>CM066329.1:172128041-172455541 GCA_033807585.1 Hydrophis major
GCAGAGTTGGCATTCCGTAGGGCACATGTTTCTGATGCCTGGGCCATTAGGGCAGCTACAGCTGCGTCCTTTTTTACACAGTCCTCCCTATAAAGGCTCTTCCACTTGAGGGATATATTGCCGGCGTTAAATGTCAGAGCATTTGACATTGCTAAGGACATTGCTAAGATTATTGCAGCGGCAGAATTCTCTGCTGACACCACATATAATGCAGTCAAATTCTCATCTAAAGCCATAGCATCTCACGTATCAGCATGGAGACTGCTATGGCTCAGACATTGGCAGGCGGATACCAAGCATAAATGCAAGCTGGCATCAGCCCCAATATCGGGGGATAAATTATTTGGCAGTGTCTCGGACCCCCTGCTAATTGAGAATAGAAACAAGAAAAAAGTGCTTCCCCCTCTTTTTTGGAGGTCTCAAAACAGAACACCCAAGTCGTTTCGAAGGGGCTCCTTTCAGCCCTACTATCAAGGCCCATACGTTCCCAGATCGCAGAGAACATCAGTTTTAGACAGGGTAGGTCGGAATCTTCTGATAGAGGTCAGCGGGGAGGCCAAAACAGAAGAAACCCCAGAATGACTGGAGGCTGATTTTTTCGTCGCCCCAAGTGAGTCCTTGACAGCAGCTCCCATTGGAGGGCAGCTAAAATTGTTTGCTGATCAATGGGACAGCTCCACCTCTGATGCATGGGTCAGGGACTCTGTTAGGTTTGGTTTGGCGCTAGAGTTTCAATCCTCCCTCCCAACTTTTTCATTTGGAGCCCTAGATCCACGGACCCCATTAAGAGAGCGTTAATGCAGGAGGCTATCAATCATCTTCTGCATATTCGGGCCATTAGAGGGGTCCCATCTGAACAACAGGGTCAAGGCTGTTACTCTCTATTGTTTGTGGTCCCAAAGAATTCAGGGTCCTGGAGGGCAATTCTGGACCTCAAACGTCTGAACAGATCATTGGTTTAGCGAAAATTCAAGATGACTACTCTCCAATCCATTCTGCTCAGCATCAGAGAGAACGATGTCCTGACCTCTATAGATCTGACAGAGGCCTATCTACATATACCAATTAGACCAGCTCACTACAAATATCTTAGATTTTGCTATTGTGATTGGCACTACGAATATATCGCCCTACCATTCGGTCTGGCTTCGGCCCCTAGGACTTTTACCAAGGTCCTAGCAGCTTTGGCTGCCTCCCTCAGGATCAAATCTATTCGTTTACAGTGTTATCTGGATGATATTTTAATTTTGTCATCTTCCAGACATCAAGCAAATTTGGATACCAAGATTAATCTGGAGACCCTTCAAGGTCACCGTTTTTCCATAAATTGGGATAAAAGCCATTTGATCCCTTCAACTAGGTTAGTTCATTTAGGGGCAGTGATAGATACCATGGAGGGCAAGGTTTTTCTCTCAGGACGGGTTGAATAGTATCTAGTCTTTGGCCAGAGAGATCAGAGCCTTAAAGAGGGTTTCCCTGGCAGTTCTGTCTCAACTGTTAGGGAAACTGATTTCTTGTATTTCCATTGTGCCTTGGGCTTGATTCCATTCTAGAGATCTGCAATGGTCCCTGTTACCCTTCCAGTGATCCAGAAGAGCCACTTCCAACGTTCGGATAAAGCTACCGCACAATGTTTTCTGATCGCTCCGCTGGTGGTCGGAAAACATGATAAATAAGGGGTGTCCTTTCAAGGAACCTTGCAGGGCAACGATCAGAACTGACACCAGCCTGGTAGGATGGGGAGCTCACTTCCAATCCCACACTGCACAGGGAAGTTGGACTATTTCCGAACAATCACAAAGCATCAACCTGTTGGAGCTGCGAGGAATTCATCTGGTGTTATGCAGTTTTCTACCCCTTTTCCAATCGCACCACGATTCTGGTCTTGACAGACAATATCAGAACCAGGGCCCACGTAAACAGACGGGGGGGGGGTACCCACTCCAAACTTCTGATGCTGGAGATGGCCAGGTTGTTCAAGTGGGCCGAGGCCAATCTGTTTTCGCTCAAGGCAGAGGCCTTAAACACACAAGCAGACTGGCTCAGCAGGGCCACGATAGATCAGACAGAGTGGTGCCTACACCCGTCTTTCTTCCAGGAAGCAGTGCGGATGTTTGGGCAACCGGTGATCGATCTATTTGCCTCTCCCCTCAACGCCCAATTGCTTCAGTATATTTCAAGGTACCCGACTCAGGGCACGGAGGCCGTCAACGCCCTGCGACGTCAGTGGCCTCCCAGACTTCTATATGCATTTCCTCCACTCCCTGGAATACCCAGGTTGATCCAGAAGTTATTGGAGGAACGAGCGGAATTGATATTGGTTGCCCCTTACTGGCCTGGGTGAATGTGGTTTGCAGACTTACAGGACCTGTCGAGAGAACAACCTTGGAAAATTCCACTGTCAAGGGTTTCCCTCTCGCAAAGGCCAGTACTTCTCCCAGACCCACAATGGCTCAGCCTAGCCGTATGGCGGTTGAGCGGAGCCGTTTAAGGAACCAACAGATTTCAGAGGATGCCATTGCTACCATACAAGCATCCAGACGGTCCTCAACAAATAGTATATACTAGGCCACATGGTCTGCTTTCTGTCGCTGGTGCTGGGGGTCTAAGATTGACTCAACCGCCCCATCAATAGGACAATTATTGGACTTTTTACAGGAGGGGTTGACCAAGGGCCTATCTCCAAATACTTTACGCAGACAGGTGGTGGCCTTAGCCTCGGTGATATGGAACCTTCATTCCATATTGCACCATCCACATGTCCGCAGCTTTCTTAAGGGTGTTGCAAACTTACGACCTTCAGTAATTCACCGCTATCCCACTTGGGAGCTCAACAAGGTGTTAACCGCACTTACAACTGGCCCGTTCAAGCCTTTAAGAACCGCTAGTCTCAAATTCCTGACATATAAGGTGGTCTTTTTAACTGTGATCACATCAGCAAGGAGGATTTCCGAATTGGCAGCATTGTCAATGAGAAAGGACCTGTGCGTGTTTCATGCGGACAGAGTGGTTCTCAGATTGGATCCATCGTTCACCCCTAAAGTAAATTCAGTCTTCCACAGAGCACAGGAGTTGGTGCTTCCAAATTTTTGTCCGAAACCATCTCATAGACTGGAGCATCAATGGCATTGACTTGACGTTCGAAGGGCGTTAAGCATCTATCTAGACCGCATGGTGGCATTTCAAAAATCTTAGGCTATCCTTTCCTTCAACCCATCCACTTTAGGACACAAGGTGTCGTCGACGACCATTGGTAGATGGTTGAGAGCCACCATAACTAAAAGTTACGAATGCCAGTCCATCTCAGTTCCTAAGGGCATTACAGCCCACTTAACAAGGAATGCAGCAACATCAGCAGCATGGGCCACACAGGCTTCTATAGACGAAATTTGCAGAGCGGCAACTTGGGCTTCACTATCGCCCTTTGTCAGAAATTATAAAATTGATGTCTATGCGTCAGCGGACGCTTCATTTGGCAGAAGAGTCCTGCAGAGGGTCCACAGAGTTTAAGAGTGGATTTCGATCCAGATGGAGTCCCTCCCTAAGGACAGATCAAGCTTTGGTATGTCCCACTTCTGGATGCTCTGAACAGCTCATGGGAGAAAGAGCATTGGTACTTACCTGATACGCCCTTTCTCTGTGAGCTGTGAAGAGCATCCAGCCCCACCCATTTCTTTCCATCTGGTGGGGTTCCGTTCCGGTCAGGGATCTAGATTAGGTGATGAGTTCTGGACTTTGGCACTCAGTCTTCGCAAAACTGGGGGATGCTGGGGAGATGTCCCGTGGAGGAGGAAGACCGTTCCGGAGTTTTAAGCCCAGCCTTTCCAGAAGAGACTGAAGCACCTCCCACTTCTGGATGCTCTTCACAGCTCACAGAGAACGGGTGTATCAGGTAAATACCAACGCCCTTTTACTATGTCCTGATATCAAAACCACAGAACTCAAAGAGGGTTACTTTTTTTGTAACTTTGAAGCTTCCAAAGCAGATGAATGGTTTACACATGATGTAATAAATATATAATCTTGTGAAGACTAGGCTTTGTTTGGGATGTGACAGCTTGCCAGTTTGTATTGTTTCATTTTTTATTTTACTGTGATTTAAATCCAAAAGAACTAAGAAGAACTTCTTAATATGTTCAAAGAAAGTGAAAGAATAAGAGGTGAGAATGCTAAAAGAGAGTGTTAATGGAGGAGACCTTAATTAAATAATAACTTTTTGGATCATTTTTAAAAAACAGAAAAAATTGGTGACATAAAATAGGCTGTATGTTTTGTTTAAAGTTTTATTATGCTTTCTTTACTTGCTTGATTTAAATGTGTCAGACATTTTTACTATGAGCACAATGTAATTTCATTCATTTTGTTGTCTTTATACATACATTCTTTATTGAACTTTCCCCATTTATACTTAAAGATTTTATTAAAACATTACCCAATAGTTTATCATTTACTGAAACCCTTTTTATTCTGCCTGTCTGCTTCAAGTTCACTGCTTATTTCCATTTAACATATGTAGTTTTCTATCTTCTATTATCATCCATCTTTGCTAATTCTAGCATTTGCTTTCCATATAATCCCTTTTCATTTTTCCTTGTAATTATAATAAGTGGTCACAATATTTAAGTATCTTAAGCCAAACATTTTAGAGTTTGAATACTATTATTATAGTTGTTTTTATTATGATAATAGTATAATTTAGCTAGAATTCCAACTATGGATAATTTTGATTTATAAACTTTGAATATCACTGTTTTAATTCTCAGAAATTATATTAACCAATGGCACTAGACCATGCACATGTTCCAAGTATTAAGGTGGTAACAACATTTTTTGCTTATAGCAGTGACTTCTACAATAGTCATAACTTTTTCTTGATGTCACTCAAGGTAACCTAGCTAAGATCAAGGTGCTCTTGTTGTGTTTCATCTTTTCCTCTTCCATGAGTTTTCTGCAGTGCCCACCAGGCTGAGCAAGCACATATGTGAGTCTGTATTTCTGTAAGCCTGGAAATTTGAAGGATCTATTCTAGACCACAGTGGTAGGCTGGTGGATCTCTTTAAGCAGTACTTCTTCACCAGAAAAAAAAAATTAAAAAAAAAATATTAGGATTGAAATTAGAAATTTCATATCTGAATTTTTTAAAGAAATTTTAAATAGACACATGTATTTTTAAAAAAGTCTGTTAAAATTAGTCTTCATTTAATGATGGTAATTGGGAGCAGAATTACTAAGTGATGCAGTTGTAAAGCACAATGTTATGTGACTGCACTATTCCTGCTGACTTTACCATTGATTTTGTCAGAAACTAGCAGTAAAGATCACAAACAGAGATCACATGGTTGTGGGGATGATGGAACTCTGTAAGTATGAGGACTGGTTTATTTAGTGTCATTGTATGTTTGAATGAGCACTGAAAATGTGATCAAGTGAAAATCACATGTATCTTTGCCCACTCTGAGAGACTTAAGAAACTCCTTTTCTTAAAAGATCAGAAATCTACTGGTTGTAGATTATATGGTGAAAGAGAACTGTATTCATAGTCTGAGATGTTCATTATATAAGAGAGAAAAATACATTGTTTCGGGTTAGAAATGTTAATTAGCCAATAAAAGAGAATATTTGTAGCTCAGAGTTGAAATAAGGTGCTCTCTGAACTTGTTTTCTTGCAAATGTTTCATTATACAGCCTAGGTATACTCATCAGTGCTAGTCCTGTAATGATACCTAATAGTTTGTGTAATGAAACATCTGCAAAAAAACAACCAAGATCTGAAAGCACCAAGGATGCCTTGGGTTAATTAGCTTCAGTTTTTCACATTATGCTCTTGTTCTCATACAGAAGTTAATTGGTGAAATCAATTCTATACATGCAATTTTTTAAAAAACAAACTTCCTGTTAATTTCAATAGAGAAGCTTTCTGTCCAGTTTCAGTTTGCAGTACATATGCCAGTACAATGTATAGTTTTCAACAAGATTAGCTGGAAACTAAAAACAAATTAATGTTTTGTTACCAGGAATTTCTTTAAGCAATGAAAATTTAAATCAGTCGACCAATACCTGTTCTAAAAAGACACCCACATGCTGCTTTAGTTTAACCATTGGGTATAAAATGCACTGAAACACAACACTTGTTAAGTTTTCTCTGAAGCTAGAAAAAGCTGACCAAGAGACAATTTGTTAAAAAAAAAAACATGACTTCATATTCCCTAAGGCAAGGCAGAAAATGGAGAATGAATTCATTATCTTACTGAATCAACACCTACGGATTAATTCATAAATCAATTCATAATGCTGTTCTACCAGTTTGTCTTGCGCCTTCAAAAATTGGCATAATTTACGTGTGTATGAGTGTCTTAGGCACTTCTCAGGATCATCACACAAAGCTAGAGAGTTCCCATTGCTCTAGGGTTTGGCAGTAACTGTCAAGAAATGCGTAGAAGTTTGAGATGCTGGGGGAGGTGTAATTCCCAGCTATTGAAAAAAAGAAAGAGCTGTATAAGTTTTGTTCCTTTTGTTCCCTGTTTCTGGGTGGGATGATTGCAATATAATTGCAAGTAATTATAATAACAGATTTGCAGAAGACAAAAAAAATGTTAAAAATATTCTGTCAGGTTTGTTTGTAGTTTTATTTGTTTTTATGTTTTAGTTATTTACACAATTTCATAGATGCACGTTTAAACTTTGTACTCTAATATATTTCAGTATATTTCATCTTTTAGTTACTGTGTTTTATTTTGCAAGGTATATACCCATTTAGACTATAAATATGTAAAATGAGTAATTAATTGGATGTAGATTTTTTAAATTAGATTTTTAAAATAATATCTTTTTTTTATGGTAAAGGAAAGCTGGATATTATGAGTTTGCAATCCAGTCAAAATAGGATATGGCTTCTTCTATTGGATCTGTGGTATTTAAACATGTTTGGGTCTGTTCATTTAGCTTGTTGAAAATACATTGCCAGTTAATAGAATATGTTAACTTAAACATTTCCCAAGATGCTTTAATCACTGAATGGCCTGGTATGTAATATTTTTTATATCTTATTATAGGCTAAATATATTACATCTAAACCGGTCCCATTCTAATACTTCCAAATGTACAATATAAGTAGTGGTGGATTTTCAAATTGTTTCCTACAATTCTAGGTGTGGTTCTGTGCACTTTGAGCACACACAAATGAGTCTAAGATCAACAAAAAGCTGTTTCTTACTTCCAGCTGAGCTGTGCCAATGTGCTATTCCCGCGTGCACAAATGAGACTATGACCAATCAACAGCTGTTTCATACCTCCACTGAGGTGCGCCAAATGAGTCTAAGAGTGACCTACAGCTGTTTCTTACCTCTAGTGAGGTGCGCCAACGTGTGATTCCGAAGTTCAGAAGCATTGATCACTTCAATACCAACAAATTTGACTCCTCAAAGACAATAAATAACTTTAGAAAGGAGAGCCCTATATTACTACTTACTGTAACATATATTCTACAATCTTTTAGAGAACATTATTAGCTGCAGGATTTTTTTAAAAAATATTGTTAAAGATAATTATAGGATTCATATTCTTAATTCTGCTAAGCTTTGGATGCACCTGTACAAATTTGCAGGGATACCTTCTGCCCGTTTCATGTTTCTTCTCTCTGACTGCAAGATTGGAAAGAACTCTGGAAGTTGACAGAGTTTGAGAGAATACTGTTAGGGATAACATTGTTTACCCTAACTGGTTTAGGTAAAATAATAAATAAGTTATCATGGTTTGTTGGTTAAAGTGTGTGTAACTTTAACTGCAAGAATGTAATTAAGGATGTGGTTTTAAAAGCACCATAAAAGGAGCAAGACAATGGCAGCCGCTCTTTGGCTTAATGATCCCTAATTACTGGATGGATTGATGACTGTGTTTTTTTCTACTGGAACAGGAGAGAGAAAGGAGTGTTGATTTCTCAACGGTGAGAAGAGATAATACGGACTGATTTATTGTAAGTGAACTGACATTGAATATTCAACATGGACTTTGCAAATTGAGTATCCTCGAATGGACTGACTGAAATGATACATGACTAATGGACTGTTTTTGACTATGCTATAAATCATAATGGAATAAACTATATTTTGACAGCACAAGCGTATCTGTATTTTACTGAGTGTTAACTAACATACCAACTTATCTCATACATTTACCTGTCTGCCTAACTGACTAACGCTGCACATTCTGTTTAGCGTGTTTCCTTAACATTGGTTGCGGGACCAGGCTTAACAAAGGTTATGGGCCCAGAGGCTGCAAAGTCAGTTTAACTAGGATAAAACAGATTTATGTAAAAAGTGAGAGTTTGTGTTGTTACACGTTACAGTAAACAGACAGCTGTGTTTTATTAATTATAGTTTTATATCCATAAATAGAAAACATGGCACAAGTCAATCTACAAAGTTTGTCCCTTATATCCAAGCTGGATGGAACGAACTATGTTTCATGGTCTATGAAATGTAGTCTACTTCTACAAAGAGAAGGTCTGTGGAACATAATTGAATACCCACCAAACGTAGAGGAATGGGATCTGGAGGTTGAGGAAGATAGTCAAAAGATAGAAGACTTTAAGCAGAAGAATGAACAAGCTCTTTGCATAATAGGACTAACACTATCTGACCAGCAACTTGTTCATATCCGCGAAGAACAAACGGCTGTTGGGTGTTGGCAGAAGCTGAAGAGGATTTATGTCCGAGATAACGTTGGTGCTCACATAAATCTAACACGGAAGCTTTTCAGGAGGCATCTCCAAATGAATGGTGACATGCTGAGTCATTTGAATACTATGAATTTTTCAAGAACTGCACGAGAAAGAGCTTATTTTCTCTGAACTACACCAAGTCTACATAATTCTGTCTTCATTAGATGAGAATTTTGATAACTACGTCACTTCCCTTGAGATTTTGCCTAAGGAAAGCCTAACTTTAACTGATATCACTGGCAGATTGATTGAAGAGGCCAGAAGAAGGCTTGAAAGAGATCAATTAAGGAGGGAGCAACCTCAAAAAGAAGATATTAAATCTCCTATTGTATACGCAATTAAAAAGTGTTTTAATTGTGGAGGAAGAGGACATTTGGCAAGGTTTTGTAAAAAAGCAAAGCGCCAGAACGCTGGCCAGAATACTAAAAGTCATCAAAATAAAAATAAAAATTTTGAGTTAGCCATGTATAGTAATGGAGCTGTAAAAAATAATTTATGGGTGGTTGACAGTGGAGCATCCCACTTTATAACAAATGATAACAAAAAATTTGTTAAAATGTCCATGAGTTCACAGCAGATATTGTTAGCCAATGGCTGGAAACTGAAAGCTAAAGGTCAAGGTATAGCATATTGTTCTTGCATAAAAGAGAATGTAAAAATGTTATATGTACCACAACTTAAGTTTAATTTACTTTCAGTTAGAATTTTGGTTAAACTAGGTTATGTAGTTACCTTTTGGGGAGATAACTGCATAACTGAAAAAGAAGATAAGAAAATTACTGCATCTTTAAGAGGTGAATTGTATGTGTTAAATGATAATGGTTTAGAGGTGGCTAATAGGGATTATGATAATAAGAAACCTCATGATGAATGTATTCACTTGTTACACCGACGGCTAGGGCATTTAAATTTTAAAATGCTTATGAAAACTGTTGAATTATCTAAGGGAATAAGTTTGAAACCTTGTAATAAGTATTTGCAATGTAATGCCTGTAATCAAAGTAAGAGCAGGGTCACACCGGCTAATAGAGTTGATGGATTTACTACCAAAGAGCCTTTAGAGGTAGTATTTGCCAATTTAATAGGTCCGAAAAAACCAAGTGTAGGAGGTGTTTGATACATACTAAGTATAATGGACCACTATTCTAGATATGGGTTCTGCTATTTGATGAAGAGCAAAACTGAAACGTGTCTAAATTTCTTTAATTGGTTAAAATTTGTACAAAGGAAAACTAAAAAGAAATTAGTAACTCTTATAACAGATAATGGTGCGGAATTTACAAATAATAAATTCCAGAGTAGACTTAGGATGGCAGGTATTCAACATAAAAAATCTGCACCATATAGGCCACAACATAATGCCTTTATAGAGAGACGAGGCCAAACACTGCAGTCAATGGCACGTACTATGTTGTCTGATTCAGGATTACCTGACAATTTGTGGGGAGAAGCAATAATGTGTGGTAATCATATATTAAATAATGTTGTTAATTCAACAACAGGTGAATTACCATTCACACTGTGGCATGGTACGAAACCTGATTTAAGTTACATGCACACATTTGGAGCACCAGCATGGGTGCATATCCCTACACAACTCAGACACAAAGGACAGCATAGAGCTAAAAGATTATTTTTTGTAGGATATGAATCAAATCAAAGATCTTATAGATTCTGGGAACCAGGTACATCTAGAGTTTACTGCAGTGCTAGTGCAAAATTCTTAGAACATGTAGGATGGAGTAGATTCGAGCAAGATTTAGATAATGATGTAATTATTGAACCCTACAAAAGGCAGAAAGAAAAGACTAGTTATAAGAGGAGTCCAATTAAAGAAGAAATCCACGAAGAATAAAGAGGACCAGAACAAGAGGAAACAGTTGATCAGGAAGAGTTAGGTAATCAAGAACAGGTTTTGAAAGTCCACCTGTAAGTCCTGTAATATCTAGAAGTACTACACGTGTAACTAGACCACCTGATAGGTATCAAGCAAGTATAGTTTACCAAGCAACTAAAGTTCCAACTAGTGTAGATGAACTTAGGATGTATCCTGCTAAGGATCAGGAGAATTGGCAAAAGGCAATGGAAAAGGAACTAAATTCATTAAAGGTAATGAAAGTATATGAAGATGCCAAATTGCCTCCAGGAGAAAAGTCCATTGGGTGCAAATGGATATTCAAAGTAAAAACAGGAAATAATGGGACTGTTACCCATAAGGCTAGGTTGGTAGCTCAAGGATTTAATCAAACTGCATTTGATTATGATGAAGTTTTTGCATCAAGTCTTAAAGCAACATCCTTGAGAGCAGCTTTAGTGTGGGCAGCTAAGAAAAACTATATCATTAACCATTTAGATGTAGAAACTGCTTATCTGCATGCACCATTGCAGCGCACTATATATTTGAAAAAACCAGTTGGTATAAAAGATAATAAATTAAATAGTAATGATTTTTGGAAACTCAAAAGAAGTCTTTATGGATTGAAACAATCTGGCTATAAATAGAACCAATATATTGTGAAAGAGTTAAACAATATAGGATTTAAATCTGGTTTAGCAGATCCATGTGTGTTTAAAAGAGAAAATAATGGAACGGTGTCATTATTGTTATTATTTACAGATGATATTGCTTTGATAACTAAGACTAATAATGAAGCTAATGAGATTATATCATTATTAGCCAAAAAGATAAAATTAAAGCATTTAGGTGAGATTAAAAGGTATCTAGGATTGACAATTAACAAAACAAAAAATGGATTTAAGATATCTCAAGAAGATAAAATTTGCCAATTAATTAAAACATATAAAATGGAACTTTGTAAACCGGCAAAAACTCCAATAAGTCAGGAAGTTTGCCAAACTGATGCTCAAAGTCCCAAATTCGATAAGTCCATATATCAATCTTTGATTGGTAGCTTATCATATATCAGCAATTGGTCAAGGCCAGATATTGCTTATAGCGTTAATCAGCTGGCGCGATTCAGTGCAGATCCACATCAATGTCATTGGCAATCATTAAAGAGAATTTTAAGATATTTTAAAGGAACAATGCACCATGCATTGTATATAAAGCCAAAGGGTGATTTGAGTCTTAGTGCCTATGCAGATGCAAGTTTTGCAACTGACATAAACACTAGAAAATCAACCTCTGAGATGGCTATATTATTTGGTAAGACACTAATAGGGTGGAGGTCAATCAGATAACAGCATCAGATAACAGCATATCAGCTTGTCCAGGATGGAAGCGGAATTTTCATGTCTGTCATTACTATGCATTGACTTAATTTTGTACAAACAGTTATTATTAGACATGGGTGTAACTGTTAAAGATTCCATTATTGTGTATGAGGACAACCAGGCAGCCATACAGTTGGCTATTAATATTGCTCTAAAAACTAGATCAAAGCATACTGATTTAAGATACTTAAATGTTAGAGAATCTGTGAAGAATACTGCATGATGGAAAAAAACATTGCAGACCAGTTTACAAAAGCTCAAGGTGTAGTCAAGTTTAAAGTGAGTTGTAACAACTATGATTTAAAGGTGTAAATGGTTATATTATTATTATTACCCAAAAGGGGAGAATGTTAGGGATAACTGGTTTAGGAAAATAATAAATAAGTTATCATGGTTTGTTGGTTAAAGTGTGTGTAACTTTAACTGCAAGAATGTAATTAAGGGTGTGGTTTTAAAAGCACCATAAAAGGAGCAAGACAACAGCAGCTCGCTCTCTGGCTTAATGATCCCTAATTACTGGATGGATTGATGACTGTGTTTTTTTCTACTGGAACAGGAGAGAGAAAGCAGTGTTGATTTCTCAATGGTGAGAAGAGATAATACGGACTGATTTATTGTAAGTGAACTGACATTGAATATTCAACACGGACTTTGCAAATTGAGTATCCTCGAATGGACTGACTGAAATGATACATGACTAATGGACTGTTTTTGACTATGCTATAAATCATAATGGAATAAACTATATTTTGATAGCACAAGCTTATCTGTATTTTACTGAGTGTTAACCAACATGCAAACTTATCTCATACATTTACCTGTCTGCCTAACTGACTAACGCTGCACATTCTGTTTAGCGTGTTTCCTTAACATTGGTTGGGGGACCAGGCTTAACAAATACGATGTGTTTTGAAAGACAGAGCTAAATAACACATTTTACTTATTTGGTCCAGAACAAGTCATTTTAACCATAATCCATTGTATAATACTGAATGCAATGACCAAATGAAGGAATGGAATGGAAGTGATGCTCAAAATGGATACTGTAAAGTATGTGCTCAGCTGTAACCAAATAAACAAAAGGAATGTATGTGTGAGAAATGGATATTCACTGAATATTTAAAATGACTTTTAAAACTAAGCATAACTAAAACTATAATAGCCGAAAGACAAAAGCCTAGGATAACAAGGACATGATAACAGAACACAGACTTCAATATCAAACAAATAACAAGAAAAGATACCTTAATCAAGAATGTCAACAAATAAAGGAAAATCAGAGAACTTTTAGAAGTTCAGAGGGAAAAATGTATGATTTGGGTACAACTATATCAGTGGTGGTGAAACTGGATGAGCAGTCCCCAGCATGCCGCATAGGAAACCAGAAGCATGCACCAGAGAGCTGCTCTTCCAGTTTCTGGTCCTTCCATGTGTGCAAAAACCGGTTGGCCAGCACGCCTGCACATGCCAGAACCTGGAAAAGCAATGGGCAACGGCTGGCATGCCTGGAGAGATGGCTCTGCATGCCACTTCCGGCATGCATGCCATAGATTTGTTATCACGGATCTATGTGTCTGAAGGCTACTTTTCTTCAGTGATTTTTGAGGATAATTACTCTTCCTATAGTTTCAATATTGCCTTTATGTCCTTTATACTAATTTCATTCAGAATGATTTTGGAAGATAAACTATGTTAAATCTTAAAAACAAGATAATGAACATACAATATTACTAGGGATATTGATTTAAGTATGTTATTAGAATTAGACCATTTTCTTCTTATACTGTTTTGCCTTACAGATTTCTAGAACATCTGGTATGGAATGTGATTATTTTTTTTGCAGCCCAAACATGTAGTGAATGTGATTTGAGCTATATTGTGCAGATCTGGCATCTTGATGATGGCTGTCAGGTTAAGTTCAATTTTTTAAAAAATATTACTTTTAAAAAGTGTTTTAAGAATATGTAGGGAAGTTGTAATGGAATAAGGAAACTAGTGAAAGAATCAGTACTGCAAATTATGGCAGAATAATAACTGGATAATGGTATTGTATGGATCACATATACACTGCGAATGAGCTAGGTTAAGTCCACAAGAAGCAACTGGAAATAACTAATATCTGTCTGTATTTGCTTAGCTCATAAAAGTAGCTTTAGATATAATACCTAAGGCAGGATACACTATACTCCTTTAACTTCTTGACAAGAAGATTAGTCTGCAGACATGCTAGACATTTTGTCTTATATTAATGGAAAAAAATAGATTTACCTTACATAATCCGGATATTCTGGTTTATTTCAGCTCTAGGTTTAAGATATACTTGTTTAAAGCAAAAAAGGCTTTGTTGGTATAATTCACTGAAACTGTCATTCAGAAATATACAAATCAAGGGTCACATTCATTTATTTTCCTAGGTACCAGTTTTCTTCAGTTTTCTGTGTAAATATTTAGGTTATTAAATTTGCCAATATTTCTACTCATGTGTGCCATTTTTTGTTCTTATTTCATAGATATTACGTGGACATAAAATAAATGTTACTAAATACCAATTGCTTAATGCTGTTACAGAGTCATTCAAATACTTTCCACTTGATTTGTTCTAAGGCAGCACTTTCCATTGGTTGTTAATTTTGGCATATAATATGTAAACAATAAAATTACAGGTGTGCTTAGTTTCCAACTACTTTATTTCATGTTTGTGAACTTTACATCTTACGGGAAACTTATTACATGCCATAGAATGTAGTAGAAAGCTGCTAAATTTTCTTTATTTCAATCTAAGAAACATTGACAAGTCTCAGGTTCAAGGGCTACTTCTAAACGAATGGCCGGAAATGCCAATAACAGTTTGTATAGGGAATGCATTAATCTCATTGTGGAATATCACATTTAAATAATGGTCCATATATTGGGGTCCTTGTAAACAGCATGGTGGCCTAGTAATAAAGACACTCACCTCCCACTCAGAAGGTTGATAGTTTAATCCTAAGTATCAGCAGGCATGTCTCTCCTAGGGTGCAAAGAAAAAATGTCTGCTGCAAACTCTGCATGGCATCAGGAAGGACATTCAACCAGAAAATGCTCAGCTCCCTCTAGTCACCCCAACTCTTTCCTGAATTAAGTGTTTACAGGGTTGTAAAAAGGGGTTTTTATATTGGGTTCCTTATGTTTTTGAACAAAACCAAATGAGAGATTGCAAAATGCATGATCTCAGATTTGTAATCTGAGTTCTTGAGTTCAGTTTTGCTTTAGTGTGAAAAATTATTATTTGGGAATCATGTTTCATTCTTGTCTTGTTGATTTTGTGATCTAAATGGTGTTATATGTAGCCCATCTTTTAAATTTTTCTAAGGAGAAAGTAGTAGAGAGGAAGTACAGTTCATGGAAAAGTGTTTATCTTTTTCAGTACCACTCTACCAATGAACAGTACTTTCCCTCACTGCAGCTTTGTAACAAAATATTCAGAATTTATTATAGTATTCATCGAACTTCTTACCTATCCTGAAAAATTACTCAGTTTTCTCTCAAAATACTTACTAGGCTTTCAGCCTTTACCAAAAAGAAGTATTAGGTCCCCAAATTTATTTCTTAAGAACTATGCTTCTTTGAAAAATAAAAGACTATTTTCTCATTCTGTTTCTAGGTTTTCACATCCAATGGACCAACAGTAATTATGCCAACTTGGTTCTGTTCTCGGGAATGGTTTTATCTTGTTGGAAGATTTAATGAAGAAGGAAAGGTACGTAATATGAAAAGGAGAGAAGTATAACCTAATTATGGGAAAAATTGATCTCATTCTTTCCCAGTTGGATGCCCTCCAGATATGTTAGAAATACAGTTATAAGAATCTCCACCCAGCAGTGCTTTTGGCTGGAAATTATGTGAGTTATATACTTAACATATCTAGAGGGCTCTAGGTTGGGAAATCTACACAATAATGTCTCAAGAGATGCTTGCACCATGTGATCCTAATCACGGTTGAAGTTCTTCATCAAACATTTGATTGAGTTATATTTAATTAAGAAATTAGCCTGTTTTCCAAAGTGCCATTGAAAGAGGAACTGAGCAACACAGGTCTATTACTATGGTGTTTTCATTGATTGATTGATTATGTCCCATCAAATTGATATAAACTCATATAGATAGATTTTCTCCATGGCAATCTGTCCCCAACCTGGTCCTTCAGCTCTTGCAGTGGAACACCATCATCACTGTAATTAATGATATAAAAATGTTAATATTGTCAGCAGTAATATTACCTCTGGGAAAGCACAAAGAAAGGAGAACTAATGTGGTATTTGTTTTGTTATTTGTGAAGATGTTATTGTCAATCTATACTGACAGTCTGCAAGCACATAGGAACATCAGCTTTTTCACAAGTAACTCTAGAATTTTCCCAATGTTAACACAGCATTTTAAATATTTCACTTATCACTGAACCCTGTGACTTATTCTGAGACACAGGGCCCTAGATGGCAATTGAAAGAGATATCACAAAACTGTGTGAATCAAAGCTTCTATTTGAGAATTGACTCAGAAGGTACTTACATAATACAGCATTACACATGATGGAATTGTTTTGAATGGCACCTTCTACTAACTTCAGTGCAAAGTAGTGTATTGAAGTGATGTCAGACATTACATATGAAATCCTACAATAATGAACTCATGTTATATAAAATGGAAGACTTCTGTATGTATATTGCTACATATTGCTGTTCTGCAAAGGAACATAAGATGAGTTATAATTTAAAAGACAGATATGCAGATGTAAGAAATACAATTTCACAAAAAATCCAATGCAAGAAGATAAAATGGGCATCTCTCCAGCTTAGCGTAAAGTTATTATCATGGAGTTTTCTGTATGAAAACAGGATTTCATAGGTTGATGATACTTGCATGTTTCCAACAGTAAATGGTGATAAGAAAAGAAGCATAAATGGAGTTTTGGGGAAATTTGCAGTATTCTGACTTATTGATACAGGGGAATAATTACTTTCTTTGGTGACATAAATGAATGGAATGGAACAAAGCAACTGTGGAGAGACCAGTTACAGACTCAAAAATAAGTAAGAATGTTGAATGATTTTATGTACATCTCTTTGGAAAAAGATCCAGTTGTTTAAATTGCGGTTTAAGCATAAATCCATCGATACATGTGACAATGAACTATAGAGCTAAAATATAATTATTTTGATTATTTCTGATGAAAGATTTAGATAATTAGTGACTGATATAAAAATGACAAGACTTTCCAGTTTTGAATAAGGGGCATATTATTTTATAGTGTTGGATGAATCTCAGCAGAAAATTGACATGGAGGAAAAGGAAAGAATTGAACATAGAATGAATGCCAAAAAGGGCAAAGTATGAATCCTGTATGTAAAAGAATTAGAAGATATTTTTTCCAGCAGAACAAATGGGAAGTGGATGCAAGAAAAGCTGCCTGAATTGAATTAATTTGGTTAATTAATTTGATTTTCTGAAATTTATCAACATAATTATATATTTTATTGTATTTCAGAAAATATATCAGCATTCCAGAAAGAGAAAGTTTAATGGAAACTGAAACATCTTTAGATGGGGTTTGTCCTTAATTCTGCTCAGCGCTAAGGAGAAAAATTGAAAAGAGAAAACTACATAGCATATATTTCAATAAGGTCACAAGAAAAACATTAGAAGTTAGAAAATGAAAATTTACAGTTATCAATGTAAATAAATAAAAAAAAAGCTTATAAATTTCTTTAAAACAAGCCCTTCTTAACAGTATACTTTTAATAGTATGTTGTTAAGCATGCTGGGGTAATTAATCAAATCCATTATTTGATGTTTACTCCTTTCCAAGTGAACTGTGGCTGCTCACATATTTTTGTTTCGGGAGGTTAATCTTTTAACTTCGTTTTTCAAAATAACCAAGCAATTATAACTTTATCACAAATTTCCTGCTTTGAGATTGGGCCAGTATACTTTACAAACCTATCAGGGCATAACTCTTGGGCTCAGCCACAAAGCTAGGAAAATTCTTAACTGAATTTGTATGGTTTGGGGAAAGTCTAAGGCTAAGTTAGATGAATGAATTGTTGTAATAGGTTTTATAGACATGTCTTTGGTGGCAGTTCCAGGAAGAACCAGAGTTTGAAACCATTATGAAAACTGTACATTGATCATTGACCTCCCTCTGCATGAATGGGTCTGCAAGCATATAGAAAAGTAGGATCCTGAGATTTGTTAAGAAATAATACAGATAAGTGAATTGAAATTGTAAATATATGAGTATCATGGTGATAACTGTTCAGATACACATATACCTGTGTTTGACCTGTGTTCCTTGATTGTAATGGTGTTTTCGAGGGTTCTGTATAGATGAGATTGTCTTGTTCTAAAAATCAATATTAGGCTGATATTTTTAATCGTATCAGCCCAATTTAATGTGCTTTTTATTCTGCTGTAGCTCCCAATGAGCACATTTTTTTCAATAGATGTTCTTTGGATTAAAGTTGCTTTAAAGTGTTATGTTTCTTTCTGAATAAGTATTTATCCTTATCACAATTACCCTGTTTCTCCAACAATATGGCCTCCTCCAATAGGAAGTCCAAGCATGTTTTATAGGCATGAAATTAAATTAAGCCCCTCCCCCCAAATTAAGGCCTATATTAAAACATGTGAAATGGGGGGGAATAGGGGGGGCTTGCCGTTAGGAAGTACTTTTGTTGCATACCCGGATATGGTGCTGCCTGCATTGACCCCAATACGAAGTGCTCCACCAATGCCGAGGTCAACATCCAAGCCATCGCTGCCTACCCGAAGACGCAAGGGGGGGGAATTAAGTCACCCCTATTAGATGGCCTAGCCATTTTTTCGGGGCTCAAAAAAAAGAAAAGAAAAAGACCCAGCCTTATTATATGAGAAACACAGTAACATTTCAGTGGCAGCACTTGTTTCTGAAGATATATAACTACCAAGCTGTTCATTGGTAGTTCATTGATATATAATTAACAAGCTCTTAATTGTTTCCTTATTATGGTAACCAGGCTTTTCAAATTTGTAACCCTTTTTATTTGAAGTGGGCCCCTTTCCATTTTGACATGGAAATATATACATATTTTACAGTAGTACTTCCATACATTGGTGCCGAAATAAGTCACAGAACATTTAAATCACAGTATTCTTAATTATGGAATCTAGTGAAAGTAATAGTTTGAATGGGGAAATATGTAAGCACTGGGAATGGTATATGGTGCAATAAATTCTACAAATATTATGTGGCAACATACACATGCACACAAAAAAACTTGGGTAGCATGTTGCTCTGTAATTAGAACCATGTGGTTAACTTGCCTTAACTTGGAGCATGACATGAAGAACAGAAGCCAGGTTAAATTTTGCCATTGACATAGCACCACCACAATGTTGAGCACAAGGGAAAAATAAATCTCACTAGAATGTAGGTTGAAGAAACTGGTGTTTTCTTTTTCTGGTGGTTATATTGTTTTTCACATTCCCACTGCAAGTATTCATTATTCTCTGCTATATTCTTTATTACCCTTCTTAGTAAACCTGATAGAAACCTATGTAAGATACTTCTTTTCAGCATCAAAATATTGCAGAGGTTACTGGAAAGCTACAGCTGAGTTATCACACAGTTCTTTCTACCCAATGGCAAAAAATAAGCAGACTTTTTCAATCAGTAGTGTTGCATCTGTGATATCTGTGGCTCCTACAGAAACCAGTTTTTATGTCCTTTCATACTTACTAGTTGTTTATCTGTATACAGTATTGGGAAAATATTAATATTCAATTCCTGCATAAAAAGTACATATACTCAGAATAATATCTGAATATTAGATCTCAGAGAGAATCATGTAGCTGAATAATGAAAAAGGGCCAAATCATCCCTGGTAAAATATTTGCAGGGTAAAAAGCTCAGGAAACCCTTGAATGATAAAAAGCTGGTCAATATAGTTAGACCTGATATATACAAATTATTTCAGATTAAGCTGCTCCTTTGGGTTTGCATTAAGTCATGTCAATTTTTGTGGTTTCTCTTGCTTCTGCCTTTGCCACTTGGGAAATATGAACACTAAGATAAAGGTGGAATTGAGCTGTTTAGTTTAGTTTAGTTTAGTTTAGTTTAGTTTAGTTTAGTTTAGTTTAGTTTAGTTTAGTTTAGTTTAGTTTAGTTAATACTATAGATCCTTTAAACATTTATACAAAAGACTGGAATGAAAAAAATGATTAGAATTTAGTTTTATAAATTACAAAAATTTCAAGAGATACTGTTAAACGGTCTCAGTTTCCTGGTAGGAGGTTCTTTTAAATAATTCTGATTAGTTTTTACTTGTTTCTATATTGGACATCCATCTATCTATCCAAAACTAAAGTAGAAAAATTGCAGTAAAAACTGAAGAGAAGGCTTGATCATTTGATATAATTATTTTGTCTTCAATATAGAATGCCCAAAAATAACCAAAATACAACATATTATAATGTTTTCATAATTGAATTTTATTTAAATACTCTTCAGTTGAAGATAAAGTTGAAATAATTCAACTTTACTCTTTAGCAGGAAAAGATATCGGAGCTGCTTACTTGTGAGCAATAAAAATAAAGCATAAAAATATGAAGAATGACATTGGGAGTTAAGCAGAAATTTATAAATTAAATAATTATTCTTAGGACTATTATGAAACATTTTAGGGTGCAAAAATATTTAGAACAACTGAGAATTCAACAAAACAGAATGCTGTGCTTTCTATCTCCTTCTAGAACTTGTGATATAAATAAATAGCATATTCTGTCCACTATTTTTACCACTTAACACGTATGTTAGTTCTATGATTCATTTTCACTGTTATGCCACTAATCTTGTATGTCTTTTCTATAAACCAAATTTGTTTACATAGCATAGTCTCATGACAGCTTGTAATAGAGCAGGTTTAAAAATGAATAATATCTTGAAAATATTTGAGGATTATATACTTTGTTTTATATTGTCACATGACCATACTGTCACTATATTCAAACAAAAGTTATTGATCATTTTCATTTATATGAAATAATGATAGAAAATGAGAATAAGATTTTGACATTATGTGTCTGATACAAAGAAAGATGGTATACATAGCTCTTATTGATATTTCATCTCACATCCTGAAATGATCATAGAAATTTAGAATACTCAATTTTTGTTTATTCTTGTCAAGGTTCGGTATACATTTATGATATTTTTGCTGAAGTATTGGTTTCTCACAGTTTCTCTCAATTTCATAGTGCACAGCTATATTATGTTCTTTAAAGATTTGGGAGAGGGGCATTTTTACTCTCAAAAATCAAACAGAAATCAAATGTTTTTTCCAAATATTTCCAGTAGTGTAAAGTTTCCTCATCTCCTTTACTACAGATTAGCCATAGAAAATACTTCCGAAGATCCATTAAATAAATTTATTCATAGGTTCTAATATGTTATATTACATTTATATTGCTATGGGTGTTTGAAAATAATAATTTATTGTATCAACTTCTTTCATTTTGTACAAAGTATGGTCTGTTGCAGGGGACCCCAGAGGATCTGCTCTTCTTTTATGAACATCTTCGAAAAGGCGGAGAAGTGTTTCGAGTTGACCAGCGCCTCCTCTTGTATCGTTACCATGCACAGGCAGCCACTCATGCAGTTTTAGAGTAAGTCATGTCTTGTATCAAATGTCTTAGAGTATTAAGTAAGGGTTTATAGCTTTATCTCCTAACAAGAGAGGCATTTCTTTGGATAATTTGCTTGTAAAGTTACAATATTTTTTTAAACTTGTAAGTTGCCTGATGCTCAACAACTGTGGTCTCAAATTATTTTTAGGGGTGTGTTAGTTGTATTTTTAACACGTATCTCTTAACCCTAAAATTAGTTATTATGAATGCAGCTATGATCCGATCCTATAAACAGGTTTCACCTGACTGCTTTCTGGCTTTAAACATATTAGTTGTCTGTTTTATAAGTATTGGGAAACACCCAGCAGGCAGTGAGGAGGAATCAAGTAGGGAGTTAGGCTTGAATTGTTGACCTCACCTAATCTCCATGAAACTGTATCTATCAGCTCCCAAGGGAAGACAAACAGCCCAGGGAGATTCCTATATTATAGGCAGAATACAATAAAGTAGTTAGCTTGAACTCTCATGTGCAGATCCATTCTTTTTCACTTGACAGGAAGCGTTACATATAATTCTAGACTAGAACTGTAGAATGGGCCAACTCACCACAAGACAACTTGCCATGGACAACTCACTGGGGGACAACTTGCCCTGGGACAACGCAATACGAGATAACAGTGCATTAATTATGAATATATCTTAATATGATTAAGTTGTCCATCTACCTCTTCCTTAGTTTTATTAAAATCTTGGGATTTTATTATTATTATTAATAATATTAAGAGAGGAGTGGGTCTACAGTTATCTTGCATTCAGTTATCCTCCAGTGAATTGGCCGTGGCAAGTTGGTCGTGGCAAGTTGTCCTAAATCTGTGGAACTGAATTTAAGATCTTTTTCTATTATATCAACTAAGTAAAGTCAATATCATGGGATATTGAGCTTTAAATCAATTGTACAACTTACTGGTATTTGTTCACAGAAGTGCAGAGACCATGCAGAGTCCTTTACAGAGACTGAAGCCTTAAAATAACTCTTTGTAGAGTTTATGGAGATACCAAAACTAATGTTCCAAATTTGATCAAAAATGGAGACATACTTTAAATGTTGCTGAGATTCTTAAAAAAAAGTTTTCTCCATCACACACTTACATTTTGACAGAAAAATATGAGCCCATAAAGTTTTAGCCAGTGTTAAGTATAGACTCATTAAATGTGAGCCATTTTATAGTGAAAAATCCATCCATTACAGATGTATACTATGCAACTATTGCATCAGTTGCATAGTATACATCTGTAAAAGTATTCAGTGTATATAATCTGTTTAGTTTCAAAGGTTATGAGCAGCACACTTGATATCAATTTTGCACATAAAAAGGGAAAAAATGAATTTTTGCCCAACACCTGTTGTTAAGTATCAGTGATTTTTTTGTGGTTCTTTGTATCCATATGTTATTTACTGAGATAAGTTCGTAAAATGTAACAAACAATTTACTAAAAAGAGTTTGATCACCACAAGGAAGGAATATAGAGAATGGAAAACAAAAATTTAACTATTTCTACTTAAATGGCATAATATTGTTCTGTACGTGATATGATTGTTAGAATTTTTGCAACCTTTTCTAATGATATTTCAAACTATTTGGAAGACAGTTTTTTCTTCTGTGGGAAAAAATGTTTTATTGGAAACGGATTTGTTATGAATTAGCAGCAAGCTGTTAAGTCCATTTTACAAGTATGGCACAGACCCCTGGATTACAGCATACTTGCAGAATGTGAAAATGGCACAAAACAATTTCAGATGGGTTCTGTACACAGACAAATATGAAGCTTCCATTATCTCTTTCTTTCTCCTCTTTCCCTTATTCCCTCTCATGTTTATCAGTTCTGAAATGAATAACATATTTCAACTTTGGGAAAAATATTTCCCCAATGTCAGGCAAAAATATTGAATGTTGATTATTTTGTATTAATAATACAATTCTTGAAACATTCAGGTCCAATTACATAAGGTGACAATTGTATATATTTCAGCGATGGAGCCCATTATCTGAAAAGGAATACTAGCATGGCTTTTAGTGCAGTCTTTATTCTGTCTGAGAAACTTTTACTTTTCTCTTCTAATTGTGTGGGTGGGAAAGCCATGCAAGCCAGTGTCTAACAGCTTCTAAAAGCCACACTGTGATTTAGATTGTTCCCTCTTCCTAACTGGGTTCCTACAATGAAAATGGCCAAGACAGGTCTGTGCAGAGACTTTTAGGTCTCTTAGGTTTTCAGAACCTCAGCCCCAATTATCTCTACATGTTCTGTTATTCATTTATAACAATAAAAAGACAGTGAAACAAAAACCCAAATGATTATGTGCTCTTTTGACCACTGTGTTGACTGATGCCTATTTGATGCTGTTGTATTTCCACTGAGTATTTCCCAATGAGCCTTTGATTTTCAGGATAAAATTATTCTTTGTACTGGTCAGTGGCCTATTTATTTTGTTCATTTGCGAGATTTGTATCCTAGCTTTTCTCAGGAGTTAGTAGTAACTTTTATACCATTCTCATCTCCTCACAACAATCTGTGTTATGTGAGGGAAACCTTAATACTAATCTACAAGATTAGGAAACTCATCCAGAGGTGTAATTCAGACATAAAAGAGTGTCTCCCCAGAATTGGAAAGATTGACTGATCTACAAAGGTGTACATTAGCAAACACAAGGTAAGAAGTCGGAACGCTGAATAGAAATATCATTGAGCTGCTGTTTGGAGCCAAGAAACATCTGGTAGAGATTATGGCATTAGTTCTTCCTTGTGATTAATTGGTTATTTTTAATATCCCACTGATAATGTTTTGTCTCACCACTGAGGGGGTATCACCTGGATTTTCTTTGTCTGAGCTGAACAAATATCTTTTGAAGAATGCATTGAAATTCAGAGTCTTCACTCTCTTATAGTCAGGATTCATAATACTTGAAGGGTGAAAATTGGAATCATTACTAAGTTTTCCTTAAAAGAATAGTGAAAAAGACTGTTTTGTGCTTATAAAGTTTGCCCCTTTTTGAAGAATTAATGGTTTGCTTGAAAGCAAGGAGGGCATCTCCCTTTTGACCATTTTAGCTCCAAAATGTTTCAAGCAATTTTCTCCCAGTAGATTTATTTAGAATGCTTGCATAAAATATGGGAAGAAGAGATTATTTGTTGTATTTTAAAAGAAGTGATAATTTATTAAAATTATTTTTACTTGTGATGAAAAATTCATTTCTTTATATTCTTTTTATTCTTTACCATATTCTTATTTTTTTCTTCCTTTCCAATTTTCTTTCTATTATTTTTTCTGAACTTTTTTCTTTTTTAGTTTGTATTGGTTTTCATTTTTTTAATTGTAACTTTTAATAACAATGCTTTTTTAACAAAAGAACAATGTGGGACTTTACTGCACTTCATTCGGTTATTTTAGTTATATCCATTTATATCTATAGGCAAGCAGTTTTCCCTAGGAATCCTTACAGATGCCTGAAGGCGACTTTGTACAGGAATTTTCAGATTTCATAATAGGTGTGGTGCTGACGTGCTCTGCTTTTATGTCTCTGAGGGCAGATTCACACAGCTAATGTTCAACTAATTTCTTTTCTTGATAGTACTCAGTTGAAATCATTTACCTACAACAGTGACATCTATGCAGGTATTCTAAATAAAGTCAAAACTGATTTAGCTAAGTTAGATAATGTTTGGAATTTGAAAGAGAAATGTAATACTTGAAAACAAGTATTTGGAATATACAATTTCAGATTGAAATATGGGTATATAATTGTAGTCTTCTGAAATCATATTTAAAAACTCTGTCTTTTAGTACATGTATCTTTAAAAACTAATCTAAATGAGAATTACTAAAGAATATAGATCATTTGAGGAAAGGTGTGCCATCTAATATTTTCAGCAAAGATAGCAATCAGCCAAAGTTATCAGTGTTCTAATCCTACTTTGTCGGAGCTGACATGCCCTACAGGCAGAAACTATTTATTTAATTTACTAATCTAATAGTATTTATCTAATTTTGCAATTCCCATTGCAAGAGGAAAAGAAGTTAATGTCTGATTGGCTAGTGGGGGAGCTATGTTTTATACATTTGCGACATTTAAATGTAGTTTTTTCCCCCCTCTGGGAATTCCCATGATTAATTTGTCCTACAGAATAGATTACTGAGAAAGGATATGAGAAGAACGAAAAAGCCTCACTTTCATAGTCTTCTGTGGTAGAGGCTTTGGGGTCTCCTGTTAAATAGCATGGACTTTGTTTTGATGGAATGTAACTCATCATTCATCATCTTCATAGCATTATTCTCGCTATTCTTTTTGGATCGTCAAATGCCATCTCATGCGATCAAATGCAGGATCTGGGTTGTGTCTGCATTAAGAGGGAGATGGCTATTGGATCCATTGTAACAAAAAATTACCAACTGTCTTGTTGCTTGGGCCTGATGTCGGTTTGGTCTGTGTTCAGCTCAGCACCTCCCTCATGGGCGGGAAGTATCCAGCAGCATCGCTAGGAGGGATAGATTTCACCGTCTATGGTAGAATCTTAACTGAAGTAGTATGAATATCATTAATAGAAACAACGTAATCATAAATTTTTCTGCCTGCTTACAAATATTTTAATATTGTCACTTAATAATATTGAAAATATATATTTAGCTTACCCAATAACATATTTGCACTTTGAGGGTCACCAAGCACAGTAATGTAAACAAACTGACATTTTCATGTTTTCAGATAAATGTAGTTTTTGTAAAATTTATAACCCATCTATATTATTTTTCATGAGTAACTCAGGGTAATGAATGTATCTAATGCTCCTTCCTGCTCCTATTTTCTGCACAAGAACAGCCTTGTGAGATGGGATAGGCCGAGAAAGAGTGACTCACCCAAAGTTACAAGCTGGCTTTCATGTTCAAGAATGCAATCTCCTCCTTTCTAGTCTGATGTTTTAACCACTAGACCAAACTGTTTCCATTATTATCATTATATATTACATTATATTTTATCTGTATAATGTATCTATAGATCTAGATCCATGCATAAAAATATATTATCATTATAATAATAATTGTAGGGCCTTTTCTTTAATCTTCCTTTCCACTCCTACATCTGTGGTTATTTTAATAGTAAGTTGTTGTATGCTGAGGAATTAAAGCCATAAATTAAAAATAAATGTATAATTGTGTTTTCCACATTGTATATCAGTGTTGGTATTTATTGGAGGAGGAATTTGAATTTGAAACATTTGAAATTAGTTATATGTCTTCTAGATAGTCTAGATGACATAATTAACAAAAAACTGTCACTCTGGAATACATTCATATCCAACTTTTTCTCGGTTCTTAATTGGCATGCTTGTACCTTAAGACTAGGATGGTGCCAAGGTAGAGTTTTTATTTGATTAGTAATCACAAGAAAAGTTTTAATTTCCTTTCTTTACATTTCATTCCTAATTGCTTTGAGTATTTTGTTAGTAAAAAGATTTGATGGGGCATATGCCCTTATTTTTCATTTATAAATTGGGGGCAGGTGTTGATATTCATATTTGTAATTTTAAAGTAATTTCACTGCAAAAAGTCAGTGTAATAAACCAATATGATATATATAATATAATATATAATAAAAGTGTATTCTGAACTGGTTGGTTAGGTCAAAATTATTTTAAAAAATACAAGAATTTCAGGGCCTTGCAAAGAATATCTTATCCTTTTAGTACAATTTGAAGTTATTTTATTCATCAGGATTATGAGCTGTGGAGCCCCAGTTTGACACTCCCTACTGGTCTTCATGACCACAACACTGCTTTTGCTTTTAACTATGAAATGCATGTGAAAATTGAAATTAACCAGTGAGAATCTTCTCTGGAGGTGGTTTATGTAACTTTTTAAGAACTGCTTTTAGTTTCATATTGTTTCGAACAGTTCCTTAATTGCTGCTTGCAAGTTGCTGCAATTCCTTGCACCTGTGTTGGCTCTGGGAGTCTGGGAAAATGGCATTCCCTTATCCCCCAAGGCAGGAATTCCAGCTACTGGCCCTGGGAACAGCTCTCAGTATGCAAGACAACCTAGGTGAACCGGAAAACCTAAGGGGAAATCCCCAAATCATCTATGTCTTTTGACACTCCTTAAGCAACATATTTTACCAATATTAGTAACATTAAGATGCACTCATTACAAGTTTTCACAGAACTCACACCTGTAATTATCATGTAATTAGCCTGAAGGCTCAGTCACACACTTCTCTGCATGAACTGAAGATCCACCCACTGTTTGTCCTTATGACACAACCTGAAGCTACAAAAATATTCCCAAGATAAAGCTTCGTGGTACAGACTTTCTGGCTTAACCCTTGCAGAAAAGAGCATGTGAGGGCCAGAGTGCAAATTTAAATACATATTTTCTTCCTTACCTCACCGCATCTAGACAGAACCCAATTCCTTAAGGGCCAAACTATTCTCTATGGGAACAGTGAGTTTATATTTTAATGATAATAAGCCAGCCCTGGGAGCTCCCATCCTGATTAGGACTGTGGCACAGGGAGATGTCTGTGCTGCTTCCTCCAGCTACTTTTTGCCTGCAGTAGTGGTGCTTGGTACAGATTTTGCCTCAAAAGTATTGTTCAGGTATTCACTTGAACAGATAATAATGAGAAGTAAATAGAGTTGAATGACTTAAGAAATAATTCTTAATTGGCTTGGCTAGCCAATAGTATAATATTTAGACTTTTGTCTTTTCTCTAGAGAGGAGAGTACTACATAAATTTTATTGTAGGTGAAAAGTCAAAGAATTTGATTACTTGGTCTTGTCTCAATTCCCATTTTCCCACATCAAGGAGTTTGGCAAAAGCCACAATCTTTTGTTATGGCAGAACTAAATTTTAAACAGTGAGGAAATTTCTGTTAAGAATCAAAGAATTTTGACAAGAGTAAGTAAGCTAGCTTAGGTATGTCTTTGTTGCTCTTATGGTGGTAGAAATACTGTCTTCTCCATTCCTTACAGATGCTTCCAGTAGAGGCCATATTTCATAATCCAAAACAAGTTTTAGTTTTATAGTGTAGGGACATAAGAAATCTGTTTTATCGTTCCAGCAATTTGATTCGATCTGTGAGCAATCTTTGGAAAGATTTCAAACAATCATCAGAAAAATGTTCTTTTATTATTTATCCCAACTTTTTGGCATTTAAAGATATTTCAGGAAACAAGGGAGCTAGTCTTCTTTCTCCTTTCCATATTTCTCTTCAGATTATTTCCCCTTTTCTATATATTCTATTTTCATCATACTTTAAATGTTACTATGAATTTCTTGAATTTCTAATACAACTTACAGTACAAAAATAATTGTTAGTACTGTTGTTGAATTTAATGACTACTTATTTGCTCTAGATCAGCTTCATACATAATATATTCTTACATTAGTTATATAGAAGACCATCTTCAAAATAAAGTGGAGTAGAAGTAATACAGGTAGTCGTCAACTTACAACAGTTCATTTAGTGACCATTTGAAGTTAGAACGGCACTGAAAAAAGTGGCTTATGACTATTTTTCAGATTTATGACTGTTACAGCATCCCCATGGTTACGTGATTTACATTTGGACTAGTGGTTCATATTTATGATGGTTGTAGTGTCCCAGGGTCATGTGATCCCCTTTTGTGACCTTCTGACAATTTGAAGTTACAATGACAAAATTCAGATGCTTGGCAACTGACTCATATTTATGACAATTGCTGTGTCCCAGGGTCATACGATCAGCTTTTGTGACTTTCTGACAAGCAGAGTCAATGGAGAAGTCAGATTCACTTAACAACCCATGGTACTAACTTGTTATTGCAGTGATTCACTCAACAACTGTGGCAAGAAAGGTTGTAAAATGAGGCAAAATTGATTTAACAAAGGTCTCACTTAGCAACAAAAAATTTGAAATCAATTGTGGTTATATGTTGAGGACTATCTATAAGTTTATGTAACCCATGTATCCAGAGCCAGCATGAAATTTTGGCATGCAACCTTTAACTTGATTGGAAGTTAATTTATTATATCTACCAATTAGCAATCATTGCTAAATTTAATTTGGAATTTTAGTTGAGTATAATGAAGGAATATTTGGTGTAAACTCTGATGAAGTTGTTTTTGTTTATCACCCTAGACCAATAATGGCTAACCTTTCCGTCCTCGCATGCCAAAGTGCATGTACACCAGCACCCATAAGCCAATGCACATGCCCCCCCGTCCCCTGCACATATGCGCGTGACCCCCACCACACATCTCTGCGCATGCATGCATAACTCCTGCGCGTGCCCCATCCCCGCACATGTGCAGTAGCTACCCGCCAATGAGCTGGTGGGCAGGTAGCATGTGTGCCTGTGCAGTAGACTTGCTCTGGAGTGATGGCTCATGTGCTGGCGGAGATGGCTCTGCATGCCACTTCCGGCACGCGTACCATAGGTTCGCCATCATGGCCCTAGACAATATCATTTTGAAATATTGCATTTATTATGGGAATAATTGCTGAAGAAAATAAACAAAATGCAATTATGATGAAGAGGTCTCTAAGATGATTTGAAATGACGCCAAACAAAACAAAGTTATTGAAAGCCAAACAAAACTGATTTTAGGAAGTTTGGAACTAAATGCAAAAAAAAAAAAAAAAAGATACCCCTCCCACCCCTGAATTTGTTGAGGACAGTTAAAATTGATAATCCTGATCCATTTTCTGCCTTTGCAGATGTTTCCTTGTTACAGTTCCAGAGCCATATGGATTCAACATTTCAGATAGGTCTAAGCATTTGCTTATGTTATCTTATGTTTATATATGATATAATGGACTTTTATTTTGAAAGTTCAGACATAAAAACACACTTGAATAAAAACGCACTTGAATAAAAAGACATCTGCCGGTTTGTGGAATTTACGATTAAACTTAGAATTTAACAGTAGCAATAGTGCCAAGGTCACAACTTCACTACTGAACTTTCTAATGTCCCGCATGTTGTTTTTGGCTTTTACATTGTCAGTATTTTATTTATTGTAAAGAGGTCTGTGTGCTTTTTTCAAGTGTTTGTAAGGAAGAAAGGGAAACTATTTTTAACTGTCATGCAGATGTATGCTCAGCTACTCAGGTGACAAGGTAATATTGGTGATGATTGGCAGCAAAACCTTGTGCGATATTTGTCTAACAAATATCTAACAGGGTTTTATCTACCGTGTTTCTCATATAATAAGGCCGGGTCTTTTTTTTTTTTTGAGCCCCGAAAAAATGGCTAGGCCATCTTTTTGGGGGTGACTTAATTCTCCCCCCTTGCATCTTCGGGCGGGCGGGCAGCGATGGCTTGAATGTTGATCTTGGTGTTGGTGGGGCACTTCATATTGGGGTCAACGCAGGCAGTACCATATCCGGGTGTGCAACAAAAGTGCTTCCTAACGGCAAGTCCCCCCAATCCCCCCCATTTCGCATGTTTTAATATAGGCCTTAATTTGGGGGAAGGGGCTTAATTTCATTTCATGCCTATAAAACATACTTGGACTTCCTATTGGGGGAGGCCATATTGTTGGAGAAACAGGGTATTTACATTTTGACTGATAATCCTGTAAAATGATGTAAATGTAAAACACTTCATTGATTATGCTTCTGACTATATCTTCTTATGATAAAATACAAAGAAAGAACGAAAATATGGCTAAATTCGACATCATATTTGTCTGTGAAACATAGCTCAATGCATCTCTCCTTGACTCCATTACCACAGTAAAAGACTACCATGTTTACCAATCAGACCGTGAAATCTGTAGAGGAGGTGGTGTTGCTATCTTCTATAAAAAGTCGCTACATCTAAAAAAAAGTTGTTACATCTAAAAAACATCCAAGTTACCCAAGAGCTTGCTCTTCCTGAGACCATCATCTGTGAACTGTCCTTAAATATCACATTTTGATTCTTACTATGTTACAGAGCCCCTGATTATGACATCGAACATGTAAACAAGCTAAATTCACTACTAACATGGGCAACATCCTGCCCCACACACTTTTATCTTTCTTGGTGATTTCAATCTACCTCACATTAACTGGACTCTAAATGAATGTAAAACTTGAACCCATATATGCAACCTTCTACAATGCTGTAACAAACCTGGGACTGGAACAATCAGTAACCAACAATACTAGGCTTAACAACTGTCTCAATCTCATCTTCTGCAATAGTTTGAATTCAATTTACAGAATACAAATTAAAGAACCCTTTTCCAACAGTGACCACAGCATGATTGACTTTTGTCTCAACATACATCCACACAAAAATCAACACAACGATGTGATCCCCAATTTTAACTTCAAAAAAGGCAACTATGATCTTACAGACAATGATCTCTCATCCCTTGATTAGCAATTTCTATTCACTGTATGCAATACTGTTGAAGACCATTACAATATATTTTTACTTGAAGTCAAAAGAGTCATCAAACTATATGTACCAATAACAACTCCAAAAACCAGAAAAAACAGATTACCCATAACTGTAAGGAAATTTCAATCCAAAATTTTGTTGTAAGGAAGCTTCAATCCAGTTTTGTTGGTGGAAAAACAAAACTGGTCACATTGCCAACTTCCAAAGCCAATACAAAAATTTATGCCACCAGATAAAGTCTGAATGCATCAGTTATCACATTAAACAAGAGGAAAACCTTCTATGCACCAATTCCACCCGCGCTTTTTACAATTTTGTAAACAACAAACTAAAAGACTCAAAGTCCATCCCACCCCTGAAAGGACCTAATGGTAAAGACTGCAATGACGACACTATTAAAGCCAATATCTTAAATACATTCTTCAGCTCAGTATTTGTAAATAGCAGTGGATCATGCCCAATATTTCCTAGTTGAACCACAGACAACTACAATGATCTAATGCATATCAATTTTACAGAAAACAATGTTGAAAAAGCACCATGCAATCTAAAACCATCTCTATCTATTGGACCGGATGGAATATGTGTCTACTTCTTAAAAAAGATATCCACTGCCATAGCCAAACCTCTAAGCATAATCTTTGAAAAATCTTTCAGGACCAGCTCCTTGCCAAAACTATGGTCACAAGCCACAGTCATCCCCACCTTCAAAAAGGGAGACCCCAGCCTAATTGAAAATTACAGACCAATCTCTTTATGCTGCGTCACTTGTAAAGTCATGGAATCAATTATTAACCAATCCATTATCTTCCATTTAGAGACAAACAACCTACTCTCTAATAAACAATTTGGTTTCAGAAAAAAACTATCCTGCAATCTGCAACTCTTACCCTGCAAAAACATATGAACTACACAACTCGATCAGGGCAAAACAATAGACGCAATCTACATAGACTTCTGTAAAGCCTTTGATTCAGTGGTACACGACAAACTACTCCTAAAACTAAAATATTACGGTATCTCTGGACACCTGCATAACTGGATAGAAGCATTCCTCTCAAACAGACAACAAATGGTCAAAATTGGGAGCGTCCTATCAAATTCTGTACCTGTCAACAGTGGTGTCCCCCAAGGCAGTGTTCTAGGACCAACTCTCTTCATACTCTACATAAATGACCTCTGTGCTCATAGTAAGAGCAATTGTGTTCTCTTCGCTGATGATGTAAAGCTATTCAACACCACAGAAAATACTGCTACCCTTCAAAAAGATCTCAACTATGTATCAGAATAGTCAAACAAATGGCAACTTTAAATCTCAACAAATAAATGCTCTGTCTTACATATTGGCAAAAAAAAAATTCAGAAAATAAAATACAGGCTGAATAGTGAAGACCTTGTTGATGATCCAAACTCTGTCAAGGATCTTGTAGTACTCATCTCTAATGATCTTAGTGCTAGAGCCCACTGTAACTACATAGCCAAAAAGGCATTAGGAGTTGTTAACCTAATCTTATGTAGCTTTTTCTCTGGTAATATTACACTACTAACTAGAACATAAAAAATATTTGCTAGACCAATATTCAAATACAGCTCATCAGTCTACATTATGTATCTGATATTAGCACAGTTGAGAAAGTCCAGAAATATTTCACAAGAAGAGTTCTCCACTCCTCTACTCATTGCAGAATACCTTATGCCACCAGACTTGAAATTCTAGACCTAGAAAACCTAGAACTACGCTGCCTTCGGTCTGATCTAAGTATAGTATATAAAATCATGCATTGCAATGTCCTATCTGTCAATGAATACTTCAGCTTCAACCATAATAATACAAGAGCAAACAATAGATACAAACTCAAGGTTAATTGCACCAAACTTGATTGCAGGAAATACAACTTCAGCAACAGAGTGGTCAATGTCTGGAATACTCTACCTGACTCTGTGGTTTCTTCCCCAAACCCCAAAAACTTTAACCTTAGACTGTCTACTATTGACCTCACCCCTTTCCTAAGCGGTCTGTAGCGGGCGTGCATAAGCACACCAACATGCCTACCATCCCTGTCCTATTGTTTCTTTTATTTTTCTTATATGTATCCATGTATTCATAACTATGTTTTTACTTATACCTATTATCTTGTAAGCAATTGACAAACCAAATAAAATAAATTTTTAAAAATATAATTTAAACTGTAGCAAGTAACAAGTAAATAGCCTTCAGCATTCAATCTAAACAGAAGAATGATAAATATATCAAGTGATTTTTTTTTTTTTAAATTTTGAGGAGGCAAAGTTTAGGTTGTTATTGCTTGACCATCTATTTTACTTTTAAAAGCAAGTAAACTCAGTATACAAATAATTTTGATAAGCACTTTTATGTGGGCGATACATAAATAGACATAAGAATATATGTATATGTATAATGTGTACATGTACATACACAACACACACATACACAGTATTACGTTTTATTGCAAAATTACATTTGAAACAGCATGATCTGAAAATTTCCAGAGATAAATTTTGAGAGTGTTACTTATCCACTCATACTTCATTTAATAGCACAGCAGAATGTTTCCCCTTTGGCAGATTTCAACTCTTTTGACAACATTTTATTTTAGAAATGTATAAGATCTCTTAAGTCTTCAATGATTCTAACCTGCTCTCTCTTTGAGCCTTTTTTTGGACTGCACTGTGTCTAAATAATGTTGAATCTTGTTTCTCCCTCCTCTTGTTTTGTACAATTCTCAGGGAAACCATCTGGACGCACCGAGTCTTGTTTCTAGAGGAGAGAATTCTTAGTAATTGGACATCCTTCACCATTTGGAATGCTGGCAAACAGGGCAGAAAACTTTTTAGAAGTTTATCTCCAGCTAATCAGAACAAAGTAAGTTTGAACAAATATTGTTGACATATTTTCAAAATCATTGTATTCAATGTATTCAGTATGAAGCATGGAATATTATTTTTATTCATTTTTATTTCAAAATGTTCCATTTTTCCCATTTATAATAAATATTACAAATGTACATACAAAAAAAAAGTTCAAAATTTATACTGATAATAAATTAGATAAGTGACAACCATGTTGACTAGTTATTACTAGTGAAACATTGTCCAGAAAATATTTTAAGAAGAACATCTGTAGAACATGTGTTAATTCTGAATGCTGTAGCATTATAATGTATTTGTCATTTGTTTCACTAATTGTTTTCATCTTGAAGACATGGTGGCGCATTGATTAGAGTGCAGTAATGCAGGCTACTTCTGCTGCCTGCTAGCTGCCTGCAATTTGGCAGCTCATATTTCACCAGGCTCAAGGTTGACTCAGCCTTCCATCCTTTCGAGGTGGGTAAAATGAGGACCCAAATAGTTGGGAGCAATATGCTGACTTTGTAAATCGCTTAGAGAGAACTATAAAGCAGGACATATAAGTCTAAGTGCTATTGCTATTGGTATTTTTTAAGAAAAATAGCGATTGTCTTGACTAATTAAGAAAAAGGGTTGTTAACTATATTTTACTTATTCCATACTTTATTATATTAGCTATATGCTATAGAAGTTAAAATTATAAATACATAGCCCTTGGAAGCTACTTGTATGTCCCAAGGTAGTATATGGAAGTGATTTATTAAGAAATAAACAGATACAGAAAGATATTTCTATTCTATATCTATCCATCCATCCACCCATCATCTCCAAGGTGGTGGCTTCCGAGACCGTAAGTAAGCTTAGTTAAAACAACTCTTGTTTTATTTCAGCACTGGGAATTATGTTCATTCCCAGCCTATAATGAATCCCAAACAGTCCCTCGAGATAAGCACCCACCTTTCTCTCCTTTGAATTGCTGCTAACAACTAAAGTGCCAAATGAACTATAAAAAAAACAGCCGAAGTACAAAGTCCACACAGAGCTTCAAGGATTAATCCAAACAGAATGAATGACTTTGCTTCCTACAAAGGTTTCTTCACCTTTGCCTGTCCTTTATACCTTATGGGAGGGGCAATCACCTCCAAGCCTTACTCCCGAGTCACTCCTTTTGTCTCAGCTGCTCTTGCTTTCTAGCAGCTCTGAGTACACGCACACTGGGAACAGGCTCCCCTTGTTCCTCTGCCTCGCTGCTGCCAGACTCTGGAGGCTCCGGAATCAGCACCCCACTCCCAGATGGTCCTGGCTCCATCTCCGCATCAGACGCGGGACCCTGGTCCAAGTCGTCTCCAGATTCCTGGACTGGTCCCCATTCTTCCCCACTGTCTTATTCTGCTGCGGTCTGCACAGGCTGCCGGCGAACCACAAAGTTGGTTCAAAGTAGCTACTATTCAGATGATGAGATGTCATGCTTTTTCATAGGAAAGAAAACAGGAAAAGAAAATTTTTGGCATTTTATCTTATACTCCACAAGTGTTACATACAAACACAGTTTTATGAATCTTGTTGAGTAGTTTAAGACCACCTTCTTTGACTGTAAATAAAACAGTAAACAGATTATTGTTCATAAGAACAGCTTAACTGCTGGACACACACAGACAATTATTTCTTTTACAGCTGACAGGATTTTCCACTCCAAAATGTTGAGTCATCTTAATCACTGGAGTGCAGTTTGCAAAATTGTTTGTTGCTATGGAAATTTCATCATTTTCTTCTATTATTGTGCAACGTGCTTTGTAAAATCCCCTGAATGCTTTCATTTATCATGATTTTCACATGATACAATTGTTTCAGAGTGGTGGGCAGTAGGATAGGGTTTCAGGCTTCAGTCAAGAAAAGAGACTTCACAAATGAAAAACAGCAATCGGTCCTTGAAATTTCCTTTGCAGTTTGTTGTTTGTGAAGTTTTTCATTGATCAGTTGAAAGTGGCCACTGTTATGGATCAAGGCAGTTTTCTTAACCTGGTTTGCAGCAGATGTAGTGATTCCTGATGTGTTGTGTATTTTATAACAATGCAGACCCGAAATCCAAAATTACTATAAATTAACAGAAGTAGCATTGTAAAAATAGAATTATTGTTGGAGTTTCACCATCAGCTAAGTCAGCTTTTTTCTGTACTGTATTGCAGAATAGCAAAACCTTTCTTATTACTGGTGTGGCTGTAATTAGCTGAGATGCTCAAATTCTTCTAAGCTGACCTTTGCATAACATTTGCTTTGGCAACACTGTGGGCCAGAATATCAAGGTTGCAATTAAAGTTATTTCTTTTTTGCCTTGCTTGGCAATTGAAAAAAAAACCAGTTGGAAATATTAACCCAGTCAGTACAGAATATTATTTTGAAACAATCTGGCAAAAGATGTTTTTGCCTTCTCCACTTTCATCAATTATAGTTGATTTCAAAATAGTGATTGATAATGGAATGCTTTCTTGTAGCTTTTTAGCTAAGATATCAGCAGAGTGCTAAATTATCAGAAAAATCCAGGACATAGTAGAAATGCAGAACACAGAATAACAGAGTTGGAAGGGATCATGGAGGTCTTCTAGTAATCTAGTCCAACCCTCTGCTCAACCAGGAGACCCTATACCCGTGATGCCGAAACTATGGCATGCATGTCACAGGTGGCATGCAGAGCCATTTGCGCCGGCACGCAAACCACAGGCAAACTTACCTCACTGCACATGCGTATGCCTCACAGCTGATTTTCAGCCTGTTTTAGGCCTTTTACGGCCTTCCAGTGGCTTGAGGAAAGCCTCTGCAGCTCGAAAAATAGGCCTGTTTTGTCACTTCTTGTATTTCCGGAAATACTGGAAGTGATGAAACGGGCCTATTTTTCAGGCTGCAGAGGCTTTCATCAAGTCTCTGGGAGGCCAAAAAAGGCCTCAGACAGGCTGAAAATCAGCTGGAAGGCGCAATGCAGGTAAGTGGGCAGAGGGGGGATTGCACGCACATGTGCAGGGGCGGGGGCACGTATTGCCTTCTGGGTGCTGGCACGCAAGTGTGCCAACCTTTTTGCTCCTTTTGGGCAAGCGCAAGCACAATTTTTGACACAGGAGCCCAAAAAGGTTAGCCACCACTGCCCTGTACCATGTTAGACAAATGATCATCTTCATAAAGGAGAAAAGTTATTTCCACTGATCAATTACGCTCACTATCAGGAATTTCTCCTTAGAAATTGGATCTCTCTTTGATAAATTTCTAACCATTACTTCTTGTCCTGCCCTCAGGTGCTTTGGAAAATATTTTGACCTTCTCTTCTCTGACATCTTAAATATTGGAAAACTGCTATCAAGTCACCCCTAGTCTGTCTTTTCCTTAGACTACACGTATCCAGTTCCTGCAGCTGTTCATATGTTTTAGCCTCAGTGCCCTGATCATCTTTGTTGCTCTTCTCTGAACTCTTTCTAAAGTCTCAACACCTTTTTTTGTATCATGAGTCATGACTGAAACTAGACAATATTCCAAGTGTGGTCTTACCAAAGTAGTATAAAGTGGTAGTAACACTTCACAATGTTCAACCATATATGCTGCAGCTTTATACCTAAATGTTCCTCTCAGAATAGGTGCATAAAACCACCTTTCTTCCTCCAAGAAGCAGAGACTACTAAATTTTTCTTTATTCCCCAAATCTTTTATTCCTTAGACTGTCTAAATGTTTTTCATAATCCTTGCTCTTATTACCATCTCCCCTTCATTTGTTGAAATTGAGACTATAGGTTAGATGGGGCAAGTTTTTTTCTTCTTTCTTTGCTTTTAGAATTCCATGGTGCCATCCTTAGTAGGGTATTGGATTTGATGTCCTAAATCAGTGGTGGGATACAATTTTTTTTACTACCGGTTCTGTGGGTTTGGCTTGGTGGGCATGGCAGAGGAAAGATGCTATGAAATCTCTAGTCAGAGGTGGTATTTTCCAGTTCTCCGAACTATTCAAAATTTCCACTACCGGTTCTGTAGAACTGGTCAGAACCTGCTGAATACCACCTCTGTCCTAAATGTCTTCTCCCTGTAATTCTCTGAAAGGAAAATCCAAGGAGTTTAGGTTTAAACTCCTAGGTTTAAAGAGATTTGTGGGTTTTCTTTTTGCAAAGTGTACATGAATTTTATGCATATATATTTGATGAATATTTCTGTATTTGCATTTGTGTTTTCATGATCTCTTCCACTTTCTCCTTCCTTCCCTCCCTTCCTTTTACAAATTTTCTGCTTTCAGATGGTCTTATTCTGGTTCTCTCATACATATTTTGCATAAGTTTCTCCCATTGTTCTGAGTGAGTAGCCTAGTGTTTTGACAGAGCCTATTCCCAGACACTTGAGAAAAAGATCTTCTCTTTGCTAAGATTTATCCAAGCCTGTACAAGCTTTCCCAGAGGATTCCAGAATATCTCCCACATTGCATGCAAACTTGTATGTAGAGTAAGGAGCCAATTGAATAGGTTTGTCTACTAAAATCCTTCATATATGCGAGAAGATTATGTGGTATTGTTTTTGGTACTTTGGAAAACAGCAATTTCTGATTCATTGAGTTGCATGTTTTCTTCTCAAATGTATTAGAGTTAGGACAAGATTTAGGAATCTAATTGTTTTTTAGAAAGTTGATAACATTTCAAGCACCACTCTATTGTTACAACAGCCATTCCATTATGGTTGCCATTCTGAATAGTTTTAAGAAACTGGGTTCCTAACTGTATCTTTTTTTAAATTCAAGGGATTGACAGAGCATGGTTGTAGTATTTCTGCAAGGCTGAAGCTGAACAGACCTTTTTTGTTTAAAAAAAGCATCCAATTCATTTTAGGCTTGCAGCTGTAGAAAACCAATCTTTTATGGGATACTTAAAGGTCTGCTTTATGCTTGTCTATCCAGATTCAGTATCATGAATGTTAGAGTTACCTTTATGACTTCATTCTGCCATTCAAGTTGCAAAAAGTTCAATTTTAATTAGAAAAGGAAAAAAAAGAAAAAAAATCTACCCTTCAGTTGAACAAATGATGCCACCACAATCACATGTAAAAATGTGCAACTTTGTACAGGTTTCTGTCCAGAAAATCTTATGCAACTAAATAGTTAAAATGTTGAGTTTAAAGAAATAATAAATATAAGCTATTCTGGTTCAAATACTATAAAATATGACAGGAAAGCTGTTATTCTATCACCATTCACCTATATGTTACATTACAGATACACTTATGCAAACAGTCTCATGTATATGCCCATATTTTATTGTACTTCATTTGAAAAGGGGAAGAAGGAGTGATATATAAAGATGTGGAAATTCAGGAAATTGCCCTTGCAAAACAAAGCATCATCGTATTCCTTAATATATTGCTGACATAATGATTTCAAATATCTTAGCCTTAAAAATAACATTTAAAAAAAAAAAATGTGATTGGTCAAATGCTTTTCTATGATAATGCAAAAGAAAGAATCCCTTCCTTTGTAGTTTGGATTCTCTTATTTGTGCTTGTTGTCTTGAGAAATTTCAGAATATGGCTGCCTATGTGCAAGACCTACTTGAAATCCATCTCCAGTGTTGGTTGCATTGAGGCAGAATAAAGAACAGTGGCTTGCTGTGTTACATTTGCATCATTATGTCCTGTTATTTTGGATTCTTTTTGGCTTGTAGATCTCAATGATAGGGGCTGGGTACATGCAGAAATTAGGACTTTTCCTTCCTTCTTTTTTTTTCCAAAATTTTATTTATTTTTCCACCAATTTATTTTGAGAAAGCGGCTTAGTCCCAGGTTACATCTTTTTGTACAGACATAAATTCAAATTCATGCTCACTTTTATATACCATTTCATATCTTATTTACCATTCTACATTTTCTATATTAGCTTCTCCCCTCTTTTCACTCTCTTAATTCTATTATATTTATTTCATCTCAATTTAAATCATTATACTTATATCTTTTGTCTGTTCTATTTCAACTATCTATTATCTTCTCATTAACACAAAATTTCTCCTGTAATCACTGATTGGAGTATGACGCCTTTATATCTTTCCCCTAAATTTAATACTTAAAGTAATACATAATTTTCATTCAGATTCTGCTTAGTACATTCTAAAGCTATGTACTATATTTTAAAATAAGAAAAAATAATAAGTTTATAATATAACTAATACAATAATCCATAGCAATTAAACTGCCGTTAAAATTAATATACATTTTAGTCTTAAACATTTTACACATTCCTTTTAATATTTCATCCCATTTTATGTTCCAATTTTCTAACATTATTTCAAATACAAATACAATAATGCAATCTTATGTACTTTTGCAGAAACTCCTTTTTAGTTATATTTTTACCCATTATCTCTAAATAAATCCTGTTTCTTTACATCTTGTTTCAAACCTTTTGTAGCTTCTCGTCCCTTTTTTCCTTCCTTGCTTCTCCAGTCTAGCCTTTTTACTCCCTTGTTTCTTGATCTCCACCCTCTTCTGTATTCCTCTTTTCTGTTGCTTTCTAACATTGTATTGACTTTTCACCTTATTTTTCCCTTTTTTGGTGGTTTTTTTTAAGTCTTAAATTCTCCATTCGCTTTCCCCCCTTTGCCTTTTCTTCCCCAGTTAAAGTTGCTTGTTCATTAAAGATGGCTTCTTCTTCATCTTGTTCTTGTAGTTTCTCATAAGTAGAAATCGCCATTTCTAAAAAATGGAAAATGGAGCCGAAAGAGCCCTTCCCTTCTTTATACTTTTTAAATTCCATTTTCAGTTCATCGACAAGTAATGCCATTGTAGAAAAAAATTTTAAACAACCCAAATGTTTTTAATCTTTCAAATAGTAATTTCCAAAAGTCCCAAAGTCACCAAGCAATCCAAATACACAGAGACTGTTTCATTTAACACTTTCTTCTTTTTACACTTTCTCTTTCTGGGGTTACAATTCAGTTGCAAAGTTCCAATTAAAATGTATCTTTTAGAAGTCTTGTTACAATTTAGCTCTAGTCTTGTAAATTCCAAGCAGCCTCCTCCAACAAAATCTTAATATTAATTCTTTTCCTCTCCCTTCCCACTTACACCAAAAAAAAGTTTTTTTTTCCCCAATGTTCAGAAATCTTTATTGTCCCCTTGGCTTTAATTTTCTGGTTTAATTACCTGCTGATGCCAAAGCGGGTTTTTCCAATTTCTCATTCATCTACTGTCACCGTAAGGAAGGAGAGTGAGGAAAAAAAACCTTTCCCTTTTCATTTTCATTCGCTGCTTTTCCAAATCTCTTTGGGAGCGATGTATCTTTGATGAAATTTAAATTCCAGGGTATTTTAAATGTTGCTTGTTATCCCTGTCAGCCAAAACTTTCACTTTCTCAGCTTCCACCTGCACATTCTTATCCGGCTGAGAGCTTTTTTGTGGCAGCCATTGCTGACCGCTGCTCCACCGCTTTCAGAAAAGGGAGTTAAGCCAGCTGAGGAAAGGGGGTTGCGATTCCCCCAGACCCCTGCTGGATCTCCCCTATTTTCAGTTACCTATACGGGGTAACTATAGCCCCAAATCCAGCTGGATCGGGCCACTCCAAAGGCGAGCGCAGCAGAAACCACGCACAATTGCAGATTCCTGCTGCTGCCGAAGCCCTGCAAACTGGAAGTCTCAGCACTTTTCCTTCCTTCTTTCTTTCTATTCCTTCTTTTTTGCTATCTTATTCAATCCAATAAGACAGAACTGGCCATAAATTTAAGAGGGTTGTTCAATGCAAGGGGGATGATTCCCATTGCCTAAAGTTCTTTGTTGAAGAAAGACTCCTTTGACCTTGGAAATCTGTGTAGTCAAATTCTAATAACATTTCTGGGAAAGTGATTGATAGAGAATGGCCTTGTAGTTCCAGAAGAAATTCTTCCATGATTCAAGAGACCTACAATTATATTCCAATCTAAAACATTTTGCTGCTGCTGATATAATCAGGAAGGTGCTGCTAAATACTGATTTAGAAGGTCATGTAATAAGTATAAGGAGACTATACTAGTATAGCAAAAGTTGCACTATTTTTTTCCCCTTCAATATAAAAACCATTTGCTTCTAAAAGATAAGTATAGGTTGTATTTTCCTTAGTAGTGTCTCTAATAAAAAGTATTCATGCGCATTTTGCACATATTTAAGACTTTGTTTTATGAAGTATTTTATATAAGTCATACAAATGCAGGCACTGGGGCCTGTTGCTGGGGAAAAATTGAAAAAATTGTTAACTGCGATATTCTAAAAAGGGTTTAGTAGTCATATCCTAAGGTAAGTAGTTCATAAGAGCATCCTAGAATATCAGACTTCTTCTGATTGCATAAACAATTTGGCACACGTTTGTTTCCTGCTTTTTGATGCATACCCCTTTTCCTTTTTTATTATTTCATTAAAAGATAAGTAATAATGCTACAAAAATAAATAAAGATGAGGGCCATCCATGTGGATATATGTTGGTACAGAAAGTATCTGAGATTGCTTGTTGCTATTGTAATGGTATCTGAACTATTAATCAGTTTCTCCACTACTTTGAGTGATTTGAAGTAAGAAAAACCTTCAAAATAGATATGTAGCATTTCTAACAATAAAATTCATGTTGCCTTTATCCTGTTTGCGCTCTCCCCCCACCTCTCCACATATTGTGCATTATATTATATCACATTTATATATATATGTATGTATGTATGTATGTATGTATGGCATTCAGCTTTGTTCGGGTATTTTCCCACGTCATTGTAGTTGTTCTTTTAAAGTTGTAGCAACATTTCAGCAGAATCTCATCTACCATTATCAGGCTTCTGTATAGTGTTCGTCTATGAGTTAGACTTTTACAGTGGTTCCAGTTTTAAATTTGGGGCTAGCCTATTGTTGTGCCAGAATGTTTTTTTCTTCCTCCTGATTGGTTAGGAGTCTCGGTCTGTGTTTATTGGTCTTGGAGTTTGCTGTGTTCTGCTTGCTTGCTTGCTTGATATATATATATATATAAAATTATATCACATCTATATTATTAATCACATATTCTGCAATTTGTGTTGTAATGTTCATTTTGTAAATTAAATGAAAAATCCTGTGTGTAGATAACAGCTCAAACTGATTATCAAGTCCCATAAGATATGTGTATATGTGAAGGGGTGTGTGTGGGCAACTGCCTTTGTTGTTGATAGTTTGGAGTTAGAACTGCAATGAAAAAGTAACTTTATGACCAATCTTTGCATTTATGATCTTCACAGGTCTATAAAGCAAACGAGATCTCAAATAAGATTGTAAGCACGGTTGTGATTTCACTTACTGATCACTTCACTGAATGACCAACTTTTTGATCCCAATTTTGGTTATTAAACAAAGACTACATTTTACACACACACACACACACACACCAGTGACGGATTAAGGCTCACTGGTGCCCTAAGCACTGACAAATCTTGGTGCCTCCCCTCCTTTGTACATCCTTTGCATATATGAAGCCAAGCTTAGTCTACATAAAAGTTTTTATGGGCCTGGGTGCCCTAAGCATATGCTTAGTCTGCTTAATGTTTAATACACCACTGACTGGTATATATAAAATGTCAGTGTATATAAACACGATTTGTTGACATTTTATAATTTAATGTGTCCTTTATTATATATTTTTTCCAATTGTGCCAGGTATGATTCTTTGTTCAGCATTATGGTTTAAATTGTCTTAATTTGTTTTAATGGCTTTTTGCTGTTAGAAAAATTGGTTACGTACTTATATTTGTTGTTATAGTTAGCTGTATGAGCTAGCCCACACAGACATACAGTATGTGAGAATAGAGGCTATATAAATTGAACAAATAAAATAAGGAAAGCACAGCTCTGCACTAAATGGCCCACCTGCTAAATTGCATATCTCTATCTCTATCTCTATCTCTATCTCTATCTCTATCTCTATCTCTATCTCTATCTCTATCTATCTATCTATCTATCTATCTATCTATCTATCTATCTATCTATCTATCTATCTATCTATCGCACAGTCTAACCAACAGGTTCCTTATGTCCTTAACAATAGAGAAACAGACAATTTCTTTTTGTTTACCTCTGCCCTTTAGGTGACTGCATTTTGTGATGTGGATAAAAATAAAATCACTAAAGGATTTTACATATATGAAGAATCTAAGGTTGGTAATTTTCTTGGTTTAGCTATTATTATTTGTGAAATGCTTTTTATCATTATCATTGGAATTGAGGATGTATTAGGAGTTACATATTTCTTATGGAAAACATATTTCATTCAGAAATATAATTGCTATATAAATTGAAATTAAATATGCAAATTCAGAGTATATTGTTAAATGCTATGTGAAATCCCCTTGTGTATTTATAAGCTGTCCCTTTGGGTCCAAAATCTGGACCCAAATCAGGAAATACAGAAATACAGAACAGAGTAGAAGCTTGTTTTTGATCGAATAGTAATTATCGATCCTAGAAACTCCAGACGTGAGGCAGATTCAGAACATTTCTGGCTGTCTACACTATGCTTTATTGAGCATGTTTTTATACCCTATTTTTTATGTTTTATATTTTATGAATAGTTCATCTTTGTAATATAAAATTGGCTTGAGGTTAACAATTGGCTTAATGCAATTTACTGCATAGGTTCACAATAAACCCTGTGATTTTGGTATGGCATCAAATGAATTGACCATAGAAGGGTTTTGGCCACTAGCTGGCACTCTTTATTCTCCTTATAAATCACTGTCATCTTAAACATACATAAATAAAGCAGAAGAGAAAGGCGTTGTCAGAACAAATGAAAAACAAAACTTAAGTTTCCAAAGAAAACACCAACTACTTGAAAATTTCATCCTGATGTTTTTTCTCACCCTCCCCAAAAAAGTATCTATGTGTTGGAATAAAATAGTGTACAATAGAATAGAATGGAATTGGGTATTATAAATTCCATTTTCTTCTACAAAGCTAAAAAAATTGTCAGTAAAAAAAAATAAATGACCCAGAGTTTAAAGGAGGAGTATAAAACTTTATGATCTTATTCAGAGGCCAAAACAACATTAAAGGAAACTGGGTTGTAATTTGATTTGAGAAATAATGTAGAGTGGAATAAAATGAGTTCTATAAGAGGTATTGTGAAGCAAGGCAATTTCTCCTTGGAAGCCAGCCTCCTAACTTTAGGCAGTTAGCAGACAATATTACAGGAAGAGAAAGATTTCTTCCTGTCAATTGTCTTTTCTAGAGTCAAAATGGGGAAAAGGATTACCTTCTGAGTCCAGGCCATGCATTGATCACATTCAGTATTTTTGCAAATGCATACCCCACAATGGAATTTCCAAAACTAGGTATTTTGCAACGGAATAATGATGCAAAAGCCACGAGTGGAAAAAAGGAGATTTGGTTAACCACATACTAACAAGGAAGCAGTATAAAGGAAAACTGGAAACCACAGAACTATTTCAGAAATTATGCTTTTCATTGTAATAAACTCAAAGGAACAGCTATTGCATAGCAAACTGACCAGGAAATGTACTGATCTCTGTTCAGGAAACTTCCAAACCTAGAATTCCAATTCTTCATTTCAAAGAAGCTTCCCCACCTTTAATTATTTGTGTGAAATTGGTAAGTATAATTTTGATTCAAATATGTGAAATCTACAATTTTTGCCATAGTACGAAAGTATATTTTAAATGATTATTGTGATCATGCCTTTCCTTATCCAAAATTGGAACAAGGAAAGGACCAAAATATGGACTGATTCTACATACACTGTTCTTCTTGGTGAGCCTTAAGTTAGAATTGTGCTCACTGAAGTCAAAGCACACAGTTTTAATGTTTGTAATTGTGTAATCATTTATAAAAAAAACCTGCATCTATTATTGTGTATTAAGAATTCTGATCATTAATTATATATTTTCAAGGTAGCTTTAAGGTATCTGGTGAATATAAGAATATGCATCTTCATTTGCAAATTTCAGGAACAAGTTTTATTTTAACTTGTTTTGTTGAGGCTGTTAAATATGGTTTTTTGGGTGTGTGAATATGAATTTCTGCTTACATATTTATGCTAAGCATATGCAGTCTGTCACTGCCACAGAACAGTCACCCTTATGAAAATTCAGGCTCACGGTGATAGTCTGAAGGAGATGATACCATCTTGGATGACCTAAAGCCAAGCCGGATTGCAAGAGCAGCTCACTAAATTGTAAAATCTAAAATTGGAGTGAGTCTTCAATTAGAGCATGACTTTGAGGAGTTTGACTGCCTTGTTTGGCTACTCTGCAAAATCCATCACCCCTTTCAGGAATCATTGACCTATCCTAGAAGATACGTCCGGAAGCAGGAGATGGGCTTTCTTTAGCTAATATCGTTGGAAGGCTTGGCTATTTGCTTTGGAAACACTTTAAACTTTTGGGCAGACCAACCACCAACTGTGCAGCACACCTTCCCTCCTGAAAGTTAGCTTGTTTTGGCATTCTCTTAAAAGTTCTACTGGTAAGACAAAATAACTGCTCAGTGTGTTCCTTACTGGGTATTTCAATAAAAACATACAACACATGCTGAAAAAGGTATCAGCTAGTTAAGCAAAGAATGTTGCTGTCCACATTTCATTGTTTAGGTTTCTGTAAAGCCTTGAGAAGAAAAGAAATCATTTGCAGTTGACAGTTCTTAATCTGGTGTAACTTGGCCCAACCACTGAGTTTTAATATCCTTTGTATTTGCTTGTATTTAGGAAGAGAAATATACACTTCCTGACCAACCATTGTATTCAGTTCTTTATCCAGGCAGTTGAATATATTTTATAGATTGCTATTATAATACCACTTCCTTTGAAAGAAGTCACTCGAGGCTAACTGTGTTTTAAAACATTTGCATTAACAAATGAACTGATAGGTGACATACATTTTTACCGCCAAAGTCTTTCAGTTAAACAGAGGTCATTTTGGCTTCTTAACTGACTGTTTTTATAGTATCATTTTCTCTCTTCCTTTACAGTTACTAGCAAGAATTAGAAATCCCCGGTTCAAAGCTTTAGTGCAATTATGAGTTTTCTCTTAGCTTTAGCTCACCATCTCTAATAATGGCTTTCCATGGGGAGTGCTATCAAGATTACTGAGAGGGTATAGTTGATGTGTTTTGAACACTTTGAAAAACCTGCATAAATACTGAATGTTATGTGTGCTTTGCTGTTCATACACGAAAGCAATAGAGTCTTTGTTCTCACTAATCTGAATGATGTATGCTTTGAGACTAATGCTGCTACAAACATGAATTACTTGTGCTCTGAAATTAAAAGCTCAAAATAAATGCTGAAGTTGAGAATGATGTCACCTGATTTACTTGCTGATGAAGTATAGATGTGAGAGTTATGTTATCATAACCTTATTTGGCAAAAGAGAGGCAAGTAGACACAAGGTTCCTCTTCATACAGTAAACTGGAGGATCACCTTTAACCAGAGTTAATAGTCCAACTGCTTGTTGAAAGGCTTCTTTCAATGAAGAAGCCATTCATTATGCAAAATCCATCAGACTAATATGCTAAGCTGTCACAGCTATTATACTGGCTAAGCTGCTTGGGAAAAAATGCAGTTCCTGTGATTAAAAACAAAGTGTTATAACAGGGTTTTTAGGCTTTTTCTTCAAGGAGGTCAGTGTTTCACATATATTGCTAAATAGCAAAATATCAGTTGGCTGTTACTAGTGGTTGCTAGAGTGAGTTAAGGTTTTTAGCTTGCCACCTACGTGCATCATTTCTAGGATCAAATTCTCCATCTATTCCTTTTAGTTCCTATGCACAAATCCTGCTCCGATGGTTCATTCTTCCCCACCTCGCTTCCTAGACCATTTCTCTACACAAAGTCTGTATCTAGGCATGTCCAACCAAAAACTCTCCTGAGTCCAAGTCTCAGGCTTTGCTGTGTAAGACAGTCTTATACTCAGCAGGTTGGAAGGAAATCAAAAGACACTTATGTCATCTGAGACATTCACTGGTCAGTAGGCTCTCCTTTGAAGCCTTTAGCACCTTCTCCCCTTGGACATCGCCCTCTTTAATGAACATTCTTTGTTTCCTGTTGAGGATGAAGAGCCAAGGCCAAGTCTAGCTGTGAGAAACCAAGGGAATTGTTTTGTAAATGCTGTGAAACATTAAGGTTGCTAATACTTAAAAAAAAACCACCCTCAAGTCTGATCAGTTTTGAGTTAGCACAGTCTATGCTTTGTATTATTTTAAACTTCATCTGACAATTTCTAAAGGCTCTCTCCTGAATGCTTTAATTGTTGTTTTAACCATTCAGTCATGTCCGGCTTGTGGAAACTTTATAGGCAAGTGCTCTCCATGTTACTCGGTCAAGCACAACTTCTTTCAAGTGCATTGAATTGAGCAGTAGAATGAAATCATAGATGATTATAAGAAAATAGCTGGAGTGGACCTCTTTTTTCTTCTGCCCATATAAGAAATAACCTGTGCAGAAAGAGTTTAGTAAGCTTGGAAGACTGCATCATTGTGTCACCCTTGCTTTTTTTCTTTGTGTTCCTACCAGTAACAAGATCAGAAGGGCAGCATAAATTCCCTAATCTAACATTTGCTAAGTGGAGGGGGACCCATGGCTGAATACTAGAGTGGCATTTCCCAAAAATATTCTAACCGAAGTATTGCTTACTTGGTTTCCCAGTTACTGACCGAAAAGCATCAGAAACAATGTTTTGTGGTATCCTTGGGATTTGTCCTTGGTTGTTTTCTTGCAGATGTTTCACTATTCAACTAGGTACTGATAATGTTACCTGCTTGGGTAATGAAACATTTGCAAGAAAACAACCAACTCAGAGAGCATCAAGGACCCTTCTTTTCAACTCTGAAATACAAATATTTGCTTGTATCGGCAAACTTCTTTTGTTTTTGATGGAATCTGTTATCTGAGTTGCTTGGTTATTGACCAGAGATATCATTAGATTTTCTCTAGCTGCTCTCTTTCTTTTCTAAAAGTATCTTTGGTAGAGGGTCCCCTTTTTGATATTATGACCATAAGTCATAAGGTAATATACCAACGTTCATTCAGTTATTATTTATATTTATATTCCCTAACTCTTAATTATAAAAGTTGGCAAAAGCCTCCAGAGAGTTTGGCTTTCTGTAGAGATCTCAAATCCTAAGAGTGTTCAGAAGTCCATCTGCTATTTTGGGGGTTCATAGCAAAGCTCTCTTCATATTGATTCAATAAAACCCTTCTTGGAATTTCACTCTATGAGCCATTTATCTCTGAATCATAAAAAAACTCAAGTTGTTCCTATCTGGCCATGGGTGGCAACACAAGTCAGAAAGTGGAATAAATTCCCCCACCAGTGTGTTGACTGGTTTTTATACACATAGGCCAGACTGGATGTGCATGTTACCTAACTTCTAAAAGAAAAAGAATTATCTGGGGGAAAAAAACCAGGCCTCTTTGGAAGATGCAATCCAAAAGGTGAATTCTCTTGTGCTTAGACTAAGATTTAACAGTTGTCTTAAATCAGAAGAGGGGTGGCAAGTGTATCTCCTACAGCAAGTAATAAATGGGTTCTGACAGCCTGTCTGAGCCAGGCTGTTACAGCTATTTGAGGCATTTGACTGCAATAAATCACTGTCACGGTCATCAGTTTTTCTGTAGAGCTCTTCCTTGCTAAAAATCAAGAACATTGTAATCTTCAGTCTACCTGCTGCTTTCTTTATTGTTAAGATTATGATGCCCCTTGAATGTATAATGTGTTCCCTAAGGGCTGGGAGAAGCTAAACGCATTAGCAATGCTAGTTGACTGTTCTGCACAGATGGGAGCATCCTGAGTCATCCAGGAAAACGGAAATTTGTAAATTTAGACTCATTGTGCCACCATGACCAAAAACAGGTGAGAACTTATTGAGTCTAAATTTACAAAATAATAAATAAAATAAACACCCCCCAAATTTTCTTGTCAAAGAAAACCCAATCACAGAATGAAGAAAAAATTACTTTTGCTCTGGCAAGAATCAGCAGAAATAAGAAGCCTACAACTTCTAGAGATCCTTTTGTATAGGGTAAGATAATCAGAATTAACAATAAAGTTGATCTGTGCTCCTGGCCGTAACCCCATAATGGATAGTGGATAGATACATGTTTCTAAGAATCAATTCTAGAGTCTGATAATGACTTATTCATACATTACATATAGTGGAAAATAGCTGTGGCCTAACCCCAAACATATAGGTTCCTATTCAGCTCATTCATTCAATGTTGGCACTAGTGTTAACCCTGACTTCTAGGGCTGAATGTGAAAAATATCATAGAATGTAGACTTTACATATGAGATATTGCTTACATGCACAAATTCTGTATGAATGAGCTGAATAAGAACCTATATGTTTGGGGTTAGGCCACAGCTATTTTCCACTACATGTAATGTATGAATAAGTCATTAGCAGACTCTAGAATTGATTCTTAGAAACATGTATCTATCCACTAGCACAGGGGTGTCAAACTGGCGGCCCATGGGCCGGATGCGTCACGTCCCAGCTCCGTGAAGGGAAAAAAACATCATGATATGTCATGTGATGGCAATGTGGCGCTGCATCAGTGCACTAGCAGTAAAAAAGGAAGGACTGATCTCTGGTGCCCAAGGTTGGATTTATGTAACATTCTAAGCTACCAAAACAATTCCTAATCAAGATTAAAACTAATGAAGTTTCACTAGTAAAATGCTGCCATTTTTAACCAACCCAATTATCTATTCAGTAAAAAACAGGCAAAAAGAAGTTTAGGACCAAGAAAGAAGTAGAGAAAGATCAGTGAGCAACTATTCTGTTTTGCTAGGATAGCATAAATAAAATACTGTATATTATGATATTCAGGAATTTCTGCTGTAGGATAACTTGGGATTCAGTTACAGAATCTAAACATGGCTTATTCTTGTATTTACAATAGGTACTGTGATTGCAGATGTATTCAGATGTATGATGTGTCTTGGTGAAACATTTTTGACTGATCTTTCTCTTCATTTCTGCAGGATCTCACAGATGGACAGTTTGAGGAAAATTTGAGCCTATTGAATTTGAAGGAAGGTGTGGATTACTATCATTTTAACTGATGAGTGTGGTTTATTGGCAAGCTTTTTATCATGAAACATACTAGAAGAGATACAATATTATTTTAGTCAGGATTCTTTTTCTCCATCATTTCTCTCAAAAGAAATATAAATGCATGCAAATGTTAAAATATCTCAAGTTATAAAAATCAATTAGCGGTAGCACAAGATTAAGCTAGTGAGTTAAGTCAGCTCCACAGCAGGGAGATGGCAGATAGGGCTGTATGAATGTAGCCAATTCACTTAAGAAAACTCTTTCCAGAATCAAATTCAGAAGGTGGCAACAACAAATCTTTTTCAGAAATCCATATTGATGTGACTGTAATATTTTGAAAAGCTTTGATGCCACTTGATGAGGTATGGAAGGCACATCTTTAGTTACTGGGAAGAACATCCAGTTTGCACATATGGATTAAGAGGTGAAAATGGTGGAAGACCTACATAATTATAAGATGCAAATCAACATGGAGACAAATCTAACTAATGATACCTATCTTTTTTATTGGTGTCTGGAGTAGTCAGTCCATCTTTTTTTTGGCAACTCAACTTCTCAAAATGATGCAGAAGAATTTCAGTTACAATGTAGTAGAATGTAATTTTCAAATTAAAAACTATGTGCGCATGATGCTTAATATAGCCTGCAAAACAATGTTCCTCTTCAAATATATCCAGCATCTGTCTTGCCATTACTTAACATCATGTCTTGACAATATCCACCATATCCCTTATGTAATGAATATGGTTTATGAGATGGCACCACAGACAGACACAGAATTCTTTTATTTTTAGAAAGCCTTTACAAATCAAGCAGTGTTATCTCTTCTTTTCTAGAAATTATATTACGATTTTGTTTTCAAATTTGGTCTTCTACTTGATACGCAATTCTCTGTTTGTACTGTAAGCAAACCTTTTTGCTATTGTGGCTTTTTGAAACTCTAGGGCTGCACTTAACCGTCCCAATTTCTCTCCCACAGTACTACAAAGTAGTCATGACTGTCCTTGGAAAGCTGCAGTTTCCTCCCTGTGGCTGCTACTCTTACCTGCTTTCTAGTTCTACTTCATGGTCACAACTTTAAGTTTCTGAAAGGCCCAGATCTCAGCTCATTGTATTTGCCCACCCTAAATTGCTTCCAGAGTCCTGCCTCCATCCCAATCTGTCTTCCCTCTTGGGCTCCACTGAAGTTACCTTGTTCAACTAGTGCCCCTATGAAAAAGATCTAACATTGCCCTTATGTTGTTTCTTTTTTAAAAGGGCTAGCTTGCTGAGAAAAGTAAGGGACATCTTAAAAGAGAAATGAGGGGGGAACATAGGCCTTTCCTTATTCCACAAGAAAGGAAGATTCTTTTAAAAGAAGCTTTCTCCTCCCTGCTGCTAAATGGCACAGGCCTACTTTCCAAAACCAGACCTTTTTAGTGTGCAATGGAATATCTGACCCAGAACATAGCTCAGCTTTGATGGGAAAAAGCTCCTCTTTTCATAGCATCAGATCCAGCTGCAATTCTCTCGCTTTGTAACTCAAGGTATGGACAATATGAAAGAATTGTTTCAAGTTTAGCCCCAGTCAATGCTTTCTATGTTGGAAACATCTAATTCTCTTCGCAGCATTTTTGAGAGCAAAATGAACCCCTAATACATTTCATATAGTAATTTAACAATCTTCACTGCCAGGAATAATTGGACTTTTCCTCATACACAGTCTGCAATGCTTTGTGATGCCAGTAATTCATATGAAGGGATTAAAAAGCTCCATGTTATAATATCCTGAGGCAGGTCTAAAAGTTCAGCATGAGATAAAGAAGGTTTACTTTTAAAATATAGTTTATATCAAGAGGTTTGAAACCCATATCCCATGATGGTAGGGAAATTAACTAGTCACAAGATACTCTTCCAAAGAGGTGAGATCAGCTGTAGTAACATAAATAACTTTTATTTATGCTTCCTGTCCATCAGATGTTTATTGTTATGAACATCTAAAAAACATGAAATGCTTGTCTTAACTAAAATTAAATTCCTACAGAAGAAAAAAAAATCTTGTTGAGTTTTACACTAATTTATTTTGTGTCTTTACAATATTTTTTCATTTGTACAGAGACATATGAAAAGAGAAAATACTTATATCAATAACTTTAACAATATTTTTACTAGGGTTTGAGAAATAATTAAAAAAAGATGGCAAGTAAATATGTGAGAGCATAAATATTTTATCTTTAACCTTTAAAATAGCCAATTCTTTCCTGGGATTGCTGTTCTCTTCCATTGGTACGTGATTCTAAGGCCAGAACTGCTTTAAAAGGTTATGCACAGTTTTTACATTCATTGGGTAAAGTACATTTTGAGAATCAAATCCAACAAGCTGCATGTTCCTACTATTTGTATCTGATTTTCTACTCACAGTAAGACAAAACAAAAACAAGCTTGTCCAGCCTTTCAAATCCAATTTAAATTTGGCAAAGTTGCTTGCATTATTTCAGCTAGTATTTCCTTGTATATTTCTTTTTAGCATCAGAAATATTTCAATACATTTTTTTTTAAAAAGTCAATATCCAAAAAGTCAGGATACTATATCAAGTTTGAATGATAAATTATATCTATGTTTAGAAAGGTGACAAATTTTCAGCTGGAATTAAACAATATATCAGGGATGAAATCCTACCCATTTTATGTTCTTCTCAAATGGCAACAATGCCCACAGACTTCATTTGCCAATCAAAGTTGCTTGCATTATTTCAACTAGAATTTCAGCTATATATCATTTGATTGATATGTCAACTGGATAATTTAAATGTCTTTTCTAAAGAATGAAGCTTCTACTCTTCTGCAGATAGCTTCTGAAATAGTAGATTGGGGCTATTTATATAATACATAATGTATTTGACAAGATAACTTTGACTGTAATGAAAATTGGAATGCTGTAATTTAATAAAGCCAAAAACAGAGAGAGAATATGCAAGAAACTGCAGTTATTTGAACTTTTCAAAACAATTTAATTTCCAGAAGCACAAAATCACCAACGTATATATTATCTTTTAAAATCAAAAGGATAAAGGATTAAAAAAAGTACAACTTTCAAAATTAGTTTCTCATTTTTTAGCCTTTTCTTTTTAGCTTGATCAGTAAATACATTTTCCGAAGTTGTTGAAAAAGTGCCTGCTCCTTTGCGTCTATGGATTCAAAGCACTGTAATTTTCAATATTTATTGATTTCCAATTGTGTGCTGTGCAGGAAAGAATAGGAAAATGGGATTAATTTCATGACATTGTGAAGAGTACATTTCAAAATAAAAGTAACTCTTATTCGTAAGATTCACAGAATATTGTAATTAATCTGTTAGTAACAGCTTTAAAATGTCAAACTACAACTAAAGTTTCCTTCAGGCATTGTCCAATCCATAGTTTAGAACAACCTCCTTATATTGACTTTTGTTACTGAGTAGTGCACTGTGTTTAAACTTGTGTTAATGAATGCAGTGTAGCCAACAGCAGTTTGTGTATTCAGAAATTCATTTAATTGCTTAATGGCTTATTTTTAAACTGCTCAATATTTAAACCAATTATCCTGACATTTTTCTCCATTGTTATTGAATAGAAATGGTATTCATAACTATATATTGATGCAACTATATATTCCAAAAGGTGAAAAAAAAATCATTTCCAATGCTTTCTCTTTTCTCCCCTGCAAGGATCCACATGTCCTTGTGAAATTTGAGCCTTCCAAGCTTTCAAATATCCCTTCTGAAAAACAGAGTAATAGGAAATCAATCAATCAAACTGCTGTGAAAATTTTTCTAATTTGTGGAGAATGAAATCTCTAGCTAGAGCACAAAGGCATACAGATGTATTTGTCACTCTTAGATCAGAAAGCCAGAAAAGATTTCCAGATCTTTTAATTCCAAACACATAGTATAGTTTCAGGACTAAATATTTATGTGCCAGTAAACCTTACAAGGTTTATTTTCATTATTACTATATTGTCATTCAGCAAGGAATGAAAAAACAGACAAGTTATCACATTCATAAGCCAGCAAACAGAATAATACCTGAAACTATCATTTCTAGTTCTACCTCAGAGCCCAGCATAGGCACCAACTTACTACTACATGCTTCCTCTGCTTGAATATAGATGTGCTTATTCAAAGTCAAAACGTTAACATTAATAATTTCATTTAACAAGATGATTTATAAAAAAAAGCACATGTGGATATTTCCCTAAACTAATCAGAACACAAACACAAATACAAATTAAGAGGCAGGATAAATAGTTTTATGGAATAGCTTCATTCTTTAGTTCAATACAAAACCTGTTTGACTTTTTAAAAGGATGTTTCAGTAATTGCCTAAATGCTTTCATATTGTTTTTCACAACACAGAGAAGATGTAGATTAGGCAGATGGAGCAACCTTAGTCATATTCCTACCTACATGCAGCATTCCCTGCTAACAGTTAGTATAATACTGATAACTTTTAGCACATTTCAATCATTATGTTAAAGCACTAACAAAGCTTAGTTTTACTCCAAGCATATTAACACGCTTCTATACAAATCAGGTTCTCTAGCCAGACCAGCTTCAAACCATTACATTGCTTCCAGCATCCTACCAGTAAAGAATTACTTCAGCAAGTTGTACCTTGAAATAGTCACTAAACGAAGGGTTTTAAGTCAAGGACTACGTATAATAGGTATTATGTAAAACTGACATTCTGATCACTGCATTGCAGTAAGCATATTTTTGTAACCAGCTGTACTACTACAGATCATGCTCACTGTCTAACAACTCAACATGAGAAATGTGAAGACTTTTCAAGTAACAGAATAGGGGACAATGATAAAATACTTGTTTTCGATAGTCCTGTATATGCATGTATTAAATAAGTCTGGGGTTTGTGTCAGCAAACTTGAGTTTCACCAAACTGTTTCCCAGAAATATTTATCAGGGTTTCATTGGTATTTCAGAACATTACCTTCACTACTAATTGGGGCTTGGGCACTTTCATTAAGTCACAGAGGTAATTTCGCTGCTTCCGCAGAAATGGCAAGTCTGCATCCCTGTTTGGAGACAAAAAAAAGTATATCTAAGCAACCAATTCCTCTGCTCTCCATGGTTTCTCCCATCACATCCATTTTCCTCAGTGCATCTGTCAATTAATTGTAATTGCTATTGACAATAAAAAAAATGATATGGTATATCCCCAAAATTGCAGGTGAAAGGAAGATCATCTTTTAAAGGGCAAATTTCTGTTCTCTGAACCTCCTGAATAGCATTCACTGGATTTTGGCCAATGCCACTTTCTAGAACATGCAGGCAGAATCAACTAGTTTCATCCCATAACAGAAGTAAGAACAAGTTTGCAAGTTCTGTGAATCAGAAGAGAATAAACAAGTCAAAATGTACACATGAACTGACACAAATGGACGCAGGAGGTGAAGGGAGAGAAATTCCATTTGAAAACATTCAGACACCAGTAATTGCCATGATGGAGTAAAAGACCTTGTATTGGCACAAATTACAAAACTACCTAGAGAAGTTGAAGAATCAGATGAACTATAGTTAAAAATGGAGCTCGATGTAGATTACAATCTTTGTTGGTTTAGTTTATAAACTGATCTGATCCATGTCCTTATATCCTGACACATACGTCCTATTCCATGTGCAAGAATACATGTGGAATAAAAAGCAACAAAACTTGTGTTTCTTTTTCTGTTTCTCCCATTGTCTTCACCACTCATTTAGATCTTTAATCTTAATCTACATCAGATTTATATCCACTTGACACAGTACTCTCATTGTAACAGCTGGGGAAATGATGTGAATTCTGTTTCATTGGATATGATAATTCTGTTATTTTCTAGTCAGAGGATATAATGTGGCTGCCTCTTTTAATGATGCTGGGAGGCCAAAGAATTCAACTCATTTTTTAAAATAATTGGGGGAGCTTCTGAAGGATTAAAGGCTCTTCACGTTTTGTCTGGAATCCTGAGTTCACATCTCAATTTCTGAGCCAGTAAGATGGCAGGGAAGATTCTAGAACTAAATTGGATGATAAAAGTTATGAAAAAAGCAGTGTTTTAAAACCATCTTTTACCAGCCTTATATATGGATTCAGTTCCTGGCAATTCTATACATCGAAGTGGTGCTCTGGAAACAATCACTCACATGAAAATTACTCACGCCCAGCTATGAAATCCATGAAGAGCTATCATCCCCAAACTTTAAAAATCTGTCATCTGCCCTCCCACCCCCAAATAGGGTCTCTTTTCAATAGGAAAAGAAACTTTAACTTCACTTACCCTTAACATTTCCATGACTTACTTTCCATTTGTGAGGGAAAACTCTACATTAAACAGTTAGGGCTTCATCTATAAGAGTGTCTTATTAAATGAAATTTATTAGTTTTTGAGACATGCAGCATTTTTATTTCCTGAAGAGGGACTATGCATCCTGCGCTTGATACATGACCCTACATATCAACAGTAAAATAAATGCCAAGGCAACCTAGGAAGAATCAGCTAGTGTAATGTTAGTCTCAGCTGCCTACTACAATAAATAAATGTAGGTAGGCAAGTAAGTAAGTAAAATAGCTTTGTACTCAATTATATACTATACTATTGTACAGAGTACTATAAGCTGCTTCAGGTATCAGCTACATTTCAAAGAGGCTTACAAACAAGTCCTGTCTCAATTCATTGTTTCACGTTTGTCACAAAGTTTGGATCACACAAAACTTTGCAAATCCCCAATGTGTAATATATGTCCTGTATATTCTTAAATGCTATATAGGCTGAAAGGTAACTGAAACTTACAAGTACATTTAAGATTAACTCACCAATTAGTGTCACTCAGAATTGTCATGGCATTTTCTAAAACGTCAGGTTCAGCAATATCACTGTAAGTTATCAGCATCTCATAAACCTGACTAGCAGTTGTTTTTCTTATCTGGAGAGCAAAAACAGAAATGGCTCAAACAAAGGTGCCTTTGGGGGATGAAAGAGTGGATAGAAGAGGACAGTATTTATAGCCTACATCAAAAAAACAAAAACAAAACTCACAATAAGCCAAGGCCTAAAATGAGTCATTTCCATTAGCCAAGAGTTTTTAATGAATTTGCTCCTTAATCCCTCCCTCACTGCCCACTTCCCTGAGAGGGAGAGTCTACTTGTCGAAAACACAAAAATTACTCTTCATTTGGGAGAGTTATTAAAGGTGTTATACAAGTAGGTCTATGAAAGATCCGTGCTATCAACAGTTTCTAATCATATGGCTATCTCCAGCATTAAAGGCAATACTCTAAATATTAATTATTGAAAAATACAATTGGGACGGTTTTATGTAGCACTTGGGTTATCCGCTATGGGTAAAAAGTGTTAGTTACACAGGCCTTCAGTGAGATTCAACCAAGTTCTTACATGGGTGGAGGGGGGACTAGTTCATAACAGCCAGAGCTTTTTTGTTGTTGCTGTTCTGGTAAGCCATACATTAGGGAAAGAATTTAATGTATTCCTTGCTGTCACCATATCACACTGGGAGTAACTTGGTGTTGTACATATGCAGAAAAACACATTCTTTAATATAAATAATTTAAAAAATCTCAACCACTTCTGAAGTACTTACAACAGGAAATGGATGGCAAAGAAGGAGGAAGAGCTGAAACAGAACTTTTTTTCTCATGTCACCTGGAAATTGAACCAAGCCACAAAACCTAGAACAATAAATATATAACAATATATTTTATCATTGATCTAACGAAGCATGTCAAAAAATACTTTGCTGTATTATACCAGTATCACTTTTTTTTTTCTATATGAAAACTCAAAAAAACACAAACTTCAATATGTGCTAATTACAAAAGTTTAAAAATGGCAAGAATCTATTTTTAAATTACAAAATGAAAAGTATCAAAACTGAATGACAGATAATGTTCCAAAACAAGCTTTTTATAAACCTTGCGTGCTCTTTAATCTCTTACTGCAAATGGTAAGAGGGAATCCACATTGAATTCAAATAAACAACATTGAATATAAAAAAACTACCATGTAATTAAAAAACCAAATTAATATATTTATTAAAAAGAAAGCATTTTTTTCTTTTGAGTAATTTTGTGACATGGAAGAAATAAAAATTAGAAAACTTCTTGTTAAAGCAAATATATCAGTACCAGAAATTTTGCAAAAAATTCCAGCCACGTATTGAAGTGACTAGCATTTTTGTTTTACTGATATTAAACTGAGGAGACTAACTGTACTAACTTCAGGACTATTCTGTGACACTGAAACACAGAGGCAATACATTGGGCAATGCAATTCAAAGTCATAAATCTGATAAATTATGGTTTGGATTAGGTACAGGACAGAAGCTCCCTTGGCAAGGATAGCAAATTGCTCTGGGAGCAGATAAACAAGTGCAGTGAAAAGTCTCAACTCCTGCAATTCCATGACTGAGATTTGGTTGGATCTCCTGTTTCTAAAACCCAATTCTAATCTTTGATCTGACATAACCCTTAACTACAGAAGCATAATGCAGGAGTGACGGGATAGGTGGGAAGTTTCTTCTGTTTTTCCCTCCCAAACTTGCAAAGCTGTGATCAACTGAGAAAGACTGACAGTTTAGAACAAGCCATATAAAAAATGTTGGGGAATTCCTGGAAGGTTGCTGTGCTGACAAATCAGTCATCAAGAGATGAGAGAAAACTGATCTACAAGCCAGTGAAAAAAAGATAAAATCAGAAGTCAAGGAAGGAAGGAAACAGCCCAGAGCAGCCAACTTCCATATAAATAGGAAGTAGTGCTAGATAAACAATCAGGGAAGAAATAATGCCCTAATGAAGAAACCATAAAGGAAGAAGACACATTACCATTGGCAGGGCAAGCTACTATACCTCAACAGCCAGCAAATCTCACACTCCCTTGCACTGAGTATGTATGTAGGATGTAATAAAATGTCTTCAGGGAAAAAAACCTCAGAGAGCACCAAGAACTTACAAGTTCAACCCTGAGTTTCAGATATTTGATATTCAGATATTATGATATATTGTCTAATAGTTTCATTTAATTGATATAAAATGATTGATACCAAAAAATGGTCTATGCTTGAAAATCCTGATACCAAACTACCATAGGACAGGAGAAACATTTGTTTCAAACTGTGAAAGAAACTACAATTTGATTATGATAGTTTTTTTGGATTTAGAAAATAAAACAGATTAGAGTATTAAATATGCTGCATTGAAAACCGTATCCTGACCTCCCAAATGTATCCATTTTAGGGGATGTTCATCCCAAAAATGAAGATTTCTATATCTGTTTGCTTGTTAGTGTGGAGAACAGTGCTTGGAATATATGATAGGGAGGGGCTTGAGAGGAAGAGGGATATGGTATAATGTTTGGCTCTTTCAATTTTCAATCTTTATTTTTTTTTTAAAAAAAAGGCAAAAAATAAAAAATGTTTCACTTCTTAAAGTTCAGTTACCTGTAGTTTCATTTACCAAAAAAATCCAGTAAACACACATTAAAGTAATTTTAAATAATAGTTCTTATTATTATTTGAACTCTTTAAATTTGATATGCCAAACTAGAGCTGCCCCCTTTCCCCAGACACAAATCCAGATTAAAACCAATGTGAAGAGAATGGTGAAAAGTAATGAACAGCTGGTGATGAAATTGACCAGAGTTGACTGTTCTTCTCCCCCAGTTCTGTCTGGTATGAATTGTCATGGTTTTTAAAATGACAAATCATCCACCACTTTTTTTTTTTTTTTACCACCAATCAGATTTGAACTGCCTTGGAATTGCTTTTAGACTTACATTGTTAGCTACAGTTGCTTTTGAACTAGAATTTATACACACAGCTGCCCAAAATTCACTGCCAAGACCACTTTTATAGAGCATACAAATGAAACCTTTGCGTACATGACAGGGCTAAATAAAACTCATTTTCCACGTGTCTTTCTTTTTTAAACCACATGGACTGGCTACAGACCATTAATTTTCCATCCTTCAGGTTTTTTTTACATATTTTCCCAACTTACACAGCAATGCTGGAACAGAGTTTCTGGATATCTTTAGATCTCTTGCTTTCTTCTTTACAAAGAGTGAGCAACTTCATAGGAAACGGGTGGCTTAAAAAATTGAGAAAACAATTTTTAGCTATTTTTTCAAAGTATCTTGAGAGTTGTGAAATTATATATCCTTATATGCTTATATGTTAGCAGTTAAACTAACAAACTATATCAATGTTGCCATAAAAAGGCTTCCCTTAATTAATAGATTTGAAACAGAAATCATTTTTGCATTCTTCTCTTCCAATAGATTTTAATTGTTAATATTTCAAAAATATTTTTTTGAATTTTTTTGATTCACATTCTGTTTAACTGTATTGATCAGACAGAGCAGAAAAGCAAGGGACAACAGCATATAAATATTCTCAAAAGCTTAGTTTTTACCCATCAAAAATTGATGCTACATAATTATTTTTCCTGCATATTCCGTTGTGAAAGCTTGCTTACAATCTCCACATTTAAGCAAACATGTTTACTCACTAATTTGTTCAAAAATTGCAAAGGGATTTTTTGAACGTTACACAGAATTTAGTGGAGATTTATTCACTTCATTGAAATACAATGGCAAAATAGGGGGAAAGGTGAGATTTAGAAAGGCAATGACAATGTAGGCCGATCTAGTTGAGCATCTGGAAAAGATTTCATGCATGTATTCTTATGAATAAGGCTCCACATTTGAAATAGACCTACTTGGCTTTCTTTCTGTCATCTGTTAATTTCACACTTGTAATAAGGAACCAGTAAAAAATGAATTCAAATAGATCAGCCTGCAAAAGAAGTAACAAAATCCTGCTCCTGTGCAGGCAATACTTCAGGAGAAAGAAAATCAGCATCTAGGGAAAAGGGATCTGTCCAGAGGTTTTATATGATGCAAATTGGGCGCATGTGTTTCTGAAAATTGAGCTTTTCAAAAAAGCGAGCTACATTTTAACCATATCATGACAAATTAATTAAGAAAAACAAGGTAGCCCTTAAATCAAGAGCAATACATGAAGTGCCCTCCAGCTGCCAGTCTTCAAAAGTACAAAACTACTGCTGTTAATCACTTACCTATGTGTAAAAATCTGAGCTGGTGCTCAAAAGGAATACTTCTGTTGATGCCTACTAGACTAAACGTCCCATGTGATCATTTTCCATGTAAAGGAAACCAACTATTTTTTTAAACGGGACACTGCACATAAATTGCATTGATAAAATACAACAGTGATTTGCTTCAATGTACAGTATGCCTCAAATAATCAATCCTGCCCTTTTGAAGAGAATCATGCCTCGTTGTTATATAATTCCCCCCCCCTCCCAAAAAAAAAAAAAAAAACTATGTATGTTACTTTAAGGTTTTTATCATATAGCAGGCAAGGAATATAAAATTTATCCTGGCATTTTGGTAAGGGCTACAATAGTCTTATTCAAATTTGTATATAACCTCTTCAACTGATTCCACCTAGGAAGAGTACCTTGAGTGCTTGGCACATTGTTGTACTGGCCCTCCAGAAGCTCTGAAGGGAGTGGATAAAAATTGATTTTAGCAAATGTTCCATTTATAACTTTGATTGATAAGTGAACATAGCAAATGACTTAAATTAGCTCTGATGGAAAATAAGAGATTTGTGGCTTGACTTAATTCATCCTGAAGCTCTCCTTCTTGGTCATCTTCTTAGCTTTGATGAAAAAACTCAAAGCAGCATTTTGGTTGGAAATGGGCCCAGCTCCTTAAAAAAGATTGATAGCTCTTATCCCTTGGGGAATCACATTTAACTTTTCAAAACAAAACACTTCTCCAAATTATTCTTTTGTTAAGATATAATAAAAATAATTTAGACTCTAATTTTTTCTGTTATTATAAATTAGAGGAATGGAACATTGCTCTTTGAAGATTTTCCAGCAATTCGGAAGAAAGAAGATACATCTATTATTTTGCCACTTACTTTTCTTCAGTTATAAATACATCAAAGCATCCATTGGCCAATATCTGATCCAGCATCTTTAGCAGTGGAACAGATACTCTAATGAGGAAAGCATAGAATACTATGTTTACACACTTCACATTGACACAATTCACATATAATGAACATTTTATATATGTGCTCTAGAGTCAGATCAAATCTAAACTGCGTCCAATTAATCTTGGAATAATTGAGTTAATATGACATCTTATATTGTGAACAAGCAAGATGCCAAACATATGTAATCCACCAACAAATTCCTGATGTCTTTAAGGTTTATAAAGAATGGTTTTAACAACTGGGAACATTTCAGAATAACAAATTTTGACTGAATATATTAGAGGGGAAAAAGCTCCTAGCAATAAGAAGTTCAACATGAAATCGCCTACTTAGATAATTAGTCTAAATACCTTCTTTTACTCTGATTCCATATTTCTCACTTCAGAGAAAAACTTTTGCTACATATATACAGCAGAAAGAATACACTAAAAGATACACAGAGATCCCACGACCACTCTCCTATGTTCATAGTATTCAGGGAATTGGAATGTTTCATTTTCACTGTCAACTAATTCAGCCAATCACATAATCTGTTTTTTTCTTCTTCTCCAAATTGGTTCTGAAAATAGAACCAGACTCCAAGGAATATCTGCAGGGAAGGCGAATCAGATATGTGGAAGTTTAGCATTGGTTCTGCACATCTGCCTAACGCACTTGCTGGCATCTCCCCTGCACCATTCATGTTCTACTGTGGCAAATGTAAACAATGCATTTGGATTTCAGAGAAGGATAATGGCACAAAGGGACACTACTATTGTCTAAGAAACATCTCTAATTAGATGCAGTTAAGTTGGACATGGGATACCACATAGTTCACTGTAATAAATGCAATCTATTTGAAATGTTGTAGTATGGGAAATTCTAAATAATTGTAAGCTTGACTGGATATCACAGCTTCTTTTTAACTCAAGTAAATGTTCACTGAAACTCATTTTTTTATTATAGTATTTACTCTTTTAAATTTTTGTTGAAAGATTATAGTGGAAGATAAAGGGAGGCCTGGATGGGAAATGAGAATGCATTGGAAAAGAATTCCATCTGTTTGAAAAATCAAACCTTGATAGACAAATTGATTACTAGAGTGAATAAAATTTGTTATTCATTTGTCATTCTGAATGAACTATTGACTATAAATTCAAAAAAGGGCTTTGAAGTTGAGGAGTTAATCTCTACATTATCTCTAATCTCTACACTATCACTTTATTTAACATCTGTATCAGTTATTTGCTTTTTAGCTATACCAGTTTCTGTGAAATTAGTAATTTGTGGGTGATCATCCTGATAATTAAGATATTGAGATACAACTTACAATTTTTTTCTTTGAGAATCTTCGAGAAAACTTCCCAAAAGCCATCAAGCATCAAACAGTCTGTCTAATTAGCTTGCCTGTGTTCTTTCAATTCTGTTTGTTCTTTGGGTTTTAATAGCTCTGATGTTTGTCTGCCAACTGACTGCCATTTCCCTACTGTTCCTTCTGCTTGATGGCTTTTGGGAAGTTTGGGTCTTCAAGAGAAATTGGGACACACAATATTTGACATCTCTCAAACTGAAAATTCCAGAGGCCGATTTCCTTTTCTTGTTGCTTTTGAAAGAGCAGGAATCACAATTCAGTACTTTCGAAGTCTGTTCTACTAACTACGTTGAATTGATGACTTCCAGTTTGATAGATGTTTTAATAACCATGGTTTCTAACTTACAAGTCATAAACAGAAAATATAAGTTTAATATTCATGAACAAGAAAACCAAAATTGTCATGGAAATCCAACCAAAGTTTCCTTCACATTTTGGCATGTTCTGAGGCACTGAGGACTGCAACTCTGCCTCCCAACTTTCTGGAGAAACACAATAAATATCTGGTGATTTGAGACTGAATTTTTCAGGCCCTTTTGAAGATCTAACGACTGAAATAGTTGTGGAAGGTATTTAGGAGGCAGTGTTCCATTTCTATTCTTAACCTTTACTCTACCCAATCCTGCCACCCAAATTGACTGAGACTGTATAGGTCACCTGTCATTCAGCAGATTGTCCTCGAAGACTTTCAGCAAAGTCTCACAAAAGCTGTTCATTGCACCTCTGTCATTCTGAATACTCTTGAGATAACTGAACAGGCTTTGGGATGAGCATCGCACCTGTGAGAGAAAGTCCAAATTAAAAAAAAAAAAGTCTGGCCTATACAAGAGCTTCTGGTCTCTTAATATTTAAACTTACCTTACCATTTCATTAAAGGAATAAAAAAAACTATGCTAATTGTATAAAAGGAACCAGAGATGAAGCTGCTGTGAATTTCTGTTTTCTGAGCAGTAGGTGAGGATGTTTATCTTCAGGTAGTATGTTTCCTAGAGTGAACAGGTAACATTCACATTCGAATCTCCAGGGGATGCGCTACCTTGATCCCCAGATCAGAAAGGATACAACAAGACTGCCTTTCAACCCAATGCAAAACAATGCTTTTGAACAGGTAAATCCAACTACTAGAAAACTGAACTAAACAAACATATACATATACAAGCATTTATAAATGAACCAATGAATTAAAAACACGTAATAAAGGGGGAGAGACAAGGAAAAATCCACTAGGCCTTTTCTTTTCCCCCACCCCAAGGTCAGTGATGATAATAGTCATCCTACTGCTTTTAATATTTAATTTGAAGTTGTTGGGAGACTTGTATACAGTACAAATATGTGCAGGTAACAGATAACATAATCAGAGTTGGAGATCATCTAGTCCAACCCCCTGCCCAAGCAGGAGACCCTACATCATTTCTGCCAGATGGGAGTCCAATCTCTTCTTGAAAGTCTCAAGTGATGTGTAGGAATAAAACAGAATACAGTAAAAATTAATTGCAAACCTTACACAGGTATTAATCATCTTGGGGTATTTACAAAACAGCTAAGGGGAGAATTCCAGAAATAGTCTTTTTTGGGTGGGTCACTCTTGGTAGATTGCTAGAAAAATCACTGTGCAATAAAACAAAGCCACAGTGCTTCTCTATATATTCATCATCAGAACTGACTGAACCATCCTGCTTCCACCATCTAGAAAAGGTGTCCAGAGACTTCTGCTGATGAGTCAAGAGAATTTCTGGCCTATTGCTTCTGATGTACCTGCAAAATATAATATTTTGTGCTCTGTGTACATGCTGCCAATGTCACATTTTTGCTGAGAATGAGAAACAGATGAATAACGTGAAGGGAGAGATACTCCTTGTGAATTAAAGAAGATTTAAACTAGGAAGAAATGGCTGGATCTGAGCCCAGAAACGCAGTCAGTAAAGAAATATGTATCTGGAGAACAGATTAAGAAACTCCAATCTGAATCTTATCTAACCAAAACCATGACCCCCCTCCCCCTAAACCCTCTATTATTGAACAACTTATTTAATAACATGTAACTAGGCTGTGGCAGAAAAGTTACTTCTTAAAAAACAGGGAAAGTTACTGTGTCCTATCTGGAGCTCTGGAGAAGTAGAATGTTAACCTTCAATAAACCCATATAGTCCTACAATCTATCTTTCTATTCAGATACATCTTTTTGAATAGGATGGGAAGTTATCTTTCCATGAAAAAATTATGCTTCCCAAATGCAGAACATTTTCTTAAATATAACAAAATCCAGATTTTTTTTTTTTTAAATTTCCAAGCTGGATATTTAGAATCAAGGAAACTGTTTCTCTACCAAGATTATTTCCTTCTAAAAAGGACTACAGAAACAAATAGAGTTTGATCTAAGAAACTCTTTTCAAAAAAGTTAAGAAATAACCAGCTGTTTTCTGTAGATGTAAACAATACATAATAGGATTGCCACCTGAAATAATTATTTGAAAATCTTGAGGTTTTTCCTGTATTATTATTCTAATTAGCAATGCATGTGACCCATCTCTCTGATTTAGTTTCTGAAATAAGGTTACACCATAGTGTCCAGAACACAAAATTATTCAAATAATTTTGATGCTTCTTTGCAGAGGCATATTTAGTTGCAGTCTAGCTGTCCATAAAGCAATCTTATTTTAAAGAATCTGTTACCTCTCAATGTCATATTGATTTGACTGACATTCCAGTTCACTGATATTCTGTATTTCTTTCAATAAGACCAAATCTGTTTTAAGGATCAGCTACCCAAATTTATAAAAATTGCCCAGAAAATGTGGATTGCTTGAGGCTTATTCTTGTTGGCCTACAAAATGGTTTGGCCTCCACCTTCCAGATTTTTAAAACAGCTGACCATAGAAAAGAAGATAGGATGCAACTGAAAGTGGTAGACTATAATATAAAAAATAAGAACTGGCAAGATATCGTCATATCCAGGAGCTTGGCTAATTGCTGGAAAGGGGGAAAATAACTTAGCTGAATGGTTTTAATTAGATTACATCTGATTTCCACACCTAAAAGAAGAAAACTGTATTAAGTGGGCTGGATTTTCCCCCCAAATTTCTTGTTGGAAATGAATCCATGAGCCATGAAGGTATATGGAACGCTCATTATGCAGTACTGTAGAAGCATAATAGCTTTACTGTCCAATATCTGTGTTAGGGATAACATTGTTTACCCTAACTGGTTTAGGTAAAATAATAAATATGTTATCATGGTTTGTTAGTTAAAGTGTCTGCAACTTTAACTGTAGGACTGTAATTAAGGGAGTGGTTGTAAAAGCACCATAAAGAAGCAAGGCACAGCAGCTTGCTCTCTCTGGCTTGATGATCCCTAATTACTGGATGAAGACTGCGTTTTTTCCTTACTCGAACGGGAGAGAGAAAGGATTGTTGATTTATTGTAAGTGAACTGACATTGGATATTCTACACGGACTTTGCTAATTGAATATCCCTGAATGGACTGACTAAAATGATACATGACTAATGGACTGTTATTTTGACTATGCTATAAACTCTAAATGGAATAAAATATATTTTGATAGCACAAGTGTATCTGTTATTTTTACTGTATGTTAACAAACATACAAGCTTATCTCACTCATTTATCTGTATGCCTATCTGACTAACGCTGCACATTCTGTTTAGCTTGTCTCCTTAACCCTGGTTGGGGAACCCAGGCTTAACAATCTGTATTACTATAAAGTCTGCATAAAAGAGCCCTGAAGAAACAGGTGATTACTCATGAACTCAGATAAGCAATTCTTCACAATAATAAGCAAACTAATTGTCTCCTGCAAACACCACTCCCCTTTTGTTCCTATTTGTTCTCTAGGGGAAGGGCCATTCAGCGTCCACTTGTGCCTTTTCTTCTGAGTTGACCCCTGTTCCTTAGTTGTTCCCTTCTCCTGACAGCTCTATGCACACACACATCTGGAACATGTGCCAGCTGTTCTTTCCCACTTATCTCTGACTCTGAAGGCAGCTGATAAATGTCGGACGGCCTTGGCCCCATCTCTGTCCCCGATGCAGAGCACCCATCAGAGCCTTCCCCAGATTCTAGGACTGGCACAAGTTCTTCCACAACCTCCTCACCATCTGACTCTGCCACCAGCTCTGCTGGCAGCTGGTGGGCCAAAACAACAGGAGAAAGCTTACTTATTCACCTAAAATGTATTAGGTCACCTGACGAAAAGCAAGGAATACATAATGAGGGATTTTTGAAAGGAAGAGTAATTCTACTTTCATTCAATGGCAGTTTTGTTGAATTAGTTTCTTCCTCCTAATTATGTAACTCCAACATGCTTTTTAGAGCAGCAGAAGGAAGGCTTCCAAAGATCTTCCACCATTACCACCACTGCCCACAGAGAATTGGAGCTTGCCACCTTTGAGAGGAGCTGTTCAAGCCAAGTGGTCAGAAAACATCCTCTGAGCCATTTTACCTCTGTCCCTCCCCACTGCTCTGAAAATCTGGGAGTGGGTTGGCCGAAGGTTTCCTGTCATGAATAGGAATAGGAGTATTTGAAGTGCATATGCTGTGAGTTCTAGTTCCGTCTTAGGCATGAAAAACTGGTTGGGTGACTTTGGACCAGTCACTTTCACAGCCCAACTCACCTCATAAGATGGTTTGGGGGAAAACAGGAGAAGGAAGGAGTTATTTATAAAAAATAAATAAATAAAGATGGCGGGGGGGGGGGGAATCAATCAAACAAACAAACATTCCCATGCTCAATGAATGTTGCTTCAACTATTTGTGGACCAAAGCAAATTAAAAGTATAGCAAGACAGAAAGAGGGAGACAAATGCTTTCTAAATTCCCTACAATCTTTCACAGGAGGAGGAGGAGGGAGAAAAAGATAGAAAGAATACAAAGTACTGCAGGGGAAAATGTTGATAAGACTGAGCTCGCTCTTAAAGAAATCCAATCTCCCAAGATGGATCTGCTTGCCTTCCTGAACCTCCTTCATACTCTGAAAATTAAAATCAGGAGCTGGTCACTCTCTGTTTGCTCCATTTAGTGGCCCTTCTAAGTAATGAATGCTCTTTGTGAAGCTCAGGGGAAAAGAAATTTTAATTTCTGTTGTACATTTTGCTAGTCGTTAAGGATGTACAAACCATTCCATAGGAGAAACAGCTCATTTGGGTGGTGTGTGCCCCAACGGAAGCTTGTATGATTCAGGTGCTTTGGTCTGTGTGAGGAACAAAATGTTCTGATCCTGTAGACCAGGCCTGTCAAAACAGGCCGGATACCTCACATGCGGGCCATGCCCACCCCGACTCCGCAAAGGCAAAAAGTGTCATGATATTGCATGATCCTGCCTGTGACGTGATAAAAGTTTGGCACTCGTGGTGTGGACAGAGACATTTTTATGCACTATAGGACTGCACTGTTTCTAGATTATTTAAAATGCTGACATTACATTAAAGCATCAAAATTCTGCGCCAGTCAAACTTGACTTCTAGTGTCAAGCATGTGGGATTTTTTTCTTTATAATAATATAGAAATTGTTAGCCATGGGCTTCTTATGGATTTTATTTATTTATTTAATTTTTAAATTTTATTTATGTATTAATTCATTCATTCTCCTCACTCTATACTACAGGCCTCAGATTTCTCCTGGAGACCTCCTATTTGAACACTTACCAGTTCAGATCTGCTTAGGTTTTTGAAATCAGCCAAGTTTGGTTAGGTGCTGCTTCATTATCAATAGCTAAAATCACATTACAAAGTTTTCCAAAAGTGTTTTTTTTAATTCTTGCTGGAAATCAGAGCTTCACAATAAAGCTTGGGTATGTTATAAATGTATCATTAAAACCAACGAGAGACTTATTAACAAATAGCTTCCACTGATTTTAATGTGACCTAAATTATAACAAATTCTGAGAAACAAAGTGACAACTTTTAGACAATGCTCTGTTAAAAAAATATTACAATGGAAAGGAAGCTGAATAATGGACAATCATTTGTAATCTCCCATACAGTCAAAGAAAGAGGGAATATTTAAGACATGACACCCCGCTGAATGCATTTTATGAGAAATTTAGCCTTTTCTACACAATTTGTAAATGCCCATATTAGCACGGCTTTAATTTTCAGGAAAAGGAATACTAGTTTCAGAAGGAGATATGTTTGTGAATGTGTGTGTGTTTTTTAAATAGCTAAAAGTTCCTTTCATTATTACTGACATGTGCAATGCTACAGGATGAAAAAGAGGTCTGTAAGCAAAGTGGTGCAAATTACTTCAAGTATATTAAATCACAATAGATTACTACATCTTGCATATTCATACTTGTATTAATAGACCTGTATTCCTAATTATCAACAACTTGCTTCCAGAAATTGGCAGCCAACAATATTAACTCTTAAGTAACGTTCTTAAAATATTCCTTCCGTATGTTAAGTGACAAAAGTGTTCCAAGCAAATAAGTTTTGTATTTCCTTACCGTTGATTCAGTTAAGCCTCCAATTGATACAGTGAGACCTGTCAGAATGTGGTAGCGATAGGACGCTAATCCCAAAAGCTGTGTGACTCTGGGGAAGGCCTGGGATGGAGCATTCCAATTGAAAGTTACAGCTTCTGACCTGTGAAAAACATTGGAACAAGTGCAAAAGAAAATAGGTCACCCAAACGTAACTATCTTTCATGGTTCTTTTTAAAATTATTATTTAAATCTTGAATGCCAAAATGAAGAAATTGTTTTTGCTATTCAACAGAATAAATGCATTTTAAAATGCACAGTATTAGTTCACCATCTTAGGACATGTCTCTAAAGGTACAACTAAAATCAATATGTTAATGGTTTTCGGTGCCATTAAGATTAAGGCAAATCACGCATTGAGTTGCCCTTGGATAGGGCAGCTCGACTGAAGTATGAATACACTACAAATGAGTATTTAAAAGCTCTCTCTTGTAGGGAGCTGGAGAAGGATGTGAAATAGCCTAAGTGCAGTGAAAAAATATTTTAATGCTAATATCTCTGAATAATAGCTTCTGAATAATACCCACTTGAGATAGTTCCTCTTTTCAAAACAGATTTCCAGTCTAAAGTTACAGACTTTTGCCTATAACCACAACTTAAATTGATGGATTTCTTTTCACATATACAGCAAAGGTCTCTTAGCCATATTCAAGACTGATTACCTTGGAAATATCCTCTCCAAGTCTTCCCGATGAGGTATGTGTGGGACTGGAGGGTTATCAAAGTAAAGAAGGGTGAGGAACACAGATCCGGCATGAGCTCGAAATCGGTCAATTTTTTCAGCTGACTGTTGAGCCACAGAGCACATAATCTGCTTGGAACTGAAAGTCAAAACACCATTTAAAAGACAGATCCTAATCATACTTTGCGAGGTTTTTTTTTTTTTTTTTTTGGCTTTACCCCGAATAACCCTCCTCCCATAACACTATTCCAGACTTCTGCTAAGAATTCTTTCCAGAAAGAAAAAAAAAGCAGCATTATTTTTGCTCCAAGATTGAGGAACAACCCATTAGGATACTTAGATCTCAGGTCTCTGAGCAGTTGCAGTGGGTAAGATTTGGAACAGGAAGACCCAAAGATTAAATCGGTGACTGGGTAGCCATTGCTTCCCAATTCAACCTCTTTGAGAAGTTACAATCCACATTCTTTGAGACCAGATAGGTGCAAGACAGGACTTGCTTAGGTCTTTCAGTAACAATAGTGACGGGAGCAACTGATGGCAATCAGCAGGGGTAACTCTTGCAGAAGCCTTTCCAGAAAAGGCTGATTACTTAACCAAAAGCTGGTGAAGTATCCAAAGGCTGACATATAATGTTTGCAAAGTACATACACGTTTGCATCAATTAAGGCTGGCTCAGTCCTGGTTAACAACAGGGTTGTTTCCACCAAACTTGTCATAGCAGCTTCTCTCACCCTGTTGAAGTAAGCAACCACAGACATAGTTTACTAATGTTAATTTCTAGCAAGTTTAATAAAAAATTATAAATTCATCATGCTTCTATGATCAAAATAAAATGCTTTTGGTGTATACATCATGCACATACTCAATAATGGCTCCAAGATGTTTTTGTTCGGGGAAGTCGAAAACTGAAGCAAAACAAATCACAGTCAATCAGGCATACAAATTTTTGCAGCCAAACCTCAAGGGAACTTTCTAAACACCATGTCTCTATTAATGCTCAACTCATTCATTCTAATTTCTGTGAGCAGCTTTCAAAGAACGTATATGAGTTTACGTGTGTGGTAACTAAAAATAAGTAATAATTGAAAAAAGACAGTAACTCTTTCATGCAAAGGCATGAAAACTTGAGTTCATGGGTGCAACTGAGAAATGAGATTCTCAATTCCTAAAATAATGCTTAACCCAATCTTACAAGTTCAAGCATACTGTCTTCACTGTTGTTAGTCATCTTTATTAATTATAGGGTTTCAAAAGCATAAAATATACCCAGCTGCATTTTTGTTTTGCTTTCATTTTCCTAAAACTCCCGAAAACACCAGTAATTTGGTGTCACATCATCTGTTTATGTTTTGCTTTTTAAAATAATTCCCTCAAAAGGCATGTGAAGCATCTTTCATCCCAACATCCAAAGGGCAAGCTAAGAATCTGATTGGTGACACTGCTTCACCATCCTGCTTCCATCAGCCTTTTCCCTATTGTGTTGAGCTGATGTACTGGTCACAGCTCTTACTGGAAAGATTGGAAGGATTTTTTTTTTTTTTTTTTTTTTTGGGGGGGAGACTTAATCACATTGGATTAGACCTTTGTGGAATTAGATAAAACTTTGTGATAATTGGTTACAGGTCAATGTACCAAAATCAATCTCATCCATTTTGAAACCATTCTATTTTTATTAAATAAAAATGTACAAGTTTAATGTGACTAAATGTTGTATATTTATGATAATGTCTTAGTTACTTTTTTCCTGTTTTTAGACAAGTGGGATACAGAAAGGAATGGAAAAAAAAGAAAACGGTTCATTAATGTCAGAAAGAACTGGAAAGCCATATGCTGGCATTTACATGCAATTGCATGCAGATATGATTCTATCTCCCTGTGAAATGCTCACTGAAATATCAGCTTGTGGAACCTGTTCCTATGAATAATTGATTTGAGGAATAAGAATCATAATCATATCACTGACTTCTGGAACCAGGATGTACTGCCTTCAGTCATTCTATATGTAGACTATCAATCAGAACTACCGTATGTGGGCTGCAATATTCAGACAATGAATAGATAGGGGCCGTGGTGATTCACGTGGTAAGACACTGGGCCTGTGTACCACTGAGGTCAGTAGCTCAGCGGTTCAATTCCCTCATGAGCAAATAAATTGCGGAAGGGACAGGAAAGGAGCCTCCCCCGATTGCCTACTGGCATTCAGGCATCCCACAAGTAAAGATAACACTGCCCCCCAAAATTCCTTTCACAGAGGCAGGCAAACAGCCACCTAGGTGATCCCTGGCTAACATGTGCCATACACTAAATAAAATAAATGAATACCGTGTTTCTCATAAAATAAGGCCGGGTCTTATATTTTTTTGAGCCTCGAAAAAACGGCTAGGCCGTCTTTTCGGGGGTGACTTAATTCCCCCCCTTGCATCTTCATCTAGAGCGCCCCACGGGCAGCCTCGCCACCAGCCACTCCTAACGGGTGATCATGGCGAAGCGCAGAGAGCTCCCTACTCCCACCAAACACCTTTGCTGCAGACCCAAGATCTTTGGCACCCGCCGCTGTTGCTTCCCCTTCTGCCCATTCCGCTGCCACGTTTGGAGCTGCCGCTTCCGTGTTTGGAGTGCCGCTGCCATTTGGAGTGCTGCTGCCATTCGGGGCACCGCCACCACATTTGGAGTGCTGGCGCCATTTGGAGCACCGCCGTCATGTTTGGAGCTGCCACTTCCGCATTTGGAGCTGCCGCTGTGTTTGGAGTGGCGGCGGCGCTCCAAATGGCGGTGGTGCTCCAAACACCAGCAGTGCTCCAAATGTGGAAGCAGCAGCTCCAAACGCGGTGGCAGCTCCAAATGCAGACATAGCAACTCCAAACAGCGGCAGTGCTCCTAATGCAGAAGTGGCAGCTCCAAACGCAATGGCAGCTCAAAATACAGAAGCGGCAGCTCCAAACAGCAGCAGTGCTCCAAACAGCGGCAGCGCTCCAAACGTGGAAGTGGCAGCTCCAAATGCAGAAGCAGCAGCTCCAAACGGCAGCAGTGCTCCAAATGGCAGCGGTGCTCCAAACAGCAGTGGTGCTCCAAACGTGGAAGTGGCAGCTCCAAACGTGGCAGCGGCATGGGCAGAAGGGAAATCAACAGCGGCGGGCGCTGAAGGTCTTGGGTCTGCCACAAAGGTGCTTGGCAGGAGTAGGGAGCTTTCCGCACTCTGCCATGATCGCCCATTAGGAGCAGCTGGTGGCGAGGAATTGCTGCCCGCAGGGCGCTCCTAATGGCAAGTCTCCCTGCTCTTCCCCCCATTTTGCATGTTTTAAAATAGGCCTAAATTTGGGGGGAGGGGCTTAATTTCATTTTATGCCTAGAAAACATGCTGGGTCTTCCTATTGGGTGAGGTCGTATTGTTGGAGAAACACGGCAGATGGAAAAAAACAGCAAGGAAAGTTCTAGCACATTGTTGCCATCTAGCAGTTATCCAGAAGTTTGCAATCCAATCTAGGACATGCTATCCTTATGTACACTGGAACGGATTGATTCCTGACAAAGAAAACAAAGCAAGCTTTTTTTAGTTGCTCCTTCTTGGCTGAAATTGTGCACCAACAAGTCCTTTCCTTGTCACAATGTTTTTCCTGCAAGTACAGATCAGATATCGTGGCCCTAAATAACCTGAGCTTTTCTCTAGGTGTTCTTATTATCTGAAGTATGAAGAGAATGACCAGTCTTTTTAAACAGTAGACTCCCATTCCTGAAATATGTATTTCAACTGGGAGAAGCATTTTGTTTTCTAAGCTTCTAAAATTGAAAATGCTTTTGTCAAATTTATCTATTTGAACAGATTATTATAGCTCTATAGTTTATGTAGCTATATACACATTTACCCTGAACTGAGGTGGCACAGTGGTTAGAATGCAGCATTGCAGGCTATTTTTGCTGACTGCCAGCTGCTGGCAGGTCAAGTCTCACCATCAAGGTTGACTCAGCCTTCCATCCTTTTGAGGTTGGTAATATTGTTGGGGGCAATATGCTAACTCTCTAAACCACTTAGAAAGGTCTATAAAGCATTGTCAGTATGTAAATGCTATTGCTATTGCTACATTAATTTGTATGTTTTTTTATAACTTGTAATGCATTTTTAACATCTTAATATCTTAACATCTTTATATTCTTAGCATCCTAAGAATATAAATCTAGGCTGAAAGGGCAAAATGCATATTTATTCATTCTGCAAGGTTGGTATCCCTTATGGATAGGGCTATGGGGACTGTATAACACTTCAAAAAGAAGTTAAAGAAAACACATTAGATCTTGCACAAATACAACACTTTCCTGCCAATATTTAAGGTTGCCATGTCCTTCTTTCAGACTTTCATGAAATCTGAAAAAAGGATACAAATTATATAGCACTTTTCACAAATAGCAAAAATTGCTCTGCCAGACATGGTCCAAAGCACTTCTTCCCAATAATTTTCAAACCATATATTATCTTAAATGAATCATTTTTAGCATTTATTGATTTTTTTTAACAGAGGAGAATCTATATTTTGCAATATTAGGAAGGAGTCAAAGACTACTTCTTTCTTGGCCCTTCTTTTTCCAAATGGATACACACTCATTCTGTTAATGATGCATCTCACAACCAATCTCATTTGTACACACAAAACCTAGATAATCTCATATGGGGAAAAAACTATTTTTCACATATTCTAGGCTTTATGCTATTTATGGGAAACAATCAATAGCCCAAATAAGATAACACTGCAAGCAAACAACTGAATCAATGCAATATCTATATATCCTTACTATCAAACATTAAAATATTAAAATATTCTAACAACAATTATTACAAGTTATCCAAAATGTATGTATGTATGTAGAAAATTTATATAGCCGCCTACTCACTCATACCGATTCTAGGCGGCTTAGATATGAATAATAGAAGCTAAATTCTAATTAACTAGGAAAAGTTACAGCTGCAGAACTATATTGCTATATTACCTCATCAGTCCTTCTCCTGATGCTAATTTTCTGCAGTAAAATATGCCTTCAACAGAAAAAGAACCCCTTTGAGCAAATCTAATCAGGTCTCCTTGCTTGTCCAAATCAAGGAAGAGAAGGCATCTTCTTCAGAAGAAATCCTTTTCAAGGATCAAATCAAAATATGTGCAACTGAGGTGAAGATTTGATTGCTTCTTCATCCATATTAGCCTTCTATGTTTTTACATAATCAAGCTAGAACCTGGCATTAGATGGCTTTACTTCTGGACATTCATTCATTCATTGACTGTTTAAAGATAGTTGTAATGTAGAATTTAAAAGTAATTCTGTTTTAATACTAGTAACAACAGTGAAAATGGATTATTGAATAAGAAAATGAAAAAAATAATGAAAGACATAGAAAAATAGCAAAGGTGCATTCAGAAAGATGTTTTGAAGAAGAGAAAAATGTGCATTGTAACAGTAAATGAATGCTTTTTTCTGCAAAATAATCTAATGAACCCCTCATCTGATCTGCTGCCAATTTTGTAACTCATTCCCAAGAAATCTATCTGGCAGAATTATAAATGTTATGCATTTTTCCTTTTTTATGGAAAATTCAATATAATGAATATGTAAAAAAGAATTAAGTCTACTGGATTTCTGTCTCGGTTTCCCTGCAGAAGCATGTACACACGTGTACACTCATACACCCACACAGACAGCAATTAGATCACTTTCAATCAAAGAACCCTTTTTCTTTTTCATATAGCATCTTGCTCTTAAGGTTTTTATATTTAACACCTGTAGACAGAATTTGGACAAGTCCCAGCAAACAGTCTGTCAAAAGGAATGTTAAGTTTGCATATGGAAAATACAGTTTGTTAGCTTTCCCACGAATCCTTTAAAAAAAATAATCACAGCTTCGTGTACATTCCTATTCCTTTTGGACCTTTTTTCATTGGAGCAGACACACACCTCAGAAAGTATTTTCCCAAGAGTACCCATGCATTCATTTCCCCATCCAACCCATTGAGTACCTAGCATTCTAACTCCAAAAAAGATCTGAGAGCTTAAAGAAGAAGCTTTGAGCTAGTACGGTTTTACTATCGGGTCAGAGGTAAGAGATGTATTATTTAACCTAGAAACAAAAATACTAACTTTGAGACATTCAAATTTAATATTTTTGTCCTGAAAAAAGTAAAAATTCTAGAATAAGTATGCATACAAATTTGTATTGATGTTTATTGTAGGATTAACACTTAATTCAGGCTATATAAATTCTAGAATAAATATGGATACAAATTTGTGAATACATGGTTAAAATTTCTGTTAGATTTCCCCCAAAAGTTAAATATTCTGGAAAGGGACAGCAGAGAAAATATTCCTTTCTTACTAACTCCACATTCTTACTTAATACTATCCCTCTATCTAAGCCAATTTTCTATAGGTTTGTTTCTTTCTGATCAAATAGTAGCAGAAAGAAACATTCACATCAGTAAGCTATAACTGCCCTAATATGATTTGGCCCCCCCAAAGCTAAACATGCCTTTAAAAAAATTTTAAAAAGTAAAATTTAAATATGGATTTCCTACTACCAATCACTCATTACATGTTTTTACGATGCTATCTTTGAATTTGGTTACATTCTGAAGCTACAAATTATACGCTCAATTCTTTCTGCATTCTTTCACACACGTTTCTTTAGCATGTAAGCATGAAATATGCTAGAAAATATTATTAATAGATTTGTTTAAGAATACACGTAGCAATTTAAAAAACACATTTTTGTGCGCTACAATGAAAAGTTGCATAAACCTATTTCTTTAATTTTAAAATTCTTTATTTTAAATATCTTAGCTCTTCGTAACTTAACAATCAAAATAATACACTGTCTTGTTCAAGTTGAGCTCAACTTTTGGTGACTTCATTGCCACATGAAAATGCAAATAGTTGGCCAAATAGTTTCCCTGGCGGCAGTACAGAAATGGTTTGACACTGTCTTTTTTCAGGTTATAATTCTGATTTTCCAAGCTGGCCTATAAGAGCCCTGGAGCTTCCCATCAAAGCCCAGGTCTGACCTTGCTTAGTTTTGTTCAACCAAGTAAAGTTATGCAATGCAATTTAATAATAGGAAAATTCAAATGATCATGTAAAACAAATTCACTTTTTGTTAAGCTATGAGTACGAATGGTTAGACAGTCATGTTTTTATTTATGTCAAAATAAAACTTTGTGGTTTGTAGATAATAGAGATAATGAAAAGCAGTTGCTCTTTAAAATAATGTGTGCAAAATGTGGCTTGTAGGATGTAGTAATGTAAGAAAGGAAGGAGATCAACTGTTGGTACAATTACACCCTCTGCTGTTTAATCTTCATAATGGAATATCAGAACAGCTAATCATTCTTTCAGAGTGAAATAAAACAAAGGAACTTTTTGAATTAAATTAAACACTCAGTGACCATTAAAAATAAACATATGGAAGGTTTCTCATGGAAGAAAGCCTCAAAAGTAAGTAAAAGCCACGTGTTCACATTTTCTCTGAGTCTATCATTTTTGCTTTGCATTACAAAACGAAGCTGGGATTTTATCAAGACCATATACATCTTACCATGCTCCAACATCACCTCGGCTGTCTGTTGTGTAATCATTCAGACCATCCAACAATATGTTGTATATCTCTGTAACGTTACTTTTACACACAAATTCATTTGGTGATCCTTCTCCATTCACCCCTACAGTCAAGCAAACTCTAGAAGGAAGAAAGCTAATTATAATGATATAATATTTTTTTAAAAAAAGATAACATTTGTGCATTAACAAATTTGTGCTTAACCCCAATAAGTAATTGAATATCATGTAGTAATGCATTTTATAAGTAGTCCTTGACTAACGTCCATTCATTTAATGATGGTTCAGTTATAACAGTGCTGAAAAAAAGAGGCTTAGGACCCATTCTTGAAGTTGTAACAAATGCACTACCCCTCCAATCACATGCATGCTATTTGGCACTTGGCAACCAACTCATTTACAACCACAACGAGGATAGTTGTAAGATCCTATAGTCATGCAATTGTGATTTGCAACTTTCCAGATGTCTTTCAACCAGCAAAGTCAATGGGAGAAGCTGGGGTCACTTTACTGTTTGATTTATTTAATGAATACATGATTCACTTAACAATCATGGTGATTAATTTAATTATATGATAAAAATGGTGATAATATCTGGTCCAGTCACCTGATGACTCACTTAACAACCACGTAACTTAACAACTGAAATTCTGGACCCAATTGCGGTCATTATAATATCAAGGTTAGTCAAGGACTACCTTTGATATTATAAAAGTTTAGTCGAAAGATGGATAGATAGATAGATAGATAGATAGATAGATAGATAGATAGATAGATAGATAGATAGATAGAAAGATAGAATTAGTTTTGGTATTACATCTTTGTTATGTAGAATTAGCTACAGATTGGGAGGGGAAGGCAAGGGAAACATATTGCTCAGGTGATTATAATATTCTCTTAACCAAGGTTTTTTTTCCCCATATCTAATGACATAGAGAAAGACGGGAGCATAGTGGGACATTTAGAGGGAATCATTCATCAGCAAATCAGCTTACTCCTGAGTGACAAGTTGTTCAGCTGTTTTACATAAAAAGTTGATGTTTTACTAGTCCCTTAGGTCTTAGGATGTCTAATAGGTTGAAAGTTACAGGACATGCAAGTACTCTTGCCATTTACACTGGATATTTAACAAAGCGGTGAGCAATTTCTTCTACTAACAAGTTGTTACTGGAGTCCTGGAGAAAATCCCACTCGCAAAGATTATGGCTTGTTTGAGATGCACGGTTTCTATCATCATTCTCTATGTATCATGTTTTTTACAAGGCCTGCTTTTTACAGAGATTTCCCCACAGATTACAAAATTCATTCTGCATAATTTATACCAGTGCTTCCCAAACCATGGGGTGTATCTCCCTTGGGGAAGTATAGAGCCTGGGAGAGGTATGAAAAGTCTTAATTTATTGATTAAGTTTATATGCCACCCATCTTACTGTTGAAGCAACTGGATGGCTTACAAAATGATAAGTGGTACGCAGTGGCCTAGTTTAACAACTAAGCCAAGAAAGATAGATAGTCTTTGACTTACAACTACAATTGAATCCAAACTTTTTGTTGTTAAGTGAGACATTTGGTAAATTAGTTTTGCCTCCTTTTATGACCTTTCTTGCCACAGTTGTTAAGTGAATCACTGCAGTTGATAAGTTAGTAATCCGATTGCTAAGTGAATCTGACTTCCCCAATGACTTTGCCTATCAAGAAGGCTACAAATGGAGATCACGTGACTCCAGGACACAGCAATGGTCATAAGTATGAACCAGTTGCCAAGCATCTGAATTTTGATCACCTGACCATGGGGAATGCTATAAAAGTTGTAATTGTGAAAAATGGTCAAAAGACACTTTTTCAATGCTATGGTAACTTTGAATGGTTGCTAAATGAACTGTTGGAGTATCTGTATTTCTGAGTATGTAAAAAATTTACTTGTAGAAGATTACAGTGTTAACAACCAGATTTTTAACTATGCCTATAAAAACAAGGCTTTTAGTAATAAATCAATACGGAGGTTTTAACCCTATTATGTATTAGTTATTAAATATTTTATTTGATAAATTGTTTTATCCAATGCCAAGTTTAGTTTGTATTTGTAACTTGCTTTTAAGCCTTTTGGCCATAATAAAATTGATTTATGTTCTTACCACTTTTATTAAATTTTGTCTGACAAAAAAAACATGGTGAGAGATGCATTTATATATTTATTTAAATAAATTAATTCATAGTATTATATTCTTAACTACACTCACTACTAGGTATTTGAAACAGAAAGGATCACATACTTTGCAACCGCTTTTAGGCCATCTCTTCTGGATTCAGCAAAACTCACACCTCCAGAAATCGAAGTGGCTTTTTTCAAAGCGTCTAAAACCTTGAAGAATAAAAGAAAATCCAAACACTAAACCAGTATTTGATTATTTTTCTCATAAAACATTAGGCAGAATAATGGAGATGAAGTAGTTACAATAAAGTGGTAGATAATAATGAAAGTATGTAGTATGAACAGAAGAAAAGTGGTAGATGGCAATGAAAGTGTGCAGTAGCTTTGCACATTGCAAAGCAGACTTTTCATGTGGTTTATTAGAGATGTGCATTATTCAGTCAGATATCAAGGCTGGTTTTCATTTACAAGGGTGACAGGACAAGCCTAAACCTGTCCTGTTGCAGTTCTGTGTCTCCATGAAGTTTGGCTTCTGTGAAGCTCCACAGCACATTGCAAAAGACGGATTAGCAGCACTTGCACATATACCCTACCACACAACTCATTCACAGAAAGAGCAAGGGAGGATTAGAATGCATCCCAAAATCCTGATCAATTAACTGGAAAGATTATTATGTAAACTCAGGCTCTTTGTTTTGGGAGGGGTTAGGGAGACTATTTGACTATTTGAATAAAAACCAAAACCATCAATCTTTTGCATGGTCAGATTACTTTCTATTCATCTTAGTTCTTTCCAATGACCCTTCACTGCAGGAAAAATAACTTATTTGACTAATCTCTTTCTAGATCCCCAATAGACCCTGTTGAGTTTCAATAAGATTTTGGTGATATTTCTGAGGCTCTTATGCATGGTTCACCTGAGGCCCTCTTGACTGACGGGAACAGGTGGCAAGACAGTAGCAGGGGATCAAATTGCACTTTGGCAGCCTCTCTGTAATCAAATCCCATAGAGATTCCCAGAAAAAAAGTGGCCCAGAGTGCGTCACTGAACAAGTAAATCTGATCAAATACTTCTCAAAGCATTTTTTGAGGGAGATCCAGTTTTTAAAGAAATGGTGATTTCTCAACAAATCTTTCCTAGATACAAAAGAGTAAACCGTTTGGTATCAAACATTCCCTTTTGGAGTGAGATTATCTATAGTGGCTTTGCAACTACAGAAGAGTCTATAGTGTATTGTTATGATAATGCATTATTTGGACACCTTCCAATAGGATTACAGACTGAGATATAGCACTCAGATATTGTTGATTACATTTACAGGTGACTTTTGGCAGGACGAGGATGGAGATGCATGCAACCGAGGCAATCTTGAATTTGGGCACCTGCTGGAAGAACAGTTGGCAGCCATGGCAGGGAAGCCTTTGCACAAATCATCTTATCTGCTAACTGAGCCCACTCATGGTCTTTTGATGTCCTAGACACACTCACTTACTTACTCACTCACTCACTCACTCTCCTTTCTCTCTCTCTCTCTCTCTCTTACACACACACACACCTCAACTATGAATCACATGGAACTATCTTGAAAACCAACTATAAGGTGCAACTAAACTAGAATGAGCAGCATAAGTAACTATGGATGAGATTTCGTAATTGCCCATGTCACATAGTTGTTTCACAAATAGCCCTGGCTTCCCATAAGCTTTTGGAACAATTCTTTTTTTTTTTTTTTTTTTGAAAAAAGTTTTACTGATTTTAACAACGAACAAAAACACATAAAACATAAGACATAAAACATAAAAACATCATCCTCCTTCATAAATTTACAGACAGTGTATCGGTTGGTTTGCCACTCCTTTTTGTGCATCCATTTCATAGTCTCCATTGTAATTGTATTACATAATAGCTCATATTATCAAACAACAATTATATAACCTGATATCATTATTAAACAATCATTTGACTACAATTTTATTAATTCATGCTTTAATGAGATAACTATGTTCACTTAATTTATTTTATAACCAATCATAAAGTCATACCAAGTCTATCTTAATAAAATTTTATAAAGATACTATCAAAGAAAAAAAAGGTTTAAATTGATTATTTCCTTAGTTTCTAAATATTCTATTATTATGTTTTATTATCTAGCCATTTATAAAAAAAAGGTCCCAAACTTCATAGAATTGTTTATCTTCTTGTTCTCTAATTTCAAATGTCAATCTACTCATTTCAGCACATTCCAATATTTTCTTAATAATTTCTTCCTCTGATGGTATTTTCTCACTCTTCCAATTTTTAGCAAATATAATCCTAGCCATTGTTAATACATTTACAATCAAATACTTCAAATTTTTATTATATGTATCAGGTAAGATTCCCAATAAAAAAATCTCTGGCTTCAAATCTGTATGTTTCTTTGTCATTTTTTCCAACCATATGTGAATTCTAGTCTAATATTTTCTAGCATCCTCACAAGTCTACCACATATGATAATATGAGCTAAGTATCTGATGACATTTCCAGCACTTTTCAGATTTATTCTTGAACATTCTTGCTATTCTTGTTGGGGGAAAGTGCCACCTGTAAAACATCTTATACAAATTTTCTTTATATGCTGTTGACACTGTCATTTTATAATTTTGAGACCACAATTTTTGCCATTTCTCTAAATCAATCCCATATCCAAAATTCTTCCCCCAAGCAATCATTGGAACAATTCAAAGCTCTGTTTATCCTCTCTAAAGCCCTTCATGGCACAGGACTAGTTACTTGCAAGACCACCTGTCTCTAACTGTCTCTGCTCAATCCATGAGATCCAGCAGATTATTCACACTTTGATCTCATCCACAAAATAATGCCTTCCAGTAGCTTTTGTGTTTCTTTAAATTGTAAGTTTCCCAAATTAGGCAGACTTCCAACAAATGAATAAGTGACTTCCTGATATCCAGAAATAAATGTGAGGTAATGTTGAGATTTCACCATTAGTCTTAATTGACAATGGAGACAAAATAGCAGAAAACTGGTTATAGAAATCAAGCATTGGCAATACAATCTATTTTATGTTTAACAACACAATCACGAATCATTAAAGGACTTTTTTTAAAATACTTGAAAACTGTTATAAGATCTACCCTGCACCTTAGCTCACCTCCTGGAGTTTGCCTTTTAGAAGAAACTTCGGAAGGGCACCCAAGGCTAGTGAAAAACCACAACGAATCATTTCTTCATGGCTTTGAAGGCCTGAAATGTACTGCACCAGCAAATCTGGAAAACATAACACTCACAGTCTGAGTAATTAAAACTCCAGAAACAATGCTTTACAACACTAAAATAACTACTGATTATTCTTGAGGAACGGTGGAGATTAAACAAGCAACAATTGAAAATTGTTTATGTAATATTCAGTATATAATGCATTCCTAATATTTCTTATATCCAAAAACCTTCAAAAGTTTTATTATGACAGTGTTTTGACAGCAAAGCATGAGAGTAAGTTCCACAAGATGGCACGAGTCAATTTTCCTTCAGTGACATCATTCTATAAGTTCAAGCCATTCAGCATATCTTTACTGCAAGATATGTTGTAAAGCATTACTAATGGATTCTCTGAAAACAAGGAAAGCATTTTTAAAAAAAAAAAACACTGTCAGGAAAGAAATTCAATTTTTTAAAAATATATGTATTTCCCCTTTAGGGAAAATCTTATTATTTTTTCCTGCTGGCTTCAAGAGACCGATTAAAAAGCTGGCTCTTTTAGAAGCCAGGGAGCAACAGGCAATCTACCCCCTTATAAGTAGCTTTAGTTTAGTATATGTTTGTGCTGTTATAATCATCGGTGTGCTCTATATATTTTTGGTGTTTCTGCTTGTTCTAGCAGTTATTTCTTTGATGTTTTAACCCCATTGTGTAAGACACCTAAAATTACACTATCATTGAGATGACATACAAATAGACAAATAAAGAAAAAAGAGCAGCACAGTGAAACAGCACAGCATTCACAAAACATTAGCCTATGAAACAAGGAAAAGTTCTAATTTAACGAAAACACAAACAAGTTAATTGAAAATTAAACAAAATAATATGCTAGAGAAAACATGGGTAATTGGCCATACAAAAGTTTGTTCTATATGACATTTAGTTCAGGCTAATGTTTGGCTTGTGCTGCACTTTTTTTTTTTTAGTTAGCAAGTTATCAGAAGTTATCCTTAAATAAAAAATAGAAATGAATAGAAGTGAATCATTACCTTGCTCAGCTAGATTTGCTCCTCCCTCTTCATTGCAGTAATATTCATTACATAAAGCAGCTAATGCAGACACGGCTGACTCCTAAAACAAAAGCAAAACCACAAAGATATAGAATTACTTCTCTTTCAAATGCACTCTGAAAGAATTCTACTGTAGAGACACTTGATAGGTCATCTGCAAAAGTCCTACAGTAATGTATTTAATGTCTATTCGTACAATTATTATGACTATGTCAGATAACCCCATTCATGTGAGATTTCACACAGTTGAGTAATATCCTACTATGTTCAATTGTTCCACTTTAGGAGCCAGAAGCAAGTCAGGCTGGTCAAACAATGCTATATTACAAATTATCCTGAACTAAAACCTCCATTCAGTAATAGGATGGGAAGATATTGCAATTAGATTAGTATTAGTAATCATGGCCCTGAAGAGGCAATACTAAATTGAAGTGCATTTCAGTACGCTCTAATTATAGCTTAAATAAAACATTGTTTTTTTGTTATTTAATCAGTACTTTTGTTCAGTACTGCTGTACATTTGGATCGGTGACTGTAAAAAAGTATTGGCTATTATATCAACTATTGATCTGATTTATCTCAAGTTGATATACTCTACAGGCAATCCTTGACTTGCGACCATAATGGAGCCTGCCCATCAGTTATAAATTTTGATGGTTGTAAAGTGGCTCATCCATGTGACTGACCTGATTTTACAACATATGTTTGCAGTGGTCATTAAGCAAATCGCTGTGATTGTTAAATGAATCTAGAGTCATGAATTGAATACCATGATCATTAAACACACTCATTGTTCCCTATGGGTCATTTTTGCCCCCCATCCCCCCCCCCAAAAAAAGAGTTAAAGGCCAGTTGTTGGCAAAAGGTGATATAAATTGCGGTCACATGACTGTGGGACGTTGTAAATGTAGGCCAGCTGCCGAGCAGCAGAAACATGAACATGGGGGTGGGAGTGGATGGGAAGGATGTACTCTCTGCTTTGTTTTAGAAACCCTAGAAATTTAAACTGTAATATAGCAACAACAACAAAAAAAAGCCATGGTATTTTTACATTTTAAGATAATACAGATACAATTACTGTACTTTTACTTGCTGTCTTGAATTGCTTGAAATAAGATGAAGGCTTTTTAAACTATCATTTATCAGCCACTGCCAATCATCTGAAGATAAAGAAGAAGAAAAAAATACTTGGTAGCATATTGGTTGCCTTGCTTTTTAGCACATCTACATCTTTTTACGAATCCTTACAGGTTCTAATTCCAACTGAAATTTGTTTCAATTTCTTTTTGCCACTACCTTTTTAGATGTTCCATAAATAAAATCCCCACATAAAAACCCACCAGAATAGCAGACATACGGGATATAAAAAAGCAACTGCTACTCCACATTTTCCTGGAATTGCCGTCGTTTTATAACATCTCTAAAGGGCATCAATAGGCTCGATTTCCACCTACTGACATCCTGACACCACTATGATGAGTGAAGCTGAATATAGCAAACATGGCCATGACATCAAGATGACAGGAGGGAAAAAGAAAAGATAACAAGTATATTGAACCACTCTGAATTACATCTTGTGACAGTAGAAAATAAAGGAATTTACATGATTATATTCTTGCTAAGTAAATAATACTATTTGCTAAAGTTATAATTATCAATAAACAGACATAGTAGCTCTACAACATGACAAAAATTACCTACCAATTATGGGATCTTTTCTAAAAGGCATTTTTGAAAGTGACAACTTTTCAATCAAAGTGCAGACTAGAAAACAAGAAGGGGAAAAAAAGCAATCAGAGCTCCATGCACTGAATTAAATGGCATTCATAAACCTTTTTACATGGGGTCATGGTTCATGAAGTCACACCATTATTACCACACGGTAAATAGCACTGTATGGCAAATTATCAGCAGAGGGAGATATGACAGGAAAAAAAGTACTGCTTTGGAGGATGGACAGTAGGAAATTGTATTCCTCATTGAAATGTTGATCCACCACCTTCAACACCAGGTTCTGAGCACTGGATCACTGCTGAAGGACTTTATCTCAGGGGCCTCTAGTGAGACAAATGTTGAATGCCAGGCCCATTTGTAATACAAATGTCTTTTTGGCCAGCAGATCTGCAAGACATTAGTTGAGGAAGACTATATTCTATTCATACCAAGAATTATTTATTACATGTTAATATATAGATGTGGCAAGTAGAAATCCCAACAAAAGCTCATATTTCCTAATACCCAAGTATTTCTTTACTTGACAGCAGGGAAAAGTTCCTATATCCATAGAGTTCCTTTTTAACTGGAATCCCATCATACACACATGAATTAGCCCCTTAAAACAGTGTTTGGGGGGAAGTAATTGATTTTGACATCAAATTGGCAAGAAAATTGGTTATTGCAATGGCATTGTTTTCTGCTATGGATTAAAAACAGGAATATAAAAAAAGAAATCTGGGATTTGATCATGTTTTATTCTATGTTTTTTGAATCATGAATGAAGAAAAATATATTTTGGTATCAGAATTTTAGATTAGGGAGAATGGCTGACTTCTACTTTAAGAGAAAGCTATTGAAATCAAAGAAAGGTTGGCAAAATATTCAGTGAATCAGAAGACTAGCCAAGTTTATATTATATAATCTTAAAATGTAATATTTCTTTCCAAATTATATTTGTAAATAGAATGTTCTATGTCAAGTAACATACCAGCTGGTCTCATTAGTTCTCCACCTAAACCTCTGGAAAAGAAAGAAGGAGAAAAACCAATTTAAGAAACAACATCATTGCCAGCATTCTGCATTGACATGACGGAAAAAGGAAAAGAAAATTGATACATAAATATAAACTTGCCTGTTTTGTCAATATTCAATACATCAAAGCTTAATAAGAAGGATATGCATAGACCTCTAGTACTCCCAAATTCTTCTCTAGTAATTTACTCCTTTCCTCGCATGAGTAGTAAAAGAAGTCAGAATTTGAATTTTCACTGTTGCTTTCTATGAACTGTAGTCTGTGGTTAAGAGCTTATAAATATGTCAGGTGTATGAGTTAGTTTTCAAACCCAGATCTTAATTCACAACTAAGTTTATATGTGAATTGCAGAAAGAGGAGAAGCTAACCATGCTGCATGCAACGGGAATAGTTCTGCAAACCATAATTTATTAAGCTAAAATTTGCATTCATAAAAAGTTATGTGATGTGAAAATGAGGCTTCGGAGTTATCCAACAGCCAAATCCAATTTTATCCTCATTTCATTACATGTTCATAAAAAGTCTTTTTAAAGTCAGCTCTCTGGCAACACTTTTGGACTATTCTATGGAAAGCATTAGATGAAATCTGTGGTATTAAGTTGATCCCATAACTCTCCTATTGCATTATTTTTGAAAAGTATCTTTTACTTCCTTAACGAATTCAATTTTCAATTTTAAAACTTTTATTTCATTAACTTATTCATATGTGAACTACCCAAATTTTTAAGTACAGTACTGTATTCCAACAACTATAAACCATGCCATATACTAAAAGGGCCTTATTGCATTTGCATCCTCCTTTTCCTAATATACATTCAATTTAAACACATAGTATGATGTTTGAGTTTCATGCTTTTTCTCATCAGCACTGATCCATTTAAACTGGGCAGAGAATCACATTACATTTGAAAATACCTGTAACAGGGATGAAAAGGAGGATGCCATGCTAAGGCTCTGTCTGTCTGCTATGACACACATTTTATTCCTGAATTGCTCATCAGTGTGTTCAGGTGGAGATAGAAAATTGTAAAACTGTCCAGAGTCACTTCGTAGAGTGAGATGGGCAGCATATAAATATAATAAAGTAAAGTAAAAAACAAACAAACAAAAATCACTGGATCAATGCTGGCACAAAGCGGGCCTTACCATGTATCTGACAAATTACTGGAGTAGCCTAAGAAATTGGAGATCAAGTATTTGATGTAAAACTCACATCATTTCAAGATTTCTATTTCTGTAGTAATTGATAACAATGTTCTAGCCAGGAATTTGTGTTACGTGCTTTAAATTTCTGTGTTATGCTAAAATTTAAATGTTCCTTTTTTCTTTTATAAATATAAGAATTATGTGCATCTTTCACCCCATGTTAGGATTATTTATGGAGCTATACAAACATATTTCTTTAAACGCTTCCAGTGATAATAATTTGATAATCTCTCCAGAGCAAAGTTTTCTGCCAGAAACCTCATTATTTGTATCAGACCAGCTTCCACCCCCTTGAGCTTCACCAGAACAAGAAACAAACTCTGCTAGATTATTGGAACTACTGATATTATACTACAATCTTGCAGGCCTAAACCTCTAGTTATGTGTCTTTATGCCACACAGCTAGGAGGGTACAGTAATTTAGTTCTATTTTTTAACATTTTGACTCTTTGAATTGACAAAAAGCATAAGGTGTGAGAGACCTACACCTTCAACCCTATGATTAGGAGGAAAGATGACAAGTGAGGTCCCCTATGGAAGTTAGTTGGTGGTAGCAGGAATTACCAAGCAGAGGATGGAATTCTAGTGTGAAGTCACAGAGGCTTCTGGAACAGGAACTGGGAGACCTTCCACAGGTTTTCATACTACAAGTATAACTGGACACTTAAAAGCTTTTATTGAAAAAAACAATTATCATTTACTAATCCATTTCCTTCCTTCCTTCCTTCCATTCATTTCATCCATCCAATCCATCCATAAAGAAATGTATATGTTTTTGTAGTACATATCTGTGACATAATGTAAGCTAGATAATCATAGTGGTTTAATAACAGCTAGTAAGAACTTCAATAAGGATTTTAACCTGAATCTTTCTTTTTGTATATCTTCCATTTTTTATCACTGGTTCTGAAATCCCATTGCTTAAGGTACTTTCCCATACTAATGGTAGTATATAAAACCAAAGTAAAGTTACTAAAAAGATGCATGAGACTAAGAAAATGCCAGCATCATTATAATTGTATTGTTTTTTCTCTTCTTAAATTCTAAATTATATAATGGAATTTATATCAGTAATTTCACTAGTAACAAAACCAAATCAAGCAAAGTACACTTGCTGAAATACTGTAGCATTTATGCATTTTGAAATTCTGGAATTCACTGCCTCAAGATGTAGATTTTCAAACTGCTTTAAAAGAGATTAAACAAATTTATAGAGAATAAGGTATCAATAACTATTAGTCATGGTGATTAAATGTTATCTCCAGAATCAGAAATAGCATGATTCTCAATTCCAGTTACAAGAGAACAATGGGAAAAGGCTGTTGGTAGCTGGCTTTACATACATGCTTGCACGATTTGCATAAATATCTGGTTGGCCAATATAAGAAACATAATCCTAGCATACACAGATTTTTAATCTGATCCAGAGGGCTTCTTTTGCATTTTTAAATTCAATGACAGTAAATATTAAGGGAAAATAAAGCATAGAAAGATTATGCTAAGGTTGTATTTTTTGTAATAGATGAACAATGAAACAGACTAGTATTGCACTAATGGAAAAAAGAAAGAAAAAGTTACTCTTTAAAATCTTTATATCTCATGACCTTATAATTGGGGAATGCACTAACTGCCTTCATTCAATTTGGTAGCCTATTCTGAAAATGGTGTAACCAAGTTTGGAGGTTGCCAGCAGATCTGAAATGTAATTTGTAAAGCTACCTCTGTTCCCCCATGGGGAAAAAAAAACAAATATCCAACTTTATTTTTCAACAACATGGGATAAATATTGCAAGTAAATAGAAAACTATAAATGCAACGTGTCAGATTCAACAAACATCTGTGTACTGGATCTTTATATTTTGCATCTGATTTTAAAAGGAAAAGCAATACTGTACTACAACATAACTGTTTTGAAACTGAATGTAATTGCGTTTGCAGTGGGAATGTCCACCCCCATTTTCATATGGAAAGATTTCAGATGGAAATCTCTCTTTACACAAATGGAATATATTTAATAGAAATGATCAAATAATAAAAGTCAGTAGCTAATTAATTCAACCTTAAACATAATCATTACACAACAGTTCATGTGAATATTGAGGCAGAATCATGCTGTACAGCACATAGTAAAATAAAAATATCTCTGTTAACAAGGCTACACAAAACATTCTGAATTCATACCACTTTGAAGTCATTTACTTAAAGCCTCAAGCCATAGCTCATTTCAGATTTGAAATACCTCATTTCAAGGGCAAATCTTTCAAATAAACGTAATCTGATTCATCATTTGAGAAGCACTGTGAACTCAAGCTAGGAATATTTTAAATCAATTTCAAGGTGTTTTAATCTTCAGCGTCCAGGCTTTTATGATTTTAGTGACTAAACTGTGATGTTCTCATGTTAATTAAAGGGCAAAATTCCCAGTTACTAAATGCAATATTCCTCTTCACTTCTTTTCCTATTTCAAAGCTACTACACTTGGCAGCATGTTAGAACTCAAGATAAGCTATATGGGACTAGAACTCTGTGGAGTTCCCAATTCAGAAACCATACAACTCCTGACATTTTTACCTTGTGGAAACGGAATATAGCCCGATATACGTCATTCTGCATTGGCAGCAGGATTTTACTGAACCCAATACATACATTTACATTAACTCAACTAGTCAACCAAGATCACAATTACTGGATTTTATTAAATATTACTTCAGTTTATCTCACAAATCATGTAATGGTCTTGTGCTCTACACTTTCTAAGGATAATGCTTTTTCTTTATGGTATATAGCTTTTGCCAGAGTCACTTATTAACATAGCAAACAGAAATCAAGCACAGACTAATGTAATTATTTGTTCCTCTGCGAAAGCATTTCTTATTTCTAAAACAGAAATTATCATTTCAGAGATCAATTAATGCAGCCACAAAAATTTGATTGCTAATATCTTCTGACATATGGTTAGTGTTATTTTGTTAAAATTCCAAGAAAACGTTTTTCAGATGGGAATTTTCATGGCACTGTACCTTTGTTATATTCCATTAAACTGGTTTAACTTGTTTAGCAGTGCTATTCTATTAAATGCAAAGGAGCTTCTTTGTTTAAATAATCTGTATAAATATGGAACAACTAATAAGTCTCATGTTACATATAATTCATAGTTAAAGTAGTTATTGCTCTCAGAAAAAGAAGAAACATTCATACTTCTCCAAGTCTGTAATACTATAAAAGATGGTAAATCTACAAGGACGTGTGTGTGTGTGTGTGTATTCTTAAGTTTTCGCGGGTACTTACATGTATGGCATTCAGCTTTGTTCGAGTATTTTCCCACGTCATTGTAGTTGTGCTTTTAAAGTTGTAGCAACGTTTCAGCAGAATCTCATCTGCCATCATCAGATGGATATATATATATATATAATGTTTGTTGGGTGCAGGTTTTGGCGTGTTCGGGTCTTTTCCTGTGTAAGATTGAGAGTACCTTAGCTACATTTCAAAAAGATCCCACTCGCCATCTTCAGGCTGGTGCTTGGACAGACACAAACAGAAGCCTGATGATGGCAGATGAGATTCTGCCGAAACGTTGCTACAACTTTAAAAGCACAATTACAGTGACGTGGGAAAATACCCGAACAAAGCTGAATGCCATACATGTAAGTACCCGCGAAAACTTAAGAAAACATATATACACACACACACATATATATACATATATAACTCTGTGTGTGTGTGTATTTTTCTTAAGTTTTCGCGGGTACTTACATGTATGGCATTCAGCTTAGTTCGGGTATTTTACCACGTCATAGTAGTTGTGCTTTTAAAGTTGTAGCAACATTTCGGCAGAATCTCATCTGTCATCATCAGGCTTCTGTATAGTGTTCATCTGCGAGTCAGACTTTCACAGCTGTTTCAGTTTTAAATTTGGGGCAGCCTATTGCTGTGCCAGAATGTTTTTTTCTTCATCCTGATTGGTTGGGAGTCTTGGTCTGTGTTTATTGGTCTTGGAGTTTGCTGTGTTCTGCTTGATTGGTGTTTCTAATATTTTCTGTCTGTTTTGTGGCTTTTTTTGTCTTGATTGGCTGGCAACATTGTGTTCCTATATTGGAGGCTTTTAGTGTGGCTTGGCTCCGAGTAAATGGACGACTATCATTTATTAGGAAGCTAGGTTTCATCTGAGTGCCTAGTTGGGGTGTGTTTGAGCTGGAGGTATCAGGGGGGATCTGTTTGTGCCCAGGTGTTTGCCTGGCTTGTGGTGTGGAGATATTTTTGTTTGTGAATACAGGTTTCCAAATTTGACAGTCTGGTGGAATCATCTCTTCTATTCATGCTTTCAGGTCTTTTTTCAATCTCTATGGCTTCTCTGATGATTCTGTGGCTGGGGTTTTCTATAGTGGCTAGTGTTTTGGTGCCATTGAAGTTGATGCTGAAAGACCTGTGGCTTTTATGTGTTGGACTAGTGAGGAAGTGTGTTCCAGTGTTTTTACTGCATTTTTGTGTTCATCTAGGCGGGTACTTATTCTTCTATTGGTCTGTCCAATGTATGTGGCAGGGCATGATGCACAGGGGACTTCGTATATGCCTTGGTTTTTCAGGTCAATTTTATCTTTGGGGTTTCTTAGGATGGCAGTGCGGTAGATACACAAAGAAGGAACCCCACATAGACCAATAGTCAGCTCCATAGGCTCACCTCTACAAAACCTAGCCAAATTTCTCGCCAAACAACTACAGCCCTATGCAGAATCCATCAACTCACATGTAAGAAACTCATTCCAGTTCATCGAGATCATAAAGAAACAAAACTTACAACCCAGCGACCTACTAGTGAGCTTCGATGTCATATCCCTCTTCACCCAAGTGCCAGTGAAAGAAGCCTTGACAGCCATCCAAAATAAATACAACCCCCCCCCCCAAGTACATCCTAGATCTGACCAACCACTGCCTATCCAATACATACTTCACCTACAACGGACAAAAATACAAACAAATAGAAGGAGCACCCATGGGATCACCCCTCTCACCTGTCATCACAAACCTCTACATGGAACACTTTGAAACACAAGCTCTAGAAAAATATGATCACAAACCCAAACTCTAGCTCAGATACGTAGATGACACCTTCATAATCTGGCCACACGGGAAAGAAAAACTGAACAACTTCCTCACACACCTCAACAGCCTACACCCCAAAATACAATTCACCATGGAAACAGAAGCTAACAATCAACTTCCCTTCCTAGATGTCTTGGTATACAAAAATTACAATGGCTCCCTAGGACACACCATCTACCAGAAGAAAACACATACAAACCGCTATCTAAACGCACTCTCACACCACCACCCAGCACAGATCAATTCCATAGCCGAGACACTCATCTCCAGAACAAAATGCTTAGTCTACGAACAACACCTAAAAACCGAACTACACACGCTCACCAACGTACTAACAGCCAATGGATTCCAAAGAAAGAAGATTACCCAACAAGAAATCCCAACCAAAATCCAAGACAGAGAACAAGAATACGGCAAAGCCCTCCTCCCATATATAAAAGGCACTACAGACAAAACCAGCAAGATCCTCCAAAAACACAACATTAAAACAGCATTCTGCACAAACAGAAAGATATCCACCATCGTAAGAAACCCCAAAGACAAAATCGAGTTAGAAAATCAAGGAGTATACGAAATCCCTTGCACTGCCTGCCCCACCACATACATTGGACAAACTAACAGAAGAATAAGTGCACGCATTGAAGAACATAAGAACTCAATCAAAAAGGAAGAACCCACTTCTTCCCTGGTCCAACACCTCAAAGCCACAGGACATGAGATTGACTTTAAAAATACCAGAACTATCGCCAAAACTGAACACTTCAACAACAGAATAATCAGAGAAGCCATAGAGATAGAAAAATGCCCACACAGCATGAATAAAAGAGATGACACCTCCTGCCTACCAGCCATTTGGAAACCCGCCCTCATGAACAGACGAGTACCTAACATGAAGAATGACACCAGACCCATACCCCTGAGAGCCACACAAGATGCCACCACCATACTTCCATGTAAAAAGCAGACTCACACCCACACAGAAGATGAGACACGACCATGGACCAGAAGCCGCACTGCAGCTGCATCACTATCCACTTCAAACCCTTCCGAGCCATACATGAAACCATACATGAGCCATACATGAAGCGAACTGACCCCCACTATGAAGACATGGCACGACCACGAACTCAAAGCCAAACAGCAAGATCACAGCTCACCAGCTCAAATCCCCCAGCAACTAAGACTAACCTGAGCACAACCAAGCCCCCACTTGAACAGAACACACCCCCACCCAATCAAAACACAGCCAAGCCCGCACCCAATCAAGTCACACCCCCACTAGCAGTTAAAAGGAAGAAGCAGCTGCAAGCTCACATCACTCTGAGAAGCACAGAGCTGAAGACACAAGCCTGAAGATGATGAATGAGACTTCATCGAAACGTTGCCTAGATACTTCCAATCTTATGCGGGAGAAAACCCAAATAACCAAAGATCCATATACAAATACCTGCGAGAACCTCAGAAAACACACACACACCACACACACACATACATAGTTTCTTTTCTATTGGAGAATAATAGCAACACATGTGACTTCGTCCAAGGCTAGCCCAATACTGTTGAAAAATTCTAAGAGACTCTACTTGCTATTTTTGTAATTCTGCCAGACATTTTTTTTTCCTGGATACATGCAGCATGTATTTGGAGGCAGTTGCACATAGTGAGTCCCTTTTAAAGAAGACATGTTCTGTATTTTGAACATCAATTAATGTGTTGCTGCCCAGAAAAGCACACTTCCATACAGAATAATTTCTTAGCAGTAGTAACAAGCTAGCAAATAAGACATAAGAAGCAGCAAGCTAATAGATCAGATAGAGAAAAGGGGAGAAAAAAACCAGCAAGCAGAATTCAGCGTGTACACTGTACACACAATCTATATTCTGTGCTGGATAATAGTAGTTGAAAGAAAGAATGTTCTCCTGCTTGAGCAAGTACTAGAAGGAAACTGTGCCAACGTGTTGCAGACTGAGAACATCAGTTTAATTTCCCAACTATTTAAAACAACTTGGTAATTTCATGAATCAATGTTATGTGTTTCAGTTAATGCTGATATTGTTGATTACATGTTGTTTTTTTCTTCTCGTCTAGGATGACAAAATGTCTTGACCTGATAGTTGTCTACTTTTTAAACAGCTCACACTGTACAGTCTATGCATATCCTTATATACTTTTCCACATACTTCACAGAATAGATATGCAACATAGATGGACTTCTAGGATGAACCTGCTCCATTCCTGAAAAGAAAACCTTCTCTATTATGTTCATGCAAAGTCATCATAAAAGTAGGAATTTAAACACAAAAACCATGCATCCTTACACAAAATGGACTACACATTTTAGAAACATGCTTATTTATTCTTCAAACTTTCATTCTCAAAAATGCAACTCTATTTGACACGAATTAGCTTACCTATACAACTGACGTTGACGAAGCTGTAAAAGAATGAATGGATTTTACATTGAGAATTTTTATTTTTCCCCCCAGTGTTTTCAAACTGTGGTTCATGTGTTGATTTGGAGAAGAGGGTAAAAAATGTATTCCTGAATGAATTTAATAATAACTCTTTCCTTCCACCTAAGAATCTTTTCCTCTTTCTCTAGGCCATGGCAAAAGAAAAGAGATAAATTATCAGTTTAATAATGATAATATAATAAATGAAGCATGGCTTCCATTGCTTTAGACATTGCTTTTATTATTTAAATCAGTGGTTCCCAAAGTGGGTGGTACCGCCACCTGGTGGGATGCCTTAGGGGGACGCTGAGAGGCAAGGGGGCTGAACAGGGGGACACTAGGAGGTGACAAGGGGGTGCTGGAAGTGAGCGGCAGGGCACAATTCAGGGGTGAGAAAAAATCCTGCCACCGCTGCGTTTGAGGCAAGGCCCTGCAGGATCACTCCATTGACTTGCATGCACTGGTGCAAGGAGCTCAATGGGGTGATCCTGGGGACTTGCCTCAAACGCAGTGTTGGGAGTGGCTTTGCTCTCCTTTTCAAACATCCCGCCGCTGCCGCTGTCTTCAGGGCGGCGGAGCCTCCCTTTGGGAAAAGAGAGCAAAGCCAGAGTGAGCAAAAAGCCAGACTGGCTTTGCTCTCCTTTTCAAACATCCCCCAGCCGCCATCATGTTCAGGGCAGCGGGGCTTCATCCCGAAAGCAGTGTTGGTAAAGGAAAGCAATCTAGTCCAATGACCTGCTCCAGCAGGGTTGGAAGGGAATATGCGTATATGCGTGTGCATGTCTGTCAAAACTCCAAAAACAGGTCAAGTAGTTCTGGGGAGGCCAGTCATAAATTAGAATACTTGCTAAGCAATTGGCCATTAAGTGAGGACCACTTTTTGGTTTGCCAGTCACCAAACTATGCCCACCCAGTCATGTGACCAGCAAGCCATGCCCACCCAGTCATGTGACCAGCAAACCACACCCTCAAATTAGGCCACGCCCACAGAAATTTGAATCTCGCCCCTGGGTGGGGGGCATTAAGGATGAGTTTGTAGCACCAAGGGGGCAGTGGACTGAAAAAGTTTGGGAACCACTGATTTAAATAAACAGAAAGATGTTTTTTTTTCTATTTAAAAGATATATCTGCCAAAATAATTTTTCATAATATATACTAACCTCCAGATGAATCTGCTTAAGTCCTTCCAAAGTTTTTTCATCCAAATAAAATGAAATAAATCTACAAGGTTTAAGAGCATTTTAAATCAATACAGTATTATTTGACATTAAATAGTGATAGCATTTTTTCTCTAAGTAACTATTTGATTCTTAATTAAATGTAAACACTGTGAAAATTCTATGGCTATTACTACAGGTAGTCCTCAACTTATCACCACAATTGAGCCCACAAATTTCTGTTGTTAAGGGAGACATTTGTTAAGTGAATTTTGTCCCATTTTACAACCTTTCTTGCCACAGTTGTTAAGTGGATCACTGTAGTTGAGAAGTTAGTAACCCAGTTCCTAAGTGAATCTGGTTTCCCCATTGACTTTGCTTGTCAGAAAGTCGCAAAAGGGGAACACATGACCTGGGGAAACAGCAGCAAACTAGTGCTGTGAATTAGTTGCCAAGCATCTGAATTTTGATCACTTGATCATGGGAATGCTGCAAAAGTTGTAACTGAAAAACGGTCATAAGTCACATGTTTCAATGCTGTTGTAACTTTGAATGGTCGCTAACCAGACTGTTATAAGTCAAGGACTACCTGTATTATCTACATCCTTTTTCACCATAAAACATTAGATTTTCTTCTCCAGTATTTTTAATTTTAATTGCTATGACAAAAGCCATTTTTGTAGGTTCTGTTAATTTATTCTATCATTATTGCTTGACAGATCCATGTTTGACACCTTTCTAACACTTGCTTTTAAAAATATATAAGACAAGTGCTCACACTCAAATACAAATACACAAACACGGGAGGGGGGCACTGCCCCCAAAGATTACATCGGTAGATTTTGAAAATCTGAACACAAAATCTTTGCACTAACAAGTGTGGATAAATAATTAGAAGCTAAGGATTTTTTGTTTGTTATATGTTTTGGGGAATCAGTCTTCATTCCCAGTGACTGGAATATTGTAGTCCCCGAAGTTTTCTTGGCAAGCTTTTTGGAAGTGGTTTTCTTTTGCTTTCTCCCTAGAGCTAACAGGGAGTTAAATGGCCCATGGTTACCCAGCTGGCTCCAATTCCTAAAGTGGGACTTGAATTTGTAATCTCCTTGAATGTAGCCTAGTTTCCTTAATCACTGTACAAAACTAGTTCTCTAGTAATTTTACACCTTATGTCATACAAATAACCCACCATATTTCTCAATGGAATATGGGGAGGAGATCTTCATCCAATACACAATGAAGAGTGGAATATCAACAGATTAAACAAAATGAAGAATGATTACAAGCAAGTTGCTGCCCCTTTCAAAAATCTCTTTCTATTCTGAAATATGAATTTCTTTCACCTACCCTCATATTCATTTCAATGCAACAACCTATCTACATAGCCTTACCTAGTTAAAAAAATAATAATGTGTTTTATACTAATCCATAATTAGAATCCTTTAAGTTTTAAATAATACCAAAAAACTCAGGAAAAAATATTTCACAAATGATTAAATGTTCTAGTTCTCTGGTAACTACTATAAAGTAGAAGAAGATGCAGATAACAGTTTGCAGCTTATAACAATAGCACTTGGAGTTATATACCACTTCATACTGCTTTACAACCCTCTCTAAGCAGTTTACAGAGTCAGCATATTGCCCCCCAAAATCTGAGTCCTCATTTTACCCACCTCAGAAGGAGGGAAGGCTGAGTCAACCTTGAGCCTGGTGAGATTTGAACTGCCAAATGCAGGCAGCCAACAGTCAGCAGAAGTAGCCTGCACTACCTGCACTCTAACCACTGCACCATCATGTCTCATTATATCCATCAAGTTATTGGAATATCTAATCCTTGGTCCCTTTATAATGACTGATAGGAAAAAATCTCCATAGCTTTTCACTATGAGAAGTCAGAAGTAAAGAAAAAGATTGAACTATGCTGGCATATACTCAAAGTCAAAGTACACTAAGCATATACTTCAAATTAATAATACTTTTTTTTGCATCTGATGAATTAAAAACAGGATATGAGAAGTAAATAGTTCAAAATATTTTTAATAAACCAAGTGCCCTCATAAGGTATTATACTGTACCTAATTTTTTGGGGTGGTGATGGTGATTATAAGATAATTTAAACATTGTTATATAATTGTGGTGATCCCTTTTCAGATCTACAAAGGTAAACTACAAAAAATTGATGGATGATACCAACAGTAAAAGAAATTCCTGATAATGGTAAGTAATAAACAATAATCAAACAATCAGAATGAGTTATGGTTGAGTTGTAGCTTTAACATTTCTTTATATAGGAGCTAGGAAAATATGAATTACTATATGATACTTTGAAAATTGTACTTTATGCAACTATCATTTGTTAAGATTTTTATATGGTGAAATGGTGAAACAACTTAAGGATAAAAGGACATCTAAATAAACAGTAATGTTCTTATTACCTCTTCTTTTCTTTTGCTAGAAGACTCAAAGCACAGGTTATCTCAGCACATGCTAGAATTGCTCCATGACGAGTATGGAGATCTATACCAACTGCTAAAGGCAACAGCTTTGGTAAAACTGTAAGACACATAATATGAAAAGTGATAAGTTAAATTATTGCACAACAATCTCTTCTATTCAGAGATTTTCTATATATATTTTCAAAAGCGCAAAGAAGCCTCAGAGACTACGAACAAAAGAATGTAAGTTCGGGCTTCCGGTTTGAAGTCTCTTCGGCAACAGACAGAAATCCGCGATCGTGCGCGGTTTCGGTCTGGGCTCGCCACTGGAGTGCCCCGAGCTGGCTGGTTTCGGGGCTAAGCCACCCCGTAGAGGTGGTGAAGAGCGGGGAGACCGCCAGCAGGGTTGAGGAGAGCCACACCTCTCCTCCTTAGCTGGCCATTACTCCCTTTCCCGAAGGCGGTTGCAGAGGTGGTCAGAAATGGCCACCACAAAGAAGAACTCGGCCACCACAAAGAAGAACTCGACCAGAGGAGGAGGAAGATAAGAAGGAGGAAGAGGAAGGAGGAAGATAAGAAGTGAAAGTTTTGGCTGACCGGGTTAAATTGTAAAAGCAACAACTAAGATACCCTGGAATTTAAACTTACAAAAAAATAACATCGCTCCCAAAGAAGAGTCGGAAGCAGTAAAGGAAAGTGAAAAGGGAAAGGTTTGGCTTTTTTTCCCTTCTCTCTCCTTCCCTATACTGACAACTAAGAGACTTAAATAAGAAATTGGAAAAATCTGCTTTGATATCAATAGGCAAGTAAGCTGAAAATAAAACAAAATGCCAAAGGGATATTAAAGATTTCTGGACACTAAAAAAATTTTTTTTTCATAAGCAGGAAGGGAGAGAAAAAGAATAAGGGCAGGGTCTGCAAGAGGGAGGAGACTGCCTGGAATTAAAAATAATCTACAGTAAAACTTCAACAAGATTTCTAAAAGATACATTTTAACTGAAACTTTGTAACTAAACAGTAACCCCAAGAAGAGAAAGTGAAAAAAAAGAGCAAACGGAAACAGCTTGCGTGTATTTGGATTATTTGGTGATCTTTGGATTCTTGGTTATTAATTTGAAAGACTAAAATTAATCGGATGGTTGTTTAAAAATTTATACAATGGCACCACTTCTGGATGAATTGAAAATGGAACTTAAAAAGTACAAAGAAGATGCACAAGAAGGGAAGGGTTCTTTTGGCTTCGTTTTTCAATTCTTAGAAATGGAGATTTGGAACTATGAGAAACAACAAGAAACGCCTGCAAAACAAGAAGACTGGGACAAAGAAGAAGCCATCTTTAATGAACAAGTAGTTTTATGTGGAGAAGAAAAAGGAAAGGGGGGAAAGAGAACGGAGAATTTAAGATTAAAAAAACAACCAAAGAAAAGAAAAATAATTCAAAAAATAAGTATAATACTGGAAAGCAACAGAAAAGGGGAATACAGAAGAGAGAAATAGAGGTAGAGAGACAAGGGGGTAAAAAGGGGAGAGGGAAGAAGAGAGGGAAGAAGAAAAGGAAAAGAAGTTACAAAGGACTGGAGCAAGATATAGAGAAACAGGACCTATTTAGAGATAATGGGTGAAAATCTAACTGAAAAAGGGATTCTGTAAAAGTACATGATTGTACTGTTATATTAGTAATAGAAATAACTTTAGAAAATTGGAAACAATGTATGATTAAAATGAGGGATAAAATAGTTAGTGTAATTGAGTGAAATGTTTGTTAATAAAATAAGTGAAATAAAATAAATGAGAAAATTGAATTAGGAAGGAACAGGAACATTTTAATTAGTTAATGTTTTATAAAATATAAGTGAAGAGGGGGGGGAATTAATTATGGAAAGCTTATAATTGTTCCCATAGAAGTATGATATTTAATTGAAAAGTAATGTTAAAGATGTTAAGATTTTAATGAATATTAATATTAACGACAGAATTGAATTGGAATGGAATGTGTTGTTTTAATTACATACATTTATAATTTTTCTTTTTTAAAGAATATAGTGTGTATTTTAAGAATGTACCAAGCAGAATCCAAATGGAAGTTATGTATTATATTGAATATTATAACTTTAGGGTATATACTGAAGCCTAAATAAGAGTTAAATGGATAAACTTAAAAGATATAAAGGCGTCATACCCAAACAGTAACTACAGGAGAAATTTTGTTTAATGAGAAAAGATAATAGATAATTGAAACAGGACAGAGAAAAAAATATAAATACAATTATTTGAATTGAGATGAGATAATCAAAATAAAATTGAGAAAATTAAAAGAGGGGAGAAGCTATGCAGAAAATATAAAATAGTAATAAGATATGGAACAGAACATAAAAATGAGCATGAACCTGAATTTGTGTCTGTACGAAGAAATGTAACCCAAGATTATGCTACTTTCAAAAAAGATGTTTTATTTGTATTTTTTTTCTCTTTGTGAAAACTCAAATAAAATTTACAAAAAAAAAAAAAGAATGTAAGTTCCAAAGATGTTTTCTTCAAAATGCAACTGGACTTTGTTTTTCCTTGAAGACGTTTCGATTCTCATCCAAGAATCTTCTCAGTCCACTATTCAGTCAGAACTGAAGAAGCTTCTTGGATGAGAAGCGATATGTCTTCAGTAAAAACAAAGTGCAGTTGCCTTTCAAAAAAAGCATCTTTGGGACAACCATGATCAGAATTACTGAAGAATCTCTACAGAGATAAGAATGTAAGATAAGCTTTCTGGATTAGGAAAGGGTCTATTTTAGTATTTTATGCATTTAGGAAACTTGCAACAATGGACAAGATGTCAAGAGCTATCTCCCACCAATACAGCAACATCAAGACTAGTATCATTTGATTGCCTGAATTTGTCAGACTGCTTTTAAACCCAACTAAGTTAGTAACTATCATCATAACTGGTGGCATCATATTCCACAATATTTCTTGTTACTGCATTAAGCTTTAATGGATGACTCCAAATTCCAACAGGATAAATGGAAAGGGGTAATTCAAACTTCCCTATCCATCTTTATTTTAAGCAAAAAAAAAAAAAAAAAACAAACCCAAATACCACAGCTTCATTCCTTATACTCATTTTAGTTATTATTTTCTGCATAATTTCTTATGTTTTAAGCTGAATGACTAATACTGTTCACAATGTTCCAGCTGTAATCCCACCCCAAATTTATAAAAGGGTGCTACAATATTAGCAGTTTTTTAAAATAATCTTTCTAATAATTCCTAGCCTGGGACTATTTCCTTTTACATCAGCCTCCAATGTGGGCTGATATTTTTAATAAGTCAGCTAATTCCTAACTGTAAGATTAGGGCAAAAATAACATGCACCTAGGTCCACTTTTCACTTGCTACATGAAGAAAGTACATTTCTGTGCAAAGTACAAAACACTGTTAAAATAACAGTAATCACATTCACTGTTGCTGGCCTCTATTCATAATTATTAATTAATTTAAAATACACAGGAAGGTGTACAGAAAATAATAAGCATAATAAAAACAACAGAAAGTCTGTCACATGTTAAGCAAAAGAAGGGTTGGAACAATTCTCAGCATTTACACAGTATAACAATCTCTCTAATATTAGTTGGAATAACACATGCAAATTTTATGTTTAAAACTATGGCTGCATACATTTATAAATTTTATCAATAATAAGATTTTGAGAATTGGAATTATTCTATGAACCAGACAAGTTGCAATTTCATATTCACCTAACTGGATCAAGATCTGTTGAATGCAATGCAATTTATTTATATACATATAAATATACTGCTAAGCAAATATTTTGATCAAGGTACTTACATAGTTTGTAAGTGTGCAATGTAATATTAAGTGTTGGTTTCTTATTACATTCATTCTCGGCACTTTTGAATGCAAGAATGTTTGTACTCACCTTCCTTGGTTATATATTCAGGAGCCAATGGAGTGAGATTATGCAGAGCTTCAGCTGAAAGCTCCCGAATAACACTAAAAATTTAGGAAGAAAGAGGAGAACCAATATATATGTAATTTATTTTGCATATTTCTATGCCACTCACTCATGTACAATTACTTAAAAATACAAATGTGAAAACACGCAGTATTAGTTAGGAAAAAACCTCATCAAATACAGCTACTGTTAGGCTTCCAAAATTTCTTATCAATGAAGCTGAAGCTACTAAAATAGAACTCCACTATTTTTTTTGTAGAAGCTATGGTCTGTGGCATTGCTCCTTGCTTTCTTTTCTGGAATAGTCACTTCCAGAAACCAAAAAAGCATCAGAATGTCCAGTTCACTGCATTCCAGGAAAAAAGCAAAATGAATCAGAAGTTCATTTTTGGAGTAGTGAGCACATTTGAGATGTTGACTCTATATGTACTTTCATTATACTGTTGGCATTCATTTATCAGAGAGTAAGCTAGTGTTCACTTTGTACTGTCCTTTCTATTTCTTCCTGCTCTAGTTATCTGACTGCCTTTGTTTAGTGATTAAGCACAAGGCTGGATATTAGAAGACTGTGAATTCTAGTCCTGCCTGAAGCCCAAAGCCAACTGGGTGACTTCGGCCACTGACTCTTTGTCGATCCTAGGAAGGAGACAATGGCAAACTATTTCCAAAAAGCTTTGCCAAGAAGACTGTAGAGATTAGTCAAGCTACCCCCCAGGAATCAATAAGAAGGTGAAGGAACAAAAATAAAAATGAAATAATAGTGAACATATCAGCTAAGGATTCACTATTATTAATTCAATCTCAATCAAGGAAAATACATCATAATGAAATGAAATGACATCATAATGTTAAAAAATGAATGAACTAATGTTAGCAATTTATAGAAAAAATGAATTTCCAGATCAAAGAAAAAAATTACATTACTAACACATTTTTAAAAAAGGATTGTTTTTATTATCAAATTATTACAAATTAGCACTAGTAAATATACCTGTCCCAGTGGTTGATCTTCATGTTAATCAGATGATCGATCATTGGCTGTGTATACTCAGGAAACCCAGCAACATATACACTGAGGAGATTGAAGAAATACAAAAAGATCACAGAAAGATTACTCAAAATTTGTTCCATATAATATAGGGGCCATATTCCTATCTATAGCAAAGAAATGGTTTTCCTAATAGTTCTGTCAAAGATTTCTATATCATAAATTTTAAAAGATTTTTTTTCCTATATTTTTCACTAGAATATAAAAAGGGCCATATGGTACTGCATTTGCTTTATACACTGAACTTTGGAAACTCACAAGCATGGATCTGGAGGGTAATAACTATCTATTGCACTTCTAATATTTAAGAAGGACTTGTGATCACAAGAGAATGTACTATTATCACAGTAAGACATAGATTCATCTCTATAATTAAATCAATTATATTTACCAAGTCAAATAAAGAGATTAGACATCCATATTTTTCACAAGAGTGTCCTCTCTAAGCAATTTTGTTGAATTCTATTATAGATTATAACAATAATTTTCAAAATAATAAAAAACAGAACATTTTGTAATCAAGTATTACAGATTACAAATTCATATTTTCTTAAAATCCAGAGTATGTATCTCAACTGCAATTTGATTAGCTAAATACTATGCAGTAGCAGGCTTAAAAATAAAGTTGGATAATTTTTCTGTTGTTGACAAAATCCAGGAAGCAGCTTCAAGAACTTACAGGGTTTTAAATAGTAGGATGTTCAGGTATGCAACATTGTCTAGGAGGTATTAAATATTTAGGAGCAATTATTATGAGCATTCAAATCCAGCTTAAAATGCATAATTGTGAGGATATTAATTATTACAATATCTTTTCCTTATTATTATTCATTAGAATTACAGGAGTTAAAACAAACTTCTAAAATCCTTAAAACAGATGCTTTAGAAAATCAGAATGCAAAGATCCCAAATTTCTCTATTCCCTTCAAAGGACTGAATTGAAAAGGACTGGGGGAGAACAGAGTAAAAAAAAAAAGCCAAGAGAGTCTCCAATTAAAAAAAAACCCTACCATTGAGATAGATCCTTTCATTTATGTGCATTATTTAAAAAGCAATTCTAAAATAATTTGTCATTCCGTCAGAAAGTCAAGCCTGTAAGTCAATATTCCCTAAGAATCATGAAGGTTACCATCAAATCTTTGATCCTCATCTTTTGCAGAGAATAAAACGGTTGTATTTCAGGTCATAAAAGACCCATAATTATCATTATTTTTAACCAGCTGTTTAAGAAAAACTGGAAAGAACTGTCTCCACCCTACTGGCATTGTCTTGTTATTCTTGAGCCATGGAAAGAAGAGTTGAGAAACTGGCTGTGTGTAGGAAGAAGGTGTAGGAAAGAAGGGTGGAGTACCATGGAGACGTGTTAATACTTACAGATTAAAGGATCTGAAATATTGTAATTTAGGACCTATGTAGTAACAGAAATAAGAAAGCACACTTCAACTTTTTAATATATGAAGATACTTTCTCCCTAAAGTAGGAGTTCATAGTCTGCCCCACAAAGCCAGGAGATCAGACTACATTTATGAAGAATGTGTCACCTAGTCAGAACAGAGATTTTTTTTTCTGGAGGCCTCCTTTCCTGGCCATGGACCTTCCCACCAAACAGTTGCTTTTAAATCTTTGACCAATACTTTTCACTTTCCCATTCATGAACTAGTGGCTACATGGATTTTGTTTCATGGGTTTGAAAACTGATCATCAGGAAACATTTTGGTTTGGGGCTGATATAGACTGATTTGGTAAGAGTATGGCTAAATTGTTTCAGAGTATATTATAGTTTTGAATGTCTTCCCTAAGTCAGAAAAATTACATGCAACACTGTAATTTTTTCCAAAAAGAATTACACTAACTGTGAAAACAGTCGAAACTAAGAGCTGCATTCTATCTTAACCCAATAAAAAAATGAGAAAAGCTAGATAAGAACAGATACTCATAATGAATCTTTCAGGCAGATCTGAGCTCTGTCAGAATACCTTAAGAACGTTCAGGACTACAGCTTGAAATCTCCAAGAACTGCATCCTCTTAGAAATGCAGACAAATATTCCAAGGGTTTCCACAAGACGTCTGAACATGGAGGTACATGTGCACAAATAACACTTCTATCATTAATACTGCCAAAACAAAGTATTGCTTTGAACAGTGAGTTTTAAAGGACATTTTTGGTTAACAAACTTCTATGTGAACCAGAGGGCCGGACAAGAAACAATAGTTGGAAACTAATCAAAAGAGAGAAACAATCTGGAATTAAGGAGAAACTTCCTAACAGTGAGGACAATTAAACAGTGGAACAGCTGGCCTCCAGACATTCTGGACTTTCTATCACTGGAGGTTTTTAAGAAGAGACTTGATAGTCCCTTGTCTGAAATGGTATAAGTTCTCCTGCTTGAGAAGGGGGCTGGACTAGAACAGTGGTCCCCAACCTTTTTTGTACCAGGGACCAGTTTCAAGCAGAAACACTTTTTCAAGGATGGGGGGGGGGGGGAAATCCGAGTTTGGTGGTTTGCTTGCAGACGTTTCATTATCTGACTAGGTAACATCTGATGTTGTTACCTAGTTGGGTAATAAAATGTCTGCCAGCAAACCACCAAGTTCAGGGAGCGCCAATGCCTCCTCATTGCAACCCTGAGCGACAGATATTCTCTTGTATTGGGACATTTAAAATGGAGGGTTTCAGCTGCAGATTCAGGAACTGCACCGGGCTGAGGAGCGCCTTCAAAACTGAGCGCTGGGCGGTGGCGGCCCACGGCTCTCGGCCCTGCCTTCCTCAGCCCCATCCCTCAGGTGTCTCCCTCCCTCCCTCCCTCAGGTGTCTGCCTTGTTCCTCTCTCAGTTGCTTTCTCGCTCCTCCACCAGCCCAGGAAGAAACTGCTTCAAAGAAGCCGGCAGCGTGGCTTTTCCTGTTGCCGCAGCTCCTCCGAAGCGCCTGTTCACCCCCACTCCGCCGCCCACCCACGCACGGTTCAATCCAGTGCTCCGTTCTGCCTGCCTGCCTGCCTTCATTTCTGGTTGTTTCGGAGCAGCTTCGGCTGATAAAAAGAGGCGAATAGTTATTATTCTCAGCCAAAGCTGCTCCGAAACAACCAGAAACGAAGGCAGGCAGGCAGGCAGGCAGAACAGAGCACTGGATTGAACCACGGGCGGCTGGGTGGGGGTGAACAGGTGCTTCAGAGGAGCTGCGCCAACAGGAAGCCACCCTGCCGGCTTCTTTGAAGCAGTTTCTTCCTGGGCTGGTGGGGGAGGGAGAGAGCGACTGAGAGAGGAACGAGGCGGGAGGAAACCGAAGACACTGAGCCAGAGAGCAGGATAGGCTTTGGTTGCTTCCTCCCCTTCTTTCATTTGTGTCCTTGATCCCTGATCCCAGCAGCATTCACTGAAGGCAAAGAAAGCCGCCATTTTTTTAAATTTTATTTTCTTTGCGGCCTGGTACAAAGTGATCCACGGACTGGTACTGGTCCGCGGCCCGGTGGTTGGGGACCCTGGACTAGAAGACCAGTAAGATCCCTTCCGGTTCTACTCTATTTCATAGATAATTCATTACCTTATCCTCTCACTACCATAAAATCCTGCCTCTTAGTCTTTATTCTAAATTCTGTGGGCTCTGAAATTTCTTTTTTTTTTTTGGTAAAAGTTTTATTGATTTTAACAACAGACAAAAAACATATAAAACATAAAACATGACATAAAAAAAATAAAAAATAAAAAAATTACAACATTCTTCATAAATTTACAGTGCATAGGTTGGTTTACCACTCCCTTTTGTGCATCCATTTCACAGTCATCAGAATAATTATATTACATAATAACTCACATTATCAATCATCAATAAAATATCCCAATAACATTATTGAACAATCATTTGACTATAATTTTACTAATTCATACTTAAGCGAGATAACTATAATTAAGTTAAATTATTTTATGACAAATCATGAAATCATACCAAATCTATCTTAATAAAATATTCTTAAAAATTATCAAAACCAAGAAAAATTATATATTATTTCCTAAATTTCTAAATATTCTATGATCATATTGTATTATCTAACCACTGATAAAAAAGATCCCAAACTTCATAAAATTGTTTATCTTCTTGTTCTCTAATTTCAAATGTCAATCTACTCATTTCAGCACATTCCAATATTTTCTTAATAATTTCTTCCTCTAATGGTATTTTCTCACTCTTCCAATGTTTAGCAAATACAATCCTAGCTGCTGTTAATACATTTACAATCAGATACTTTAAATTTTTATTATATATATCAGGTACGATTCCCAATAAAAAAATCTCTGGTTTCAAACCTATGTGTTTCTTTATCATTTTTTCCAGCCATATGCGAATTCTAGTCCAATATTTCCTGGCCTCCTCACAAGTCCACCACATATGGTAAAATGAGCCAGGTATCTGATGGCTTTTCCAACCCTTTTCAGATTTATTCTTGAACATTCTTGCTATTTTTGTCAGGGGAAAATGCCACCTGTAAAACATCTTATACAAATTTTCTTTATATGCTGTTGACATTGTCATTTTATAATTTTGTGACCACAATTTTTGCCATTTCTCTAAATCAATCCCATATCCAAAATTCTTTCCCCAAGCAATCATTGTTTCTTTAACTTGTTCTTCCTCTAATTTAATTTCCAACAAATAACTATATAGTTTTTTTAATCACTTTTTCATCAGTACCTGTCAAAATCCTATCTAAGTCAGTCAATTTATCACAAAATCCTTCTGTCTTAGAATCTTTAAGATACCTTGCATGTATTTGTGCATATGAAAACCAATTCATCTTTATAGCTTGTTCTTCTAAATTTAGCATCGTTTTAAGTTCACCCTTTTCATCCAATATTTCCCCATATCTAACTGTTTGTTCCTTCTTATAAGTTATAGGATACGAAAAAGCTTCAATAGTTGATAACCAAACTGGAATTTTCAAATAACATTGTTTCTTAGTTTTCTCCCAATTCAACCATAACGATTCCCGTATATAATGCCTTCTAAAATAACCCTGTGATTTAGTTCCCTTATACCATAAAAAAGCATGCCAACCCAATAATAAATCATGACCTTCTAATGTCAACAATCTAGTCTTTCTTAACGTTATCCATTCTTTAACCCACATTAAGTTTGCAGCTTGATAATACAACTCCCAATTAGGAAGGCCAAATCCTCCTCTAATTCTAGCATCCTGTAAAAGTTTTAATTTTATTCTCGCTTTCTTGCCTTGCCATATATACTTCAACACAATTTTATTTAGTTCTTCGAAGAAATCCTTGCTTAACCTAATTGGTATTGTTTGAAACAAATATAAAATTCTGGGGAAAATATTCATCTTGATTGTTGAAATTCTACCTATCAATGACAATTGTAGGTTTTCCCATTTTTTCAGGTCTGATGCTATCTGCTGTTTAAGCTTAATATAGTTATTCTCTTTCAATGTAGTACATCTTGACGTCAAATATATCCCCAAATATTTAACTTTGTTCGTAACTTGAATTTTCAATAAATCTGCCAGCTCTTCTCTTTGTCTTAATAACACGTTCTTTGTCAGAATCTTTGTTTTGTCTTTATTTATTTTTAAACCAGCCATCTCACCATACGTCTGTATCTTTTCCAATAGTTTTAGAGCTGTCTCTAAAGGGTCTTCCAAAATAAAGACCAAGTCATCCGCAAAGGCTTGCAATTTAAATTCCTCCTTTTTGACTTTCAATCCTTTTATGTTTATATCCTCTCTAATATTTCTATTTAAAACTTCCAAGGTCAATACAAATAACAAAGGAGATAATGGGCATCCTTAGGGCTCTGAAATTTCTTGTAATTAGATTGTTCTAAAAAAATAAAATGCCAGCATGTCATAGTTCTTTCAGCAAAGAATACTGTAGAACCATGCTGATCTTCTTCCAGTATTATTAATATAATTACAAATAGAAGTATGAAAATTAATTCTAAAGAACAACAGTGTCATGTTTCTTCTTTGCTTTAAATTTATAGTACTCTTACCTTATATTGAGAAAACAATTAGCTCTGTTACCAACAGCAAAATAATCAGCTGTAGTCACAATGTCAATTCCATGTGGAAAAGTTCCCTATGAAAGTTAGGAGAGAAAAATAGAAATCACACACAATTCCCAATTTTTACTTTGAAATGTTGTTAGCACATTATTAGAATAACTTTACTCTGGAAAAAATATATATATTCTGCTTTATAAATTCAACCACAGAATAAAATTGATGGTAATTATTGCAATTTAATTTCCAATAATTACTGGTTGATAGAAGACAAGTATTAAAAGTGCTAAGACAAAATGCTAAAGCATATTCAGTATTCTTCAACTATCTGGATATAAATAAAAGAGCAGCCAAAATGACAGTTGCAAAACAGGAGAATGAATATAGGTGTAAGCACAGTCTAACTCAGTTTTCAGCAATTCTTAGTAAAATCTCAATAAATTAGTAAGCTACAGATGCATTTTAATGAATATGTGAATGCTAAACTTAAACAGAATATAAGGTAATTCTGGGTCAACTCTCCCTATATTCCATCTTCTCCTACATTTTCCTGAGCAAATTTTGAACATAAATTTAAACTGATATTTATATTTGTATTGAACTATAATATAGTCACTTTATCAAGTTCCAGACCAGATAAAATGAGTATTTGTATTCAGTGAAAAAAGTTTCCTTCAACTCTCATAACAAGACCAGGGAAAGGAAGGGGTAAAAGCACCAGTGGAACATATGAATGCAGGGAGAAAGAACTAGCTACACACCTTTATTGATTTTATTTAGAATTTAGGAATACTTGAGAACAATTGTGAACTTTTTATAAATCTCTGCAGTCCCTGAAGAACACTATCTAAAAAAAATAAAATGCTGATACTTAGATGGTCTTCCAAAGGAGATATTCTATATGATCCATTTATTTATTCACAATGCTTTCAAACTGTTCCAATTAAAGCCATCTGGGTGGCATATAAATCCTTACCTCTATAAATTCATATTAAAAGCAAAATTATACAGATCAATGTAAACATTAACCATAAGACAAATGAATACAGTAAAAATGTAAAGTACTGTGTATGAAAACCAGAACTCTCCCAGAAGATACATAAAAATACACTTTACATACACATTTTAAGAAAACCATAGCCAAGAAATAAAATAATGATTTTATAGTATGAAGCACGTAAAGAAAATGCATTCTATTTTATAATCAACCAAACATATCACTAGAATAAATATGCAGGTGTAAACAAACAATGTCAAAAGGGAAAAATCATCCCAAAATAAGATCAACTGAGAAGACATACTTAAATTTATGTGCTCCTTCTTATTACAAATTATACATTGCCTCTAGAATAAGGCAGTCCTTGACTTACGACAATTGAGCCCAAAATTTCTGTTAACTAAGACATTTGTTAAGTGAGCTTTGGCCCATTTTATGGCCTTTCTTGCCACACTGGTTAAGTGAATCGCAGTTAAGTTAGTAGTAACCCAGCTGTTAAGTGACTCTGGCTTCTCCATTGACTTTGCTTGTCAGAAGGTCACAAGAGGGAATTATATGACCCTGGGACTCTGCAACCATCATAAATATGAACCAGTCGCTAAGCATCTGAATTTTGATCATCTAATCCTAGGGTTGCTGCAAAGGTTGTAACTGTGAAAAACAGTCATAGGTAACTGCTGTAACTTTGAATGGAACTGTTGTAAATCAAGGACTATCTGTATTGGGATCTGTATTCCTTAAGTTAACTCTAACATCTCATTACTCTCCATATAATCATAACTTGTTTTCAGTTTTATTTATGAATACATTTGCAATAAATGTGTTAACAGTATAATTTGTATTATAATAATTATATATGGTGCATGCAATATTATTTTTAAATGATCCAAGAATAAAATGTACTTATGACAACAACTACCGTGTTTCTCACAAAATAAGGCCAGGCCTTATTTTTTTTGGAACCCCCAAAAAACGACTAGGATGTCTTTTCGGGGGTGAATTAATTTCTCCCCCCCTGCGCACCAGTGCTGTCTCCAACAACAGTGTCTGAGTCACTCCTGCTTTCCCCCATCCCCATAACAACAGGACAATAAATATTTTGAGGTACCTGGGAGCACTGCGCGCTGCGTTTTGGTTTAATCCCGAGTGGCTGGATGGGCGTGAGAAGAGCTGAGTGAGCGTCTCTGCTGCTGCTAACCTTGGTGATTCAGCCTCGGGCTCTGCAAGTTTGCAAAAGTCCCAGTGTGCAGCCCGTTCCTGCATTCCAAGTGCCCAGGCCAAGCTGCAGCTGTCCCTCTCTCGCCAGCGCCGTCTCCAATAACAGCGGCAGTAGCAGCGGGAACCGTGGAAGTTTGGGAGGCAGCTCCCCCACCCGAGAAGCAGCTGAAATGTTTCCACGGTTCCCACCGCTGCTGCCGCTGTTATTGGAGATGGCGCTGGCGAGAGAGGAACAGCTGCAGCTTGGCCTGGGCACTTGGAATGCAGGAACGGGCTGCACACTGGGACTTTTGCAAACTTGCAGAGCCCGAGGCTGGATCACCAAGGTTAGCAGCAGCAGAGACGCTCACTCAGCTCTTCTCACGCCCATCCAGCCACTCGGGATTAAACCAAAATGCAATGCGCAGCACTCCTAGGTACCTCAAAATGTTTTTTTTTCCTGTTTTTACAGGGAAAGCGGGAGTGACTCAGATGCTGTTGTTGGAGACAGTGCTGGCGAGAGAGGCGCCAGCACCAGTGGGAACTGTGGAAGCTATGGAGGCCTGAGAAGTGGCTGAAACGCTGCCGGATATTCACGCCCATGCCACCCACCTGCTGACCCGGGTAAGGGGGCCCTCCATGCTCCACCATGGTGTTAGGAGCGGCTGATGATGAGGCCTAGCTGGCCCACGAGGCACTCCTAACGGCAAATTTCCCCCACCTTCCCCCCCCCAATTTTGCATATTTTAAACTAGGCCTAAATTTGGGAGGAGGGGCTTAATTTCATTTTATACCTAGAAAACATGCTGGGTCTTCCTGTTGGGGAGTGCCGTATTGTTGGAGAAACACGGTATGTGTCTCAGAGCAAAACAGACACTTTGTTTTCTAAAATGTTGCAAAACATTTTGAATTACTGCAGCATCATTTTGGACTCAAGTATGAGAGAGGGAGAAAGAGAGAGGGAGAGGGAAAGGGAGGGGGGCTTTTATTTCTCTAGCTGTAATTTGAGTAATTGTCTGTGCATCTTCTTCATACAAAAGATATAACAGTATATAATCTATAAAATAAGTTTCAGACTTAGTTACTAAAAATAAACAAGTTTAGTTTTCAAAAAGCTACTCTTGCCTATTCAATTCTATTCCTTATTTTCATGTGATCCATATCATACAGCCCAAGCATTTACCTTGACATAACTACTACATTTATTTTATTTGAAACCGTCTATATATCCCACAAAATTTACTTGGTTGACATAATTTGAGTAACATTTGTAAATCTGATAAACTATCTCCACTAATCATCTCAGTCATGACTGGATTACTGTTACTGTAGCTGCATAATTTATTATTTATAAATGAAATTCATAATAATATTGCATATGCATTATTCAATCAGGTAGTCCTCAATTTACAACCACAAATTGGTTATGTATTGCCAGCTGGGAATGTCTCAAATGGAACATCAGATATGGGATACTATAACAACATCAATGTACAAAAGTTGCCAAGTTCCTGAATCAAAGTCACATGACCACAGGGATACTGTGACAGTTTTAAGTATGAGAGCCAGTTATAAGTCAGGTGTCATAACTTGAATTCCTTTCCTTATCTTTTGATCCATTTATTTGTATTTTTCCTTATTTAGGTTTTTACTTTTATGGCATTCTATTAGCTTTAGAATTGCATTTGTCATCCATTTCTTCTTTATTTCTTTTTATCTATACACACACATCTATATATCTATATCTATATGTCTGTGTTATTTATCATTTCCCAGTTTTCCTTTGCATCATAGTTGTTACTTTTGTTAATACCTATATTTTAGTAATAACATCCATCATAATGGTTTATTCATATCAATCTACTATTTATTTATTTTTGATGATTTTCAATATCTCATTTCAGTTACTACTGAATTATTTTCTACCACTGTACTTTTCTGTATATGCTTGATGATTTTTAATCATCACTCATCACACATCATTTCAACCATTACTAGATTGTTATTAGGATCTTTATCTGTTCCTAGTTGTTTTTTCACCTTAAATCTGAAGGTTTGTCCTCCAAGTTTGCTGCTTGGCTCCTGGACATTTCCCAGGAGCCAAGCCGCAAGCTCGGTGGCAACCCTCTGCCTAAATCTACATCCCAAGCTGCAAGTAATCTCTACAATTTCTAAATAATCATTCTTTCAGATGTTCATTGAGAGCTTTACAAACTGTGAACTGCACTTTGAACTGGATCTGCAAACAGAGCAGTTGGTCTGCCAATGCAGATAGCAAGCCACTGCTACAATATGATTATTCTGTTATCCTGATTTGAAAATAGCTGATATGAACACATTTTTCAAATGATGTGTCCATGTATTTAAAATATCTGAATAATTGTCTATAGTGCAGTTCCTTAGATGCCACAAACAGCAATAAGATTGTACACCAAGGTAAAAGCACCTTTAATAGTTGACTACCCACTAACTGTCCATTAAAGTTGCATCTGATGATTTGAAGAGGATTTTTCTGATTAAAATCCTGAAGGACAATGGATTTTGGAATTTTTTAAATTAATGAATAACATCTGTATCTACTTCAAAAGGGGCACACATTATTGTTAATGGGGAACTAAACAGGTAGTCCTCAACTTACAACAGTTCATTTAGTGACCATTCAAAATTACAACCTCACTAAAAAAAGTGACTTATGACTGTTTTTCACACTTACGACTATTGCAGGATTCCCCATGGTCACGTGATCAAAATTTAGATACTTGGCACTTGATTCATATTTATGATGGTCGCAGTGTCCTGGGGTCATGTGATCCACTTTTGCGACCTTCTGACAAGCAAGGTCAATGGGAAATACAGATTCGCTTAACAACCATGTGATTAACTTAACAAATGCAATGATTCACTTAACAATGGTAGCAAGAAAAATCGTAAAATGGGGCAAAACTCACTTAACAAATGTTTCACCTAGCAACATAAATTTTGGGCTCAACTGTGGTTGTAACTTGAAGACTACTTGTAAAATTTTGTAATATTCAGAAAGGGACATGACTAGAATGTCCACTCTCACTATTCATTCTAATCCTTGAAGTTTTAAGATATAAGATATGACAAAAGAAATGCTGGAGTGAAACTTAAAAACTGCATACAAATTATTTGCAGATGGTTTGATTTTAATTTGGGGAAATCCTATGGTGGGAGTAGAGATGTTAATGGAATTAATGGAAAAGTTAAATGAAATTTGGTGTATTAGATATTTTTAAAATTAACTGTCAAAAAGAAAGATAATAACAGAAATATGAAGATGGATGATCAAAAAGAAATTAATGCAAAAACTGGTTTTTAGATTCAGAAAAAGTAAAATAGCAAAATTAATATGAATCGTACACCATCTCAAAATAATTATACTTATTCTGAGAGGGAGCTGGAATAGAAGGTCATTTCCAACTGTGTTAATCTGTTAATTATGTTAAGCAATAAAATTGTTAAGATGGAAAAGTAACCATTATCACCTATTGGTGAGAATTTCTGTGGTAAAAATGAATGTAGAGTTAGTTTGGTCTAGTCTAGTGGTGAAGGCATCAAGCTACAAAGCAGGAAACCTTGCTTATTCTCTTCCTGTCTTAACCATGAAAGCAAGCTGGGTGACCTTGGGAACCAAATCACTCTCTCTCAGGCCAAACTCATCTCACAAGCTGCCTACATGTGTGCATGTGTGTGCGTGTGCATGTGTTTCTGTATAAATGTATTACTTAGAATTATTTTTATTTTAAATACTACCTGTTTTGACAAATGATACATTTTTAAGCAATGGAAAAGGGATATATCCAGATTTATCCAGAAAAGAGAAAGCAAAGCTTAAATATAAAATTCATCAGGATTCAAAAAACCTTTTCCTGCCAAAGCCATTTTTTTGAAGGGTAATCTTGGAAGGACCCTGGATGTGGTTGCAGTTCTCAGTATGGAGCAATCAGGAGGTTGGGTCTCTTGCCATCTTTTCCCTTCAGCTGTTTATTTTTCTTAAACATGCCTGGGTTATAATTACACTTTTTGAAGCTTTACTATCTCTTGATTTACAGTTAGTTGACTTCTGACATTTTATAATGTCTTGCTGGACTTTTACAACTTGTTGTTTTCTTTTTCATTGTTTACTATGAGGTTTGAGGTGAAATATATTTTCAGGTGTGAAAGTCATCCAATTGTACTTACATTTATTATATTATACATTTTTCTCTATCTAGCCCTTTAAAAAAAGCTCTGATATTTATTTCTTAACTTTCAATGGTAAAATTCCCCTTTCTTTAATCATTTTTTGCTTCCTAGGGAAAAATCCTTATTTCAATCTTTTTTTGTAGACGTTGAGTTATAATTTATCTGATTCTCTTGTCCTTGGAAAGAAAGAACAGTGTGTCTCTAAAAGGATAAATTTTCTGGGAAGCATTTGAAAAAGGAATCTTCTCCAACTTACAGGTTTTATTTGAAAATATAAATGAAAAATTTAATGGCTGAGCAATGGTTATAGAAACTCAAGACGATATCCAAAAGCAGGAACTGACAATTGGACTTCATTTACAATTTGATGAATTGGAATCTGATCTATTGCTTTTGAAAAATATAGATTGGCCAGCAAGATTGAAAGGAATATAAACACAAGCAATTCTGAGATAATGGAATTGTTGAAGGATGGACTGGTGAATAAGACTTTCTCTGAGTGAATTACAATAACAGATTATTAACAGGGCACCTTAAATTTTAAGTTTGCTGTTGTTTAATCTGTTAACTATTTTTATTTCATAAATATAATGTACGACAGGTAAATTGGATTGCAAATAGATGTAGAAGCTTATAAATTTTGGACCTGTTTTGGGAGAGAGGAAGCTATTATTGTTGCAATAAATTTGTCAGTGTTCAGTAGAATAGAATAGAATAGAATAGAATAGAATAGAATAGAATAGAATAGAATAGAATAGAATAGAATAGAATAGTTTATTGGCCAAGTGTGATTGGACACACAAGGAATTTGTCTTGGTGTAAATACTCTCAGTATACATAAAGAAAAGTTACATTCGTTAAGAATCAAGAATCATAACGTACAACACTTAATGATAGTCATAGGATACAATCAATAATCAAATCATACTAGGAAACAGTCAATATAAATCGTAAGGATACAAGCAACAAAGTTACAGTCCTACAATCACAAGTGGGAGAAGTTGGGTGATAAGGAGTGATGAGAAGATTAACAGTAATAGTAGTGTACACTTTGTAAATAGCTGAACAGTGTTGAGGGAATTATTTGTTCAGCAGAGTGATGGCTTTCAGGAAAAAACTGTTCTTGTGTCTAGTTGTTCTGAAGTGCAGTGCTCTATAGCATTGTTTTGAGGGAAAGAGTTGAAACAGTTTATGTCCGGGATGTGAAGGGTCTGTAAATATTTTCACAGCCCTCTTTTGGACTCATGCAGTATACAGGTCCTCAATTGAAGGCAGGTTGGTAGTAATTGTTTTTTCTGCAGTCCTAATTATCTTCTGAAGTCTGTGTCTGTCCTGTTGGGTTGCAGAACCAAACCAGACAGTTATAGAGGTGCAGATGATAAACTCAATAATTCCTCTGTAGAACTGGATCAGCAGCTCCTTGGGCAGTTTGAGCTTTCTGAGTTGGCGCAGAAAGAACATTCTTTGTTGTGCTTTTTTGATGACGTTTTTGATGTTAGGTGTCCATTTTAGGTCCTGTGATATAGTAGAACCTAGAAATTTGAAGGTCTCTACTGTGGATACTGTGTTGTCTAGTATTGTAAGAGGTGGTAGTATGGGAGGGTTTCTTCTAAAGTCTACCAGCATTTCTATGGTTTTGACAGTGTTCAGTTCCAGATTGTTCTTGTTACACCACGAGGCAAGTTGTATAACCTCCTGTCTGTATGCAGATTCATCGCTGTCTCGAATGAGACCAATCACTGTTGTGTCATCAGCAAACTTCAGTATTTTAACAGATGGATCATTTGAGGTGCAGTCATTAGTATATAGAGAAGAGAAGTGGAGATAGCACACAGCCTTGGGGGCCCCTGTGCTGACTGTACAAGTATCAGATGTGATTCCACCTAGCTTCACCTGCTGCTTCCTGTCAAGGTTATGATCCACTTACAAGTGTATTCAAGTACCACTAGTTAATTTAATTTACTTAGAAGAGTGTCTGGAATGATGGTATTGAATGCTGAACTGAAGTCTACAAAGAGGACCCTTGCGTAGATATTTGGAGATTCAAGATGTTGTAGGATGTAATGCAGAGCCATGTTAACAGCATCATCTGTCGATTTATTTGCTCAGTATGCAAACTGCATGGGTTCTAACAGCGGATCCGTGATGGTCTTCAGATGGGACAGCACAAGCCTTTCAAAGATTTTCATAACTACAAATGTTAGAGCAACTGGTCTGTAATCATTCAGTTCCTTGATGAAGGCTTCTTTGAAGCAGGAAGGAACATAGCACATCTCTAGTGATCTATTGAAGATTTGGGTGAAGATGGGGGCCAATTGGTCAGCACAGACTTTTAAGCAAGGAGTTATCTTGTCTGGCCCTGGTGCTTTTCCTGGCTTCTGTCCATGTAATAGATCTTGCACTTCTTTTTCTGTGATCACCAGAGGTTGTGAGCCCAATGGATTGGGGCCAATGCAGGAGGCTTGGCTGTTGTTGGTGTGTTTGAGATGTGGGTTGTGGAGATAGGTGGCTGTAGTTTCTTTTCAAAACTGCAGTAAAACACATGCAGGTCATCTGCTAATTGTTGATTTCCTTCTGCCTGGGAAGGAGGTTTGCTGAAGCCAATGATGTTTTTATGAGTTTTCCACATATTTGCTGGTTCATTTGTTGAGAATTGATTCTTTAACTTTTCAGAGTAGCTTCTTTTTGCTGTTCTGATCTTTCTTGTTAATATGTTTTTGGCCTGGTTGTATAGCATTCTGTCACCTTTTCTGTAGGCTTCCTCTTTTGACCGATGTAGCTGCTTAAGTTTAGTCTAGCTATTCAACTAGGGCGAACAGTACATGTTTTTTTATTTGTTTTTTGTCCTTTATAATTCCCATTTTTAAAAAATGATCTTGCTAGTTTTGTTTTGTTTCTGCTAACTTTCTTTTGGATTAATCTTTTTAAAAATTGAAGAAAAAAAAGAATGCATAATAAAATGGGTAAGAATTTTGGTTTTACACAAATGGATTGATGTGAAAGAATATGGTTTAAAGGACTAAAATAACTTTGATCTAACAATTTGAGAGATATTTTTTAGAATTATGGTTCTCAAAGAAGACTCCATGGAAGATCAGGCTATCAATGGCTACAATATTACTGGCTGTTAGCACTCCTTGAATAATAAACAACCTGGCTTAACTACTAGTTGCTTGGAAGCAACAATGGAAAGAGGCTATGTCCAACAGTCTAGACCAGCAGTGTCAAACTCATGTCGTCATGATGTCACATGACATATTGGGGTTTTTTCCCCCCTTTGTTAAACTGGGTGTGGGCGTGGCCATGTGACGCATCCAGCCCAGGGGCCAGGAGTTTGACGCCCCTGGTCTAGACTTATGAACTTTTCAAATCCATCCAGTTGGACACTTTCTAATCCAGAATGTTAAATTAGATGGATCTATGGTCTGATCCAGGAGGGATCTTATGCTTTTATGTTCTGATGATTATATTGTATTTTATTTTGAAATAGAATAATCATAAAAACTTGTAGCAATTGTTAAGGATTTGGACATAGAGTCTAATAAATTGAAGTCACATCAACTATGTCAACACTGCAGGTTAAGAAGTCGAAAATACCACCCACTTAAAAAAAGATGAAGTCACAGTAGGGTGTTAACTCATAGCATTTCTTGATAACAAGAACAGGTAATTTTGCCATGATAAAAACTGTTGGCCTGACAACATACAGAACTGAACACCCTACATGTTTGTCACACTTGTATTTAGGACATACCAGAACCTAGAATCTACTCCCTCTTGGATTTAAAACTTTTCTTTCTTTGAAAAACCAATCTAACTTTTTGTTGCTACTGATATTCAATACATATGTCCTACATATGTAATAAATACCAACATTTGAGCAACATAAGAGGCTAAGTACAAGGATCATAAGCTTTATAAATAGCAACTTGGTTAAGGAAAACTTCCTTACATTCAACCATAATCAAACCATAAAACATACCTCCAAGCAACAGCCAAACTAAAACTAAAACTATTCAGAAAATTGTCTTGATAAAAGAAAGACTAGGCTAAACTGACTTTTAAGTATATATATATATATATATCTCTAGCACTATCATACTCACCAGATGAACTATTTTGCCATCTCAGTGAGAAATAGTCAATGGAGGGCGTGGTAACAGCTACCTTAGGGTGCAGAGACATCTAAAGGAGTGGCTTGGATTTCAGAACAGGTAGGAGTCAGGACTAACATTAAATATAAAAGTTGACAAATCCCTAAGGCAGCAAACATTGAATACACCAAGCATGAACATGTACTGGTAATCAAAAACAAAAACAAAATCAAATGTAGCTACAAGCAACCCAGATTTCTAAACTCGTCGCCATGGAGACTTAAGTGAGGATGCAATTAAAGTCTCTGTCCTTCTTGAATTTTTTAAAGGAAGATGGTAATGTACAAAGTAAATAGTCAGGTTCTAACATCAACTCTGTATCATAGAATGCTTTGTGAGTCATGTTCCATTGTTAAATAATAGTAGTAGTTACAATTCAGTGCTTCATTCTGAAGGTCACTAAGCAGCCTGAAGCTACCTAGAAAAAAAATGTTAAAGGGCTGTAGAAAATACCAAGGATCTTCTTGAGAATAGGTAATTTGCCTACATTGTGTCTATATCTTTTTATTTTTTTTCTTTTGGTGCATTTTCACACTGAATATTAATTATAAGAATTGGTCTAAATTATGTTAAACTGCAGGTTGAAGCATTTATGGTTTCAATTATAAATTGTTGCTCCAGGATAGCATAATCAAGACTAAGCTCATGTTAAGCAGGAAAGAGCTTAAACACTATTTTTTTTTACTGCTGTACATACAACATAATAATTCTTTCAGTATGTCATCTTCATTGCAAATGAAAGATTTTTTCTGATAGAGAAAGGGAAGGAATATAATTTTCTTACAGCCTATGAAACTTGTGGTCCTGATCCAGAAGCAGGACTGACAATATTTAAAATGGAAGAAGTGTGATATTACATTACATGGAACACATACTGTATTCTATTTTGTTTAAATAATGTACTAGCTTTTTGGTGTGAAGGGAAGCATATTTAATTATTTATTTATAATATTTGTAGACTGGCAAATTAAGACTCTGTACAGTGAACAACAAAGCAAGTATAAAACAGAAAACAGCAATTTAAAAGGAATCAATTTGGAACCATCCTTTGAGGGAAGAATTTGGGTGTATTTTTCATTAAAATAACTCCAGGCAATTCAGTGCATATGCTGAAAGAGTAAAACTGTATTCAATGAATGATTCATCAAGGAACAGGTGCCCAAAATAAGGCTGCAGTGCCTTTCAACGTAATATGTAATGCAATGGGGCATTCCAATAAAGGATTTATTCAACAAATTACAGTTTGGCCCAGACAAATAGCATTTAAAATTCCTGAATTATTGTCAATGCTGTTATCTGTTTAGGATTATTTTAAGCAATACTTTTGATAAACAGCTAAGTACATTATATTGTCAATATAGGTGTTACATATGTAAAAGAACCCTGAATAGACTTAGAATACCCATATGAACAAATCAATGGTTTAAAGATTTCAAAGACTAAAAAGTATGTTTCTCATGACTTTAAGATAAGAAAGGGACCATTTGTTTCCTTTCATGTTTTACTGGACCCATCTGAAAATGTTTAAAAAGAGTTAGCCATCACACTCATAAAATGCTGAAGAGACATTTACTCCTACCATATGGACTTTCCAGTTGGTATATCCATATACCAGTAATATTACCATGATCAATACATTTTAACTATGGATACAGTTTTTAACAAAATATTATCAATTTGGGATTTATAATTATATAAATAACTATTCTTCAAGTTTGAAAAGATTACATGGTCAGAGAATTACAATTTTGGCTTAATAATGTTGTTGTTTCTGTCTAAACTGGATCTCGATTGGTAAAATGAAAAGGCCAAATAATATTATTTCATTTTGGGGGGAGGAGGGGCATACATAAAAGCAACAGAACATTAAAAATAAGGAATTTAGGAAAAGAGAATTTGAAAAACAGAACCAATATGTACTTAAGACATATTGAACTAAATGTAGAAAGATATTGATACATGGATAGTTTTGGAATAGTTTAATTTCAATATAAAATATTAAGATACAGTGGTGATTTAAAAAAAAATTCCTCGTGTCCTTCTGCTGAATATTTCTAAACTTGTTACAGAGTAATGTTTTATTAATTAATATATATTTCATTCAGTTTTTGAGTGTAACTTTCAAAGTACCACAAAAGACCCATTATGCTTATCAGTGTAAAAATGGATGCCAAAGCACCAAGAAATACAATTTTCAGATAAGGTACAATAAATTCAATGTTATTAAACTCAAGAAAATAGTACCATACTTGAAAGTTCTATAAATACCTTTTTTGTTGGTTATATTTTGTTAGAAAAATAAAAATGACTTGAGTTTTGTTTGGTTGAAATAAAATGGACATAAACTGAAATTCAGGACCAACTCCTCCTCGTTTTTACACCAGGAACACAAGGGAAGGTGGGTGTGTTTGTCTGAGCTAAGTACAAACTACAAACTAAATTTGAAAAAAATTGGCGAAAGACATGATATTTTTAAAAAAATATTAAAATAAATCGCTGCAGCAAACAATGCTTTAGTATCTGTTATCAAATAAAAAATATCTTCTTAAAATGACCCCTCCATCCCATCATAGATCTTAATAGAACAAGAGGGAGGGTTGTCTGACAAAGAAAGTAAGAAATAATATTTGCACAGGCTGATTTCTGAAAAGCTCCAGTCCAATACAAATTCAATACATAATAATATTCTGAAATCATCATTTCTGAAATATCATGTATCGTTTTCAAGACTGGAAAGTAATTTTAGATTTTAAAATCATTTATACAAATTTACCAAACTTTTTATTCACTGCTAGAAGTGACAAAACACCTACGCTTAATTTTCTGCTTCAGTGGATTTACAAAAAATTAAATGAAAAGGTTTTTTTTTTCTAAGTTACCTTACCTGTCTACCAACATTCTCCTGGAAAGCAGCCTAAGAACAGAGAGAGCAAACATTAAAAAAATGAGTCAGGTTTGCTTGCAGATAAACACCAGATCATGAAGTCAAAACAAACACACAGCAATATAAATGACCCATGGGTTTTATTTTAAAATGAAAAGTCAACTTTGTTAGCTGAATATACCCTTAGGCAGTTGTTATGTGCTAATGCTGTTTTAAATTTATATGCTGTGTGCGAAGAGTTTAGAAATTGGTGTTTATTAAAATCAGACACACCCAGAACAGTGGCCTTCATTGCTGATACAATGCTTCCAGTAGAAATGAAAAGACAATGCCCTTAGAATACAGCTACTGAGAGAAATTTTCCAGACTGCTTCCGTAAAGTTATAAATGTGTTGTGTTCTATAAATTTAATGTTTTCATATATCTAAACTCCTTTTACTCCTTTTACTCCTTTTATAAATTATATGAGATGACAGATAGCATTAACTTGCTTGGAGTTATTTATAACTAATTTATAGTTTTGAAGTGCAAAATATTCAGATTTAAACATTGGATCAATTATTATTTTTTATTTTTTTAAATAAACTCAAGTATATTTTAATACTGCATGAGAGGGAAAAGGGAGATAAACGAACTTAACTGATAAAACATCATTATGGTAAGATTCAAGTATTTGGCAGAATGAAAAGTAGAATTTTGTTTCTCAGAGCTCAAAATACATACCGTATATACTCGAGTATAAGTCGACCCGAATATAAGCCGAGGCACCTAATTTAACCACAAAAACCTGGGAAAACTTATTGACTCGAGTATAAGTCGAGAGTGGGAAATGCAGCAGCTACTGGTAAATTTCAAAAATAAAAATAGATGCCAATAAAAACTTTCACTAGGACAGTTGAGAATAAGTTTGATGTTCACAATTTCCTCTTTGAAAGAGACCAGTAAATAGGGAACAAGAAGATGAAGAAAAAGAAGTGTGTTTTTTCACACTTTTCACACTGAAGTGAACAAAAATGGCATCATAGGAACAAGCTTATTCTCAGCCCAAAGGTTTGTTTCTGATTTCTTCCCTGATTTAAGGGAAATTTGGGAAACGATCTCACTATCATGAAAGGTTTGATTGATTCACTAACCCAAAAGATGATGATGATGACAGTGGTAGGCAGGAGTCACTCTCTCCCTTGCAAGAAAAAACCAAGAGCCGTTCTTATGATCTCTCTCTCTCTCTCTCTCTCCCCCTCCTCCCGAGTGGACTGAAAGCAGCTGGAGCTGAGGAAATGAAACTGAGTGGAGCGACCTCGGCTCGCGTTGCTTTCTCAGCCTAGAGCTCAGAAAAGCCTCCCCCTCCCATGCTTAAAAGTTGCAAAGGAAACACGGAAGCAGGGAAGCGGCTGCCCAGCTTCGGAGCTCCACACCATTTTTTTTTCAGAGGGGAATCTGACTCGAGTATAGCCGAGGGGTTTTTTTTCAGCACAAAAAATGTGCTGAAAAACTCGGCTTATACTCGAGTATATACGGTACTTAGTTGGCAAAAGTGGTTGCTTAAATCTTTTTGTACACATGATATTGTTCAAATTTAACATGACAATATTAACATACAACTTCCCTTCAATTTAACCAGTTGATATGATTTTGCCAGTTGACTTTGGCCATAGAACTTTTTAACTATGAGTCCAAACAGATGATAATTATACTGCATTATATTGTGCTAGAAATTCAATCAATGCATTTGAAAAGAATCCTAGGATTACAACAATGAATCTCTCGGCTTCAATGAAATTTAGAAGAAATCTTTTGTTGCCCATTACTTCTGTATTTGTCCTTGATTTTTCTGGCAATTCCAATGCAATCCATATAATAATGAAATAATGAAAAAAGTAAATTTTCTAGCTTAAATGGTTAGTCAATTTTCAGAAAAGCATTTTTCTAAACTAATTAGGTACATCCTGAATAGAAAATGCTCCAAAGTGAATATGGTTTCATATGCTATAAACTGAAACAAAAGTAAATCCCATCTTTCTGCTAGTTCTTTCTTTTTTAAAAAAGTGTGTAATGTGTATAGATGTGTGTGTGTTTATACGTCTGTATCTGTCATCAAAATTAAAATTCTAGGTAGTTATTGTATATATAAGGAGAAAGGGAGAATATGGTAGAATTTACACTGAAGGTAAATCATGCTTTTGGGGGTAGAAATGCCCCAAAATACTTCCATGGAGCAATTTCAGTCTTCCTTTCTCCATAAACAAAAGCATTTTTTTTTCCTGTGAGGGGCCGCATACTTTTTATAACTCCTCTGTCCAATGACTTGAGCAGAGCTGTATAAGATTAAAACAATTTCAAGGCAGCTACTCAAATTTAACAAAGCCTTGCTGTCTATTTACTTAATGCAATTCCATGTTCAATTCCTTGGGTAAATATATTTAAATATACTAAATCAAATATGCTGTTTATTATAGAATCAGCTTATTCATAAAAAAACTGGTTGATTTCCATGAGTTTTCTATGCTCATCTAAGCTGTATGAAAACATGTCACTATATACATACATATGTACAGATTCTCTATATATATACATGCATGTACACTATACACACACACAGACACATATAGATGCACACACAAATACAAACATTGCACATTCAATATACAGCTAATAGCTAAATGTGAACTATTTTTGCATATACTTTTAAAATATCAAATACGTAATAAAATATTTCTCATTTTCTCTGATGGAGGGATTTTAAAAATAAAAAATAGATGTTTCTGGTGAGTTTAACTATGTTTGTTTATCTTAGATCAATAGAATAGTATAAGTGATAGACAACTAGTTTGACATCTAATATAAGTAAATTTCAGTAATTAGCAAGAACCGCCTACAGATAAGCTTCTTTTTCTACCATTACGATGTAGTGCAAAGATGACAACTCAGCCTATTCCTAAAGTTACACATAATTCCCACAGACATCAAAAGAAAACTGAGCACATAACTTGGAGCAGTTTAGTACATTTTTAATTTCACAAAATAGCTTGTCCATCTATTCAAATTAACAAGTTTTAAATTATGTAAAATATACTCATCAATCTGTTTTATTCTCTGAAACCAATAATATGAAGAAGAAAAATGAATTCAGCGAAGATATAAAACCATACACAGACTACATTTGAATGAAACTATGACTTCGTTGGAAGAGTGAGAGAGGCAACTAGTTAATTAATTCTGCTTTTTGTTGTTGAGTCATATTATATCTGTCTAAGCTTGAATTGTTGATAAATATCCAAAATGCTATTGGCTACCTATTTCTGCTTCTATCTTTTATTATGTCATGGAAAAACACAATTTTCATTCTAATAAACTGAAATAATAGCAATCTTTTAAATTACTAATTCTTGATTTAATTCACAATCAGTATTGTAGATTTTCATGAGAAATATTTAATTTGTATTTAATATTTATATTAAACATGCATTGGAATGTGATCATATGACGCCTATAGAGTGACATTTGTTTCAGATTATAGAACTATGAAATTGCTTCATATTATAGAAAAACAGGAAAAAAGGGATATAAAAAGGATACAAATATCTCAATGTTTCACAAGAAATATTCAAGAGGACATACATGTAATATTATAATTTATTTCTTAAACAGAAAAGTACATTAAAAGTAAAGTGTTAGTTGAAAATAGGAGAATACCAAATCAAGCCTTTTTTAAGCCAAAAAAGAATTGGCTTACAAGATGAGAGATAATAGATAACAGATAATCAGAGTTGGAAGGGATCCTGTAGGTCATCTAGTCCAACCCCCACCCAGTGGGAGACCCTACACCATTTCTGACAAATAACAGTCCAATCTCTTCTTGAAAGTCTCAAGTGATGGTGCTCCCACAACTTCTGAGGGCAAGCTGTTCCATTGGTTGATTGTTCTCACTGTCAGAAAATTTCTCCTTATTTCCAGGTTAAATCTCTCCTTGTTCAGTTTCCATCCATTATTCCTTGTCTGACCTACAGGTACTTAAGAAAACAGCTTGACCCCTTCCTCCCTGTAGCCCCTCAAATATTGGAAGACCGCTATCATGTCTCCCCTGCTCCTTCTCTTTACTAGACTAGCTAAGCCCAGTTCCTGCAACCATTCATTGTATATTTTAGCCTCCAGTCCCCTAATCATCCTGGTTGCTCTTCTCTGTACTTTTTCTAGAGTCTCAACATCTTTTTTATAAAGTGGTGAACAAAACTGGATGCAGTACTCTTACTAAGGCTTTATAGAGTGGGATTGGTACTTCCCTTGATCTTGATTGTATCCCTCTGTTAATACAGTTTAGGACTGCATTAGCTTTTTTGGCAGCGGCTGCACACTGCTGGCTCATATTTAGCTGGTTGTCCACTAAGACTCCAAGATCCCTCTCACAGTTACTGCTATTGAGCCTGGTTTCACCCAGACTATATGTGTACTTTTGGTTTTTCTTGCCTAAGTGTAGGACTTTACTTTTCTCTACATTGAATTTCATTTTGTTAGATACGGCCCAGTGTTCTAGTCTGTCAAGATCCATCTGGATCTTGAGCCTATCTTCTTGGGTGTTAGCTATTCCTGCCAGCTTAGAATAGAAGAATTTCTAATGTGCATGAGCAATAAAGTGACCACAAGAGAAGCTGGTAAATAACTATAATTATATAAAAAAGATGGAATAATCAAGACTGATAAACTGATAGCTTTTTTAGATTTTTAGAGTTTACATTTGATAGTATAATAGACAACATGAATGTGTGTTACTATGAAGGTAAGGAGCAGAGAATCTGACAGTAGTATCTATAGAAAACCTGATCCTTTTCTTTAACGGTCGGTTCCAAATCCAGGACTGAAATGAGCCTGTTGATTTTCTCAGAATGCAGAGTAAGCCTGAAGAAAGGGAAATTTCTCCCAGCAGAATATTTGGGAGAAAAGAAATGAAGTGTCTCTTGACCTTGTTTTCTCACCCTATTTAGTCAAATTAGTTAGTAACAGTTAATACATTATATTGATCCTTATGTTTGCTGTAGTCCCACCAAGAGAGTGACAATTAAAAGGTTCTTGAAAAATCATTTAAAGATCCTTTTCTATATATGTTAAAAAATTGAACTGAAATCAAAATCATCCAATGGTGACATAATAGAAAGATCACTCTGTTCTTTCAATCTTGGCTGTTCCTTTATACGATTGGCATATTGACTTGTTATAAAAACAATGAAACAAAGACAATGCATTTTGCACATGAAGAATGAGACATGAGATCCAATTTTCTGTTTTTATGTAAACCTAGGAAGTAAAATATTTGAAATAGCTACCGAACAACATAAAGTACTGCCGAGCAAAATCATTTCAATACTGTCTCATAGATTATAATTAAACTTACAGAGGCTGCTCTTCTACAGTTAACATCACGGTCAAATATAGCAGCTATAATCAGGGCACTGAAAAGAGAAAGGAAAAAGAAATGTGTACATACATACAAAGACACACACACACATATATATATAAAAGCAGTGAATAATTTGACAAAATTTGTCTTTTGAAGAGCTATCAATTTTGTGTAAGGAACTATATTAGCTGCATTCACTATTGGCTAAGATTGGTAAATTTCAAGCTCTATATTTAGTTTATAGTATGCTATAGTTATACCCATGCAAAGCCTTTACATTCTTTGTTTTCCAAGATTATATCAACATATGCATATTATTTCTGTTTGTGATTTGCATTGTTTTTAAATAATGACCTTATGATGATCTTAATTTATAAGACAGGACATCTTATCTTTCAATACTAGACAGGACATACTTATCTTTCAATGCAATTAGCCAATAGTGGCTAATTGCAATACAGGCCTAAAAGGGAGAACTTTAACAATTGTAAGAGGAAAGCCATATCAGTCTTTAGTAAAAATCAGGAATCTGGTAGCACCTTTTCAGACTAACACATTGTATTAAAATACATGAACTTTTATGAGCTACAGCTGAACAACTATAGTGCATCATAAAAAGAAGAGAAGATCTGTAAGAGAGTTGATCTGTATGCTAGTTTTAAGTCCTTAAATGTGTGTATTAGAAAAAGAGCTTGTCAGACTTCTAAATGGTAATGTGAAGTTAAAGATTTAAAAGTTTAAAAATTTCCTCTGTCCAGTTGTGACTGACTCAAGAGGGTGGTGCTCAAATCTGATTCACAGACAAGAATCGTCTAACATGTTTCCATCCACATGTGGCCAGCATGAAAATGCAGAAAGCGGTAACTTCTCGCTGAAATGGCACCTATTTGTCTACTCACATTTGCATGCTTTCAAACTGCTACGTTTTCAGAAGCTGGGGCAACTAACGGGCGGCACTCAGGTCTCAAAACCAGGCTGTTGGTTTTCTAGATGAAAAGCTCCAGTGTCTTAACTGCTGAGAAATCGCACTGTCCCATGTAGGTTAGGTTTTTGCTCTTCTTACAGCAAAACCAATATGAAAATATGAAGTAATCATCATGCTGTTTTCATTATATAAGAAACAAGTACAGTATAACTGGAAATAAGTAAGAACATATTCTGCAGACAGACCAAATCACAGCAGTAAAGGCTATGGGTTGATCTTTAGCAAGGCCCTGTGATTCATAATTGAACATATATGCCTATAAAACACTATGGCATCTAGGATATCCCTATTATTTAATTTTATTACAAACCACCAGGATTCCCCACATAAATGAAAACATAATTCCTTTCATCAGCAGCAAAAATATTTGTAATTAACTTATTTATTTTATTCCACATTAATTCTACAACCTAGATGTACTATACTGTATCTGACTTTTAGCAAACAATATAAATTTCTGTAGTGTTTTAAAATATATTAAACATTTTATCACAATGCTACATATTTATCACTGTTTCAGAGACAAATATATAGAAATATATTTAAAGACACAATCAGTAATAAATATGTCAAGGAAATACATAAGAAAACATTAAGACAATATTTTAAATGTATCTGTACTCTTATAGCTCTGGAGACAAAACTGAAAAAACTGATTTTAAGGATTTCAAATCTTGTTGTATTAAAAAGTTATTATGAAGTATAAGGGACTAGTACCAAACTTTTGATTGAGAAATTAGCAATCATATAGATTTTTGAAAGTCCAATAATTGGAATAATTTATCCTGAGATACAGTGCCTTTGGACTTTCTAAAGTTGATCTGACAAAAAAGAATATCTACAAACTCTGCCCTTAACTGTCTCTATACCCAGGGGTGGGATTCTACCGATTCTGTCCATCTCTGTAGAACCGGTTGCTCTGAAGAGCAGCAAACAGAGAGCACACATAGAATCGGTTCTATGTGTGCTGCTATTTGGCCCACCCGCCCGCCCGGGCTCTTACCTTTATTTCCTGCTTTTTCAACCGCAGCTACTTTGCACGACACAGTTGCGGTTGAAAAAGCAGGAAAAAAGGGCCTTTTCAACCGCTGCGCACCCGCGTGCAGTGCTGTTCAACTATCCAGGCAGCTAGCTGTTGACAATATACACGCGTGCCCAGCACGCATCAGATGCACGTGCGTGCAAAGTGTGCATGCGCGCACAAAACATAAAATCACCAAAGCGGTAATTACACCCATTGGATTCCACCCCTGTCTATACCACACATGTATATACCTAGAAATAGGTTATTGACACTATCATTGTTAACCTGACATGACTAGCAGTGGCCTTGATACTCTGGAACACTTTTCTCTCCCAGCTGAGTCTGGCCCACACATTACTAGCCTTCTGCAAGGAAGGGACAATCATTTCAAGTCGAAATATTAACATTGAGCTACCATCTTTATTAAGACTATTGCATTTCTTATTAATAAACCACAGACTCTTATAATATGCTGGTATATTAAAATATAACTTCACAAATACATTCAATTTAAAGTTCATGTTCAAACAACATCCAACCCAAATTTTCAAACCCATATCACTCCCCAAATGGACAGAGCAGCAGCCTTTTCCGAAGTTAACACAACTGATTCAAGTTAAAACATTGTAAACTGTTAAAGTCCCTAAATGGCCTAGGCCTTAATTAACCCAGGAGATTATTATTTCCAATTATCAGGCAACATCTCCAGAAAAGCCTTGCTGAAAATATCCTCTGAAGGATTGCCTCTATATCTGATACACAAGAAAGATTCTGCATCTGCATCATTCCTTGATTATGCCATATATTACTTTGGTGTGTAATCTCACTAGAAACTCCTTAAAAACACAGATTTATCATTAGGTTTAAAAAATATTGATCACATTTATTATCAATACAAACTGTGTTTCACTTTCAGTATTCTGTACTTTATTATTGTTAGCTTTGCAAGGAGGAAGGATCCTTATTTCTCATTTGGAGTGCTAGAGAAAGACAAAAATAACTTAACATCCACAGGAAATTCTGCTGCAGAGAACATCTGAGTGGACAATGGCAAATCTTAAATCATATTTATATGGCATGGATCCTTCTCTTTCTGGCAGCTGCCAAAACTCAGTTTTCGCGGGTACTTACATGTATGGCATTCAGCTTTGTTCGGGTATTTTCCCACGTCATTGTAGTTGTTCTTTTAAAGTTGTAGCAACGTTTCAGCAGAATCTCATCTGCCATCATCAGGCTTCAGAAGCTTTAAAAGCACCACTACTATGACGTGGGAAAATACCCAAACAAAGCTGAATGCCAGACATGTAAGTACCCGCAAAAACTTAAGAAAAAAATAATAATATATGTTCGGGAGACCTTCCGCCACCGTTGCTTTCCCTTCTCTCTTGCTGCCGCGGCGTTAGAGCAATGCCACGGCATTTGGCACAGCCACGTGCGGCCAGTCAGGGCTCCTCCCTGCAACCGGAGCCCTGAGGAGACACTTGGCTTCAGGCGCTCCTGTCACCGCCTTCCTTTTGCCTTTGAAGGTAAAGCGAATTATTTTAAAAACGACACCCTACTACAACAAAGCCTCCCCTGCCTGAGAGGGCAGCCCAACCCCACATGGGGAGGCGAATTTCCCGGGGCCGCAGCGCAGGATTGGCCCACCTTGGGAGAAGCACCCAGCCGCCATCCCTGCCTGGCGCCAGTCACAAAATCTGAACACGCTGATAGGGAAAATGGAGATACGGGTAGTCCTTGACTTATATCCATTTATTTAGTGACCATTCAAATTTACAATGACACTGAAAAAAGTTACTTATGACCAACTGTGGTCATTCAAGGATGTGAATAAGGTTCTAGAAGGCAGTACTTTCAATATTAAGCAAAAACCAAGAACACAGAGGGCATAACCTCAAACTTACAGGAGGGGAGTTCAAAGGTAATATTAGAAAGTATTACTTCACAGAAAGAGTAGTGGAAGCTTGAAACCAACTTCCAGCAGAGGTGGTGGGTCAATCATCAGTAACTGAGTTTAAATATGCTTGGTAGACACATGTCCATCATCCAACAATTTTCTTTAAAAAAAACTTCAAAGGGCAAACTTGATGGACCACTAGATCTTTTTTTGCCATCAGTTTTCCATGTTTCTAGTTTTCACACTTATGACTTTGCAACATCCCCACGGTCACATGATTAAGATTCAGGTGGCATGTATTGATGTCCTGTCCCAGGGTCATATGATCACCATCTTTAACCTTCCCAGCCAGCTTTCTATAAGCAAAGTCCACAGGGGAAGCCAGATTCGCTTAATGACTTATGATTGATGCATGATTCACTTAACTGCAGTGATTTGCTTAACAACTGTGGCAAAAAAAGGTCTAAATGGGACAACTTTCACTTAAAAACTCCTTGTTTAGCAAGATAAATTTGGAGTCCAATTTGTGATCGTAAATCAAGGACTGCCTGTATGGAGTGCAAATTCACTTAATATGTAACAGAAATTGTTCTTGAGAATGAACTCGTCAGACAACAAACTTCTTTGTGTAAAATTATTCTCAGCATTTCATCACAGCACAAGATGTAGCTCTAAGCAATATTCATATTTCCTGATTCTGCAGGCTAATCTTGCCCTAGGGCCAAGGGCTCCATTTACATGAGAGCCACACCTCTCTTTTCTTCTCACCATGCAGTACTCCAGGGAAGACTAAATTGCCTGCACTCCCACACTTCGACCAAATCTTTCTGAGTTGAGATATAGTCCAATTCTGAAGCACAGATAAAGGAGGAATTTTCCCATCTTCTCAAGAGTAAACTTTAGTTCTAATTATTTTTATCTGTCAGTTCTCTAACCACTGCCAAAACAACAAAATTATCCAGCAATTAAACTAAATAGAACTTTTAAGTAAATAATATCATGAGTCTTTTTTAATAATTATAGAAACTCAGCATTATACTGTAACCTCCCACAAAGAAGCTTTTCAATAAACCATAAAATTACTATAATATTTGGCAAGGTTTTTTTTTCTTCTGTTCAATCATGCCCAATTTTTGAAAATTGCCTGGAGAAGTCCCTGCAGTTTTCCTGGTACAGTATTTCAGAAGTGGATTGCCATAGAGAAAGTGACTGGCTCAAGGTCACCCAGCCGGCTTTGTACAGCTTTGCCCAGCCCACACGACTCAGGCGCGGCCCTGGCAGATGAGCGGAGGGCCCAGTGAGGAGGCGCTCGCTGCCTTGGTGAGAGCTCTGCCACTGGGAAGGAGGGCCCGCCTGTCAGCTGTGCTGGGAGCCCCAGGCGAAGCTCTTCGCGCTCTGCCTGGCGCCAGGCAGGGATGGCGGCTGGGTGCTTCTCCCAAGGTGGGCCGATCCTGCGCTGCGGCCCCGGGAAATTCGCCTCCCCATGTGGGGTTGGGCTGCCCTCTCAGGCAGGGGAGGCTTTGTTGTAGTAGGGTGTCGTTTTTAAAATAATTCGCTTTACCTTCAAAGGCAAAAGGAAGGCGGTGACAGGAGCGCCTGAAGCCAAGTGTCTCCTCAGGGCTCCGGTTGCAGGGAGGAGCCCTGACTGGCCGCACGTGGCTGTGCCAAATGCCGTGGCATTGCTCTAACGCCGCGGCAGCAAGAGAGAAGGGAAAGCAACGGTGGCGGAAGGTCTCCCGAACATCCAAGTTATCACCACCCGCCCACCCGAGGATGCAAGGGAGGGAATTAAGCCCCACCCCCGAAAAGACGGCCTAGCCATTTTTTCAGGGGTCAAAAAAAAATAAGACCTGTGTTGGAGAAACACGGTACTTTAGGCTGAACTAAGGGAAATGCATTGTGAGATCTGAGATCACTTGGCTAAACCTGAACACAAAATCAATGCAACTTTGCAAAGATTTGTTCAAAGAGTAAATTGGTATTCTGTAAAAAGATAGCAACAATTTGTATGTTGCTAAATAGAAGGCTCTTCTCAGACAGAAAGAGTGACACACCTAAGGCTAGAACTAAGAGACAAGACAAAAAAAAAAAAAGATAGATGATTACTGTTATTGGCTGTAAACCAAAGTATACTAATACAGGTGAAACTATGCGTCATGCTCCTAAAAGTTCCTGATTCTCAACATATAGTTTATTGCTCAGCTCCCACATTAAATTGTGACACCTGGAAAAGTAAACAAAACCAAAAAACCAAAAAAGCACCCCAAACTTTTATCATCTATACAGTCACTTTAGTAGAAGAATTTTTATCATAGGTAACAGAATCCACAGACATAGTTCCATTTAGTTTCATAAGCACATAATGAAACTTGTTGGGTATAACTATATAATATGTATATAAAACAATCTACAACATACAATGTTTGCATACAGCCTATATAGTTTGTATGTATAGTATACCTACTTCTACCATGTTTCTCATATAATAAGGCCGGGTCTTATTTTTTTTTTTTTTTGAGTTCCCATAAAACAGCTAGGATGTCATTTCGGGGGTGAATTAATTTCTCCCCCCGCTCACCCTCACCGAGAGTGCCCCGAGGCAGCCACGCCTCGCCACCAGCCACTCCTAATGGCCAATCATGGTAGAGCACAGAGGGCTCCCTACCCCTGCCAAGCGCCTTTGCTGCAGGCAGGTGGGCAGCAGCGGTATAGATATCAGCCAGCAGCATTTCAGCCACTTCTCGGGCCTCCGTAGCTTCCATGGTTCCTGCCGGCACTGGTGCCTTTCTCACCAGTGTCATCTCCAACAACAGTGTCTTTTCCCCCCATCCCTGCAACAGGAAAAAAAAACATTTTGAGGTACCTGGGAGCGCCGCACGGTGTGTTTTGGTTTAATCCTGAGAGGCTGGTTGGGCATGAGAAGAGCTGAGCAAGCGTTCTGCCGCTGCTACCCTTGGTGCTCCAGCCTCGGGCTCTGCAAGTTTCCAAAAGTCCTGGTGCTCAGCCCGTTCCTGCATTCCAAGTGTGCCCAGGCCGAGCTGGAGCTGTCCCTCTCTTGCCAGCACCATCTCCAACAACAGCGGCAGCAGCGGTGGGAACCATGAAAGTAACGGAGGCGGCTCCTCTGCCCAAGAAGCGGTTCCACGGTTCCCACTGCTGCTACTGCTGTTGTTGTAGACGGCGCTGGTGAGAGAGGGACAGCTGCAGCTCGGCCTGGCTGCGATTGGAATGCAGGAATGCGCTGCGCACTGGGACTTTTGGAAACTTGCAGAGCCTGATGCTGGAGCACCAAGGGGTAGCAGTGGCAGAGACACTCAGCTCTTCTCACGCCCAATCAGCTGCTCGGGATTAAATGAAAACACACCATGCGGCATTCCCAGGTACCTCAAAATGTTTTTTTTTCCCTATTGTTGTGGGGATGGGGACGGGGGGGGAAAAAGCGGGAGTGACTCGGATGCTGTTGTTGGAGATGGCGCTGATGAGAGGCGCCAGCACTGGCGGGAACTGTGGAAGATACAGAGGCCCGAGAAGTGGCCAAAACGCTGCCAATTAACATCCATACCACCGCCCGCCCGCCGACCCGGCCTGCAACCAGCACTGTACCCGGGTCTGCAGCAAAGGGGCTTGGTGGGGATAGGGAGCCCTCCAGGCTCCGCCATGATTGGTCATTAGGACCAGCTGGTGGCGAGGCGTGGCTGCCCGCGGGGCGCTTCTAACGGCAAGTCCCCCCACCTTTCCCCCCATTTGGCATGTTTTAAAATAGGCCTAAATTTGGGGGGAGGGCTTAATTTCATTTTATGCCTTGGAAAACATGCTGGGACTTCCTATTGAGGGGGCGTATTGTTGGAGAAACATGGCATATGTATGTTTATACATATGTATGTATATACATATACTATCATATATACAGTATACCAGGGGTGGGCAATTAATTTTTGTCGGGGGCCACATGGAAAATCAGATCTGTGTTCAAGGGCCGAACCAATTTTATAAAAAGCCATTATAAAGGGCCCATTATAATAAGAATATTTTTATATTTTTATATTTTTTTATGTATATGTATGTGTGTATATATATATATATATATATATATATATATATATATATATATATATAATTGTGAAGGTTTGCAATCTCCTTTTCTTCTGAATATATATATATATATATATATATATATATATATATATATATATATATATATATATATATATATATATAAAATATTCTTATATATAATTTGCTGCATTTTATAATGGGCCCTTTATAATATATACATAAAACATATTATATATATATTATATATAACATTAACATATAACACACACACACACACACACACACACACACACATATATATATATATGAAAAAGTAACACCGCGGCTGCTCCTGCTACTACTTTCCACGCTTTCCAAACGCGAGTCCCAGGAGAGAACAAACAGCAAACCGGGCTCAGGGGCATCCAAGCCCACCTAAAGCTCGGCCGCTGCTGGTGGAGCCTTGCCCTGCCTTGGTGCCCCGTTTCCCGGCTCGGCGGTCTTGCTCGGGCAGCACTTTAAAAGCCGTACGTGCCTGACGAGCCGCTCACCACGACGGCGGCTCCCAGCACCCGAGCAACTTCCCAGCAACTTGCAGCTTGCTTTTTCCTCTCGGGCGCTCGCACCTGGCCCCAAGCCACATGGTGGAGGGGAAACCCGAAGCGCTGCCGGGTTGCCTCCTTCAAGCAGCCCGCCGGCCAGGCGGAACTCTTCCCGCTCATCCCTTGGGTGTCTGCCTCGTTCCTCTCTCAGTCGCTCTCTCGCTCCTCCACCAGCCCAGGAAGAAACTGCTTCAAAGAAGCCAGCAGGGTGGCTTCCTGTCAGCGCAGCTCCTCCGAAGTGCCCGTTCACCCCCCCACAGCCACCCACGGTTCAATCCAGTGCTCCGTTCTGCCTGCCTGCCTTCGTTTCTGGTTGTTTCGGCTGAGAATAACAACTATTCGCCTCTTTTTCTCTATCTTTTCTGGGCTGGTGGAGGAGCGAGAGAGTGACTGAGAGAGGAACGAGGCAGACACCCAAGGGATGAGCGGGAAGGGTTCTGCCCGGCAGGCAGGCAGGCTGCTTGGAGGAGGCAACCCAGCGGCACTCTGGGCGGCTCGGGGCCAGGCACGAGCGCCCGCGAGTTAAAAGGAAGCCGAAAGGGCTTCCAGGCTTAAACTTTGCACAGGCAAAGTTTGCAGGCGGGAGTGTCTTCCCACCGAGGAAAGGGAAGGGTTCCGCCCGGTGGGCGGGCTGTTTGGAGGAAGCGACCCGGCCGCGCTCCAGGCTTCCCTCCGCTGCGCAGGTCGGGGCCAGGCGCGAGCGCCCGCGACTTAAAAGGAAGCCAAAAGGGCTTCCAGGCTTAAACTTTGCACAGCGCGGCAGAGGGGAAACCAGGAGCGCCGCCGGGTCGCCTCCTCCAAGCAGCCTGCCCACCCATCCACCGGGCGGAACCCTTCCCTTTCCTCGGCAGGAAGACACTCCCGCCTGCAAAATTTGCCTTTGCAAAGTTTAAGCCTGGAAGCCCCGGAAAAAAAAGGGGGATCGGCGGGGACTCACCTTCGGTGAGGTCGCACTCGAAGGTGATTTCAAACTCTCAGCCGAGGCCTTTGCAAAGTTCTTCTTTTCTTTCCTACTCCAAGAGCGCTCCGCACTGTTTTGCAGCTTTTGGGGCCACGCGGCGCAGGGCAATACGCCACGCCCAGCAATTTTTTTTCAAGGGCGGGCCGGATTGGACAGACCAATGGGCCGGATGTGGCCCGCGGGCCATAGTTTGCCCACCCCTGCAGTATACTGTATATAATTGATACCAAATATAATGAAAATAGTATCATGAACTACTCCATGCCAACAAGAATCTAGAGTTAAAGCAAGTGCTTTAACTGTAACTATGATGGCATTTATTTTATCTCCAAAGGATGTTTTCCAATAAGAATGCATTGAATGTGGCACAATCCAGAGGTTCTCCAGGCGTTGGACAGATGTATATTGGCTATGTTCTCTTATATAACCTGAATGCAAATATTTTAAATAAGATCTTAGAATAATAGCTCTACATTTAGCCTGTTAAGTAGCATCAATATGCCACGTTATTTCGTTTCTTGAAAAATATTTTATTCAGAGAAATTGGTATTTCATTTTTAAAACTTACCTTGCAATCTGGTTAACAAAAGGCCTCAGTTCTAAAGGGTCATAGGCACGTGCAAAAGCCCAGCATACATAGCAAGCAGAATCCCGTACATTGGAGCCAACACTGCAAGCTCCCCGTTTTTCATCGTAAGTTAGTCCTTTCAAAATCACAGGAACAACTGGAAGTTTTAAAAGAAGAAATATAGACAGTTACAGAACATGATTTTGTGAACATTGACAGTATACTGAACTCTTTTTACCAATTACAGCATTCAACTCTGGATGTAAATAAATATTTTATGTTTTAAAGATCCAACGGTGACTTCAGAAGAGCGATTCCTTTGCACTGCGAGCCTTTCCCTTTACAGGATTCCAGTGTCTATGGATCTTCGCGCCACATTATATATTTTATATCCAAGCACATTTTAGATATACAGCAGCTGCTACGGAATAATGGAACACATAAATGACTGCCAAATTTCTGAATACCACTGGTTGAGTATCATGTGATGCAAAAGACTGTCTCAAATGTCTCTTGGTACAAATCAACTGGGTGCTTATTTTTATGCACTCCGCCAATCTATATTGCCCATAATCCTCTAAAGCAGAGTTTGAAGAAACAGAATACAAGTTTAAGACAATCCTTTTTGCAGTTACATGTTAGGCTGATAGAAACAGTTGGATTTCACCTTATAAAAGTAAGATTAAACAAAGTAGCAGCTCTTTTGTTGTTCTTTCTTAGGACAGTTGACAACCTTCTTGGGTTTAGGGCACAATGGAAGTGAGTAAGCACATACTGGATGTTATGGAGGGCTGCTTCTTTATTTATAAAGTGGCTTTTACAATTAATATAATGAATCACCAGACACCATTATCCAGGAAAAAACTCAGAAGAGGTTGCTTCCTACGAGCCCAAGATGTTCAAGCAGCTTCGTCTTTCTATGACAGATCAGCATGTTTTCAAATAAAATTCTGAGTTGTAACTATGTACATTTTTTTATTTTCTAAAAATTGCATTGGATTCCATTACATAAAATGATACATAAGTTCCCGGTGAGCTGATCTTAATAAACAAGGCAGATAAAAAGTGTCCTGAGCTAGAAACTGTTTTTATAGTTTTAACTTTAGAACAAAACACCCTGTAATCTTGGGCAAAACACTGTAAGGCACTTTTTCCAAACTCTTTTTCAATGCCCACAACTGGTTGATAGTGTTCTATTGTTTTTAGCCCAAATCAGAGTCTGTCTGCACACCAGAAAAAAAATAAAGTTCAAAGCTGCTTATGAAGAGAATCTTCCCCTTCAAAAAAATGGCCAATTGATATAGTAGTGACAGATACCACACTTTCACTGTGGGAAAGTTGCTTAGATTGTTGATGACTGCTTCCTTCTAAGCCCCTCACTCCTCCCTACTTCAGAGTATTGAAGCCCTGCCATGCATGCATAGATCCACAGAATCAACCTAAGTGAGTAGAAATACATATACATTATGTTATGACGCAGAGAAGAAAACACACACTTCCTAAGGCTATCGCTGGTTTTTTAAAAAAGGAAATTCTGATTGCTTACCCTACATTGTTAATTTTTTTGCCTCTTCAATCCATGAGATCTGAAGAATACATTAATCAGTACATTGCAATATCAATAGCACTTAGACTTATATACTGCTTCCTAGTGCTTTATAGCCTTCTCTAAGCAATTTACAGAGTCAGCATATTGCCCCCAATAATCTGGGTCCTCATTTTAACCACCTTGGAAGAATAGAAGATTGAGTTAACCTTGAGCCAGCCAGAACTGGATCGCTTGGCTGTGAGCAGAGTTAGCCTGCAATACTGCATTTTAAACACTGAGCCATCACAGCTCATTACAAATACAAGTTCCCTTGATAGAACCACTGGCTGGTGTCAGTAGGTGCAAGAAAGTGTATGGATGACAGGGTCAGTTAAGCACATATTGCTGCCTACTTATTGGTCAATTTAAGCTATTTTATAGCTTGTACAGCAAGCAAGTCAGAAGTTATGGGTAATAATCTAAAGTTGATATTTTCTATATGCTCCATATATTTGACCCTTTATTTTTCAGGGAAGCTGCCAACTATATATATATATATATATCTCGATATATCATGTGATGCCGCTGTGACGCAGGGGTTTGACACCCCTGCTTTAGATAATGCTGCTATGCTATTCAGCTTTCAGGAAGTTAAATGAAAAAAAAATGTTGCTTTTGTTATTGTTGTTCTTTTTTCATAGGCTTATAAATGTGAAAACTGTATACAGTGCACATGAATTAGGAAGATACCTCTAGCTGTCAGTCAGAGATAGTATGTTTGCTATTGCATGTTGTTTATGAGATGCATTATAGTGGATCTATTCTTCCTTGCTGTTTCATTTTGTGACTGCAGACAAGCTATAAAAATGTGTTGAATTACCGTTTCTACAAATTTTGATCATAAATATTATATAAAAACATTTTAAAGCTAAATTTCTGACCAAATAATCAAATAAACTTTCAGCAGGCTACATGGTATGAAACTTCAAGCAGAGACTTCCATTTCACCTATTTTGGTTGCCCTAAGATGAAAAATGAGGAAAAAAGGAGCTTAATGTGAACTTAATTCCTATAGCAGAACAATGAAAATATTTTGAATTTTATTCTCCTGGAACATAAAACACTTAAAGAAAATTCCACAGAACAGTAGGAATAGAAATGTTTTTCTCCAAGTTCAGAAGATAAACTCTATTTGTTTCATGAGCATCCTTCTTAACTAGGCCTGTTCTTTGGAAGTGACCATTTTGCATAATCACAATCAATATTTCAAATGGTAATCCAAGAAAATGGGGCCCCACAGATAAAAGTAATTGCTCATTTGATGAGCCAAATGATTCTTTACCATAACAATTGAAAATAAAGGGGGAGCATATTTTAGTTCCAAAATATATAATGAGCAAAAGATAAATACATTCTCCAAAATTAAAAATCTTTCCATTATCCTAGGAAAAATGTTTTAGACATCCTGCAGCTTTCTTTTTTTCAGCTGAAGACATTTGTGAATTAAATCTTTCACACAGTTCTAATAGTATGCTGCCAAAATCTACAAATGTACATGTTTCTCTAAAAGGCTTCCTCTTGGCATCTGCCAGTGGGGTCATATAGTTTAAGCTTATTGAACTGTAAATTAAACAACTGCTGCCAACAGAAAGAACAATCTGAAGGGGAAAGAGTCCCTTAATTTTTGCATATTCATCACTTGGCCATAATTTGCCATCCAAATCTCATTGGATGAGTAAATACTAAAGTTGGGAAAGTTAGAGATATATGCATTTCACACAGCACATGTTTAGCAATAAATACAGCCTGAAAAGAGTTCCACTCTCCATTTTGATTCTGTGGTTTAATAATTAAAAGACCGAAGATATGTATTCTTTCAATTTCAATACCTGAAACAAGGGAGATAACTTAAAACATAATATATGCAAAGCACCTTAACAGCTAAGAGAATTATATGATTTATTATTATTACTAGTATTAATCTTTCTACTTTGATAATTCTATCTTATCAAGCCCTAGCATGCTTGTGGTTTCCCTTTTATATCTGAGCACTATTTAGACTATGTTGTAATATGCAAAAACTTTCAAATGTAAAATAAGAAATGTCTATTTCTTAATTGGTGTGAAAACATAGCCTGTAATACTAATAAACCTACTTTAAATGCTGAAATATTACAATATGCTTAAACACAAATAGGAAAATTTTATTTTAGAGTATTATGCAAAATTAAAAAATACAAAAAAAATACTGCAAAATTAAAGAATCCTCAGAACCTCAACATCAATAAGCATTTGTTTTAAAATAGGCCTTTAAATCATGTTATAAAAAATGTAAGACCATCAGCACCAAAAACACTGTTTAGCGTGTTCTTCTTTGCCCATTTCTCTAAAATAGAATGTTGACAAACAGCTCTTACTAGCAACCTCGATGCCAATCAAGTGTAGATCTCTCCTTCTAGTGTTTAATTATCCAACAGCAGGACTAATCAATTTCTACTGAACATTGTCTGAAGGATCAAATAGATGCCAATCATTTTTATTGTTAGATTACCCTCTTTTTAAGGCCACGTGGATTTAAGTTTACTATGTTAAACACAAGAGTGTCAAAGTTACAATTCTCCATTCACTGCCCTCCAAATTATTCTATATGGCTTAATACCATATAAACACACACAGTATGTGAGCAACAATCTGAAACAAAATAACAACTTAATGGATTTAATTCAGGTACTATATATGCTTTGTACAGAAGACATCGCAACAGACTGTCCCACTTGTTCAGGCAGGGAAGGTATACTACAGACCGGGTCAATCAAAGAATTTCCACTGGCGAAGTATAGGAAAAAGATCTTATCTGCCCCATCCCTGCACTGTGGAACATCTTGCTCTCAGAAGTGAGGAGAGCCTCCAATCTCTTGGCCTTCTACAAAGGGCACAAAACTTGGCTTTGTCACAGAAGCCCAAACAATGATGGGGCTTGATGGCCCCATAAGAATCTTGTCCCCTGCCTGTATTAACAACTGCCAATCCCCACCTTGGAATTTTTCATCTTCTGAAACTTTAATAATGTTGTTTTTATAATTTTAAAAATTTTAATCCTAAATTATTCTGATTTTAAAGTTTAATTTTATTGATGATTTACGACCCAGAGCCCCTTCCAAGGAAGATGGGCAGTTAAGAAATAGGAAGTACAAAATATATATAAATAAGAAGACATACAGCTCTGTACTTAAGCAGATAAACTGAGGGGTTGCTACCCTCTTAGTTCAATAACCAGATGTCACAGCTCATGTTGGTGCCTATTGGCTTGCCACTGGAATCAAGGAGCGGTGGCAGTGCCAATTGCAATGGAAAGAGGCATCACCTCTAGCCTTCCTACCACAGCTTTCTAAATCATCCCTCTGCCAACTGCAGCCAGTGTCCTTCAAGGCTTCTTTGAGTTCTATGCCCATTAGTCAGGTATAAGTGAATGACAACTTTGGGAAAGGTGGACTGAAGCAGGAAATATCAAAGACAGCATTCCTCAGCAATCCAGATTAACCTAACTGAGAGGGGAATCTATCTTCTAATGGGGATGAGGGTGGAAGTTCATTCCCTACTCAACTGGCAGGAAAAAGAATGCACGTCTGGTTACATTCTGCCATTTGGGAAAAGAAGATGCTGAAGTCTTCACTGGGCTGTCCCTGCAGGGATCTTCCTTGTGCATCGCCAAGATCTGCACTTGAATAGCAGGCCATAGCACATCACTGGCCTATTTGCTTTATCGAACTAATTTTACTTTACTTCTCCTCCTACATGTCCCAAAAGAGTGGTCTGGTGCTGGGCACTTTCACTCGCATCACCCTCAAATTTTAAATTTTAAATTTGATTTGAAGCCCCAAATCTCCATGTTTAATAACAAGTGCAAAAACAGGATTCTTCCTTGTGTGGCACTGAATTCATTTGATTTAATAAATTTTATTTATTTTTAGCCAACATTAAAAATTATCTGTACAGGACTTTCAAACCTATTAGTTCAAACAATATATAAATATGAATTTAATAAACCTCCTTATATTGACCCCAAAACCTCTACCTGGTCTCTCCCAACCTATCTCACCAACAGCAAATTCAACAATAACAGGAAGAAAAGGAATGGACAAACCAAATTTCCTGGTTTGCTATGGATTGCTGCTCTGGATAAGAACAGAATGGTAATTTCAGTATCATAAATTATCTTAAAAGCTCCATCCTTTGCACTAGGAAAAACATGAAATATTACCACAAAATAGAAAAAAAAAGAGATCCGGCAAAAAAAATGGGGGGGGGAATCAACTTTTTTTAGTCACCTGAAATTACCCATTAGCACTGCAATTAAAAAAAATGCATAAAGAAAAAGAAAAATCCACCCACACAGATTACTCTTCATGGGAAAGCCACATAGCAGAACTAATAGTTTGGTATTCTCTTCTACATTTTGTGTGTGTGTGTGGGGGGGGAATAACAGCGGTAGCACTGTCCTGAAAAATGTAGTTTAACTGGTTCTTCAGCATGTTGAATAAACTGGTAAAAAAATGAATTTAACTGGTTGTGCAGGAACCATGGAAAAAGTTCCCGGAGGCAGTTTTTTTTTAAATGTACCATATTACCTTTTGTGAGGATTAAACATTCCTACTACCAATATTAGTGCTTATGCAGTAGCAATTACAAATTAAAATAAAAACTTGTTCTTTATGAAATGCAGCATAATTCATTGGCCAATGCTCAAGAAAGAAAATATTGTACATTGTTAATATGGCCAGAAGTATCAAATAGTAAAAAAAAACGTTTTATTTATTTATTTAATATGCTACTCATCACACTGTCAGGCAAATGAATTGTTATCCTAAACTAATGTCATTTTTCTTCTTCCTTGGCTTCACCTATGTAAAAGAAATTTGCTTGCAGACATGAGTTTCTTAGTTTACACTTTATTTAGTCAGAATCAGCATTCAATACCATGAAAGGTTTGCAATAGAGCTAGACAATACCATTCTATCTAAAGCTAATGCAATCCAAACTTGTAGGAACAGAGGGATACAATCAAGATCAAGGGAAGTACTAATACCGCTCTATAAAGCCTTCGTAAGACCACACCTAGAGTACTGCATCCAGTTTTGTTCACCACATTATAAAAAAGATGTTGAGACTCTAGAAAAAGTACAGAGAAGAGCAATCAGGATGATTAGGGGACTGGAGGCTAAAACATACAATGAATGGTTGCAAGAACTGGGCTTGGCTAGTCTAGTAAAGAGAAGGACCAGGCGTGATAATGGAGAAATGAAAGAAAAACTTCAGTAACATTATTAAAGAATGACTGGAATATAAAAAAGTGAAGAAATAGAAGACAGCAATCAAAGCAAGAATTTCATATGGTGAAGTTAATCAAGTTTTGTGAAAATAATTATTTATTTATTACAAATATTTACCTCAAGCAACATACACTCAACAAATGACATTTCTGAATGGATATATCAATAAATTGACTCTATAATAGGAAGCAGTAAATGGACAAGCCCAATTCAGGCTCTCAAACATTTATAGATATAAATGGTGGGAAAGACTGAATTATTGGTAGCAAATATGCAAGGTAGTCTTAGAAAACTAAAGAGACAAATATGTGCCAGCAAAATATGCTCTGCGGGACATACAGTCAAACTTGAGATCAATGTAAGGAATCAATTGAAAATGCTTAGAATATGAGGAAAATTGCAATCGAGGAACTATGGAAAAAGGTAAGTGTTCTCTTTTCACTATTTCAATCGAAAATGTTAAGAAATAAAATAAAACAAAAAGCCTGAGATCTTTTTAAATTCAGAGCATTCACTGAAAAATTTATAGGTAAGATGAGAATTACTCTTATCATAGACGATATTTAATAGGCAAATGAAATTAAAGGATAGAAAAGCTATATTGAAACTTGAAACATTTTTCAGAATGACAGGAATATGTGTAGAGAGACAATATATTTAAGAGCTAGAAAGTTATCAAAAGATAATCCTCAACAACTGGAATTGGAATAAGAATTTTCATTACTAAGCAAGGTGGTTGTTCAATGAGTCATGCCCAATTTTACAACTTTTTTTTTTTGCCATGGCTGTTAAACAAATCACTGCAGCTATTAAGTGAATCACATGGTCATTAATTAAATCCGACTTCCCCCATTGACTCTGCTTGTGGGAAGATAGCTGGGAAAGGAACAAATAGCAATCACATGACGATGGGACACTGCAACCACCGGTTGCCAAGCACCTATATTTTGACCATGTGACCGTGGGAATACTGCAACAGTGATGCGTGGGAGGACCAGTTGTAAGTTTCTTTTTCAGTGGTGGTGTAACTTCAAATGGTCACTGAAAAAATGGTTATACACTGAAGATTAGCTGTAGATGCAGATGAAATGTTTATTAAACTATTTAAATCTGCAGGACTGGAGAAAGTTAAAACCTTAACTGTTCTACATCAGCAAATATGGTTTACACTTTAGAATAATTACTGTAATATACTTTTAGTAAAGAAGGAAATGGAGTCCATTTTGCTGTAGGTATTATCTGTTCTATTTTCACTTCCAAAAATGGCAAGGAAAGAACAAGAAAGGGGGGGGGGGATAATGAATCTGACACAATTTTGATCAGGGTACTTTTCCAACAGTTAATTTTGATTGTTCAGTCATGTCCAACGCTTGACAAGGTTATAGGCATGTTCTCTCCATACTACCCTGTCAGGTACAGATATGATGGAGTATTTTGTTGATCTGTTAGAACAGGGGTGTCAAACTCGATTTCAGTGAGAGTTGTGTTTGACCTTGGGGGGGCAGGGAGTGCAGCCAGGATAGGCATGGCCAGCTTGATGTTACTCATCTATGCTCCGTTTTCAGGTGAGGCGCCCGCTCAGGCTCCATTTTCAGCCGCGACGGCCTCTTGCAACCCTCTGCCAGTGAAAATGGAGCTCAGGAAGGCCGCACATGGCTCTCCTAAGATCCATTTTTTGCTGGCAGAGACACTGCGAGTCGGTCCTTTGCTGTTTACAGCGTGGACCCATGGGCCAGATCTAAGCACCCCGCAGACTGGAACTGGCCCACAGGTCTTGAGTTTAACCTGTTTGAGTTTGAGTTTCTCCTGTATTAGAAGGAGAGCAAAGGATTAATTGGCTACTAAAAGGAAACAATAAAAACTAAGATATCTGAAAAAGTTGGTGTTTATTTCCCCTACAGCACATAGCACGTCATCTGTAAATTATGTTCAACAGTAGATTAACACTCTAGCTCTTGAAAAGCATGAATCCCTAAATAGAAGTGATCCAGAATATAGTAATTCTTCTTTTTCTATGAATCACAAGTTTAAGGCATTAAGTATTAAACTGGTGTATTTTTGCCCCCAAAATTGCCTAGACTGTCAAACTTGCTCAGACTTGTAACATCCCACCAAAGTAGGAGATTAGAAGACATTAAGGAGGACAAAAGAGTGCTTCAAAAGATGTTACACGTAAGTCAATGATTGTGCAAGCGGAACTGGAAAAGCACACAGGAAGGGATTGTGTAAAATCTTCACAACATTGGAGTATAGCCTTCAAATAGCTTTTGCTGTTTATCGGGATGTTAAAAGGTAAAGTCTCTTTCAATTAAAACTCAATGACTTCATCAAATATAATTTAAAATGAGATATGCAAGTGGAGATGTGCTGTATAAACAATAACTAAAAATATGTAAACACTTGGCTACATTATCTGAAAGAGCAATAATATTGACTTTATTTAAAATTTAGAGACTGTCTGACTCAAAATGATTCTGAATGGCTTACAATTAAAAACAAAAAGAAAAAGAAATCTTGAGTAGCCTGATATATATATATATATGTACAAAAACCCGCGAGAACCTCAGAAAACATATGTATGTATGTATGTATGTATGTGTGTATATCAATGGAAGGACTATGAGTTATACTCTTGGTTTCTAGACTGGCATTTTAACCACTACTCCGCAGAAAAAATCCAACTGGGGTATCACTATCTCCCAGCCCAAAGTCTGGGAGAATAACTAGGTCTTCAATAGTTTCCTGAATATCATGAAGATGGAGCCATCTGGATTTCTAAGAAGATAGAATTCCAGAACCCACAACAGAGAAGATCCGTTTGTTTCCTGGATTCCATTAGATGAAACTGTTTAATTGATGGGACTCAAAGCATACCCACTCTGCTCAATCTCACTTACTTCTTTTCTATTAGGAATGATATAATGACACTGTATATTTCTAAATCTCTATAATTTGTTAATAATAAAAATATTTTTTTCTGTCAAATTGGAATTCCACAGACAAATCTAAACATGGAAGCAGTAATTACTAAATCTTTATCAATGTTTCCCCCCCAAATTGTATTGAATGTTAAACATCATAGCCTGCTTTAAGAGATGTAACTCCTTTAGTATATTATGAAACCCACGCATTTTTAGCCAGATCTTTTTTTCAAATGATATGCTAAGACACACTGGCATTATTTCATACCAGTTGCATTGTACAAAATGTTGTTAACAATGATAACCATCAACACTGCATAAAACCTAGAATTACATCGCCTCCAATATGATTATTGCACTCATCCTCTTTCGAAGGGCGTCACCTATCTCGTGATTGGTCCATATTAATGTAACAATTATACAATACTGGATGAAAGTACAATTAGTTCACCTCAAGAGTGGAAAACAGCTACCAGCTTTTCTAGGTCAATTTTCCAGGGCCAGTTATATCCATTAATGAAGAAAAAAAGAAGCATCCTGTCTCTGGGGCTGTACTCCCTCAACTTGCATATCCAGGTATTTTATTCTATTGCCTCCAGTTTAATACAATACCTACTGCACCTGCAGATTTTGCTCTACTTCAGCTACAGCCCAGTTGAGCAGGTCTGCCCAGAAGCTACCACTTCCAGGGAGTGGCTGGCTTTTAATAAGCTCTTAGATGCACTGGGATCATACCCAGAGGCCAGCATCACTTCCCTAGCTTTTTTCAGATTGACAAATATGAAAAAGAAACCAGATTAACTTTCTTAAAAAAACAAGAATCTGTTGATTTCCAAATAGTGATACATTGGTCTCTATACCATTCTGCCTCAGATTAGCAATATTTGAAAAGTAAAGGTCCGTGGCTTATTTTAAGTTACCTTCGTATTTACTCCAATTGGTTCTTTAAAACGTATATACAAGCCAATCCAATATTTATCAGTTTGGCTTACACTGATACAATTTAAAAAAAAAAATCAGTGATAATCAGATTCTTAGATATTGTTACAAGATATACATGCTGGTTGCCAAGCAGCTGAATTTTGATCACGTGACCATGCAATGGTGATTCTGCAATGGTGGTTAAGGGCAAAGACCAGTTGTAAATCATGTCATAACTTTGAAAAGTTGTTAAATGAATGTTCATAAAGTTGAGGACTGTCTATATGGAAAAGTAATACTGGCAAAGGTAAAGAAGCAAGCACTGACTATTGCATTAAAAAGACCTAACTATATACTCACAGATCTCAGCAAATTTTATATCACAAGCTCCACAGATACAGAACTTCAAATTGAATTTGCACCCTCTAGCATGCATGGAGACAGATACCAACTAGCTACTAGGACACATCTATAGTTGTCATGGAGTACATGAAATCCCAAGCCAGGACAAAAAAACTGGCTAACTTAAATAATCTGGTAACAGATGTTTTACCTGTTGAAGGGTAGAACTTTTAGATTGGCCACCTAAAAGATCATTTTTAGTGTCATCCTGACTTCCTTGGTTAGACCACAATCCGAAAGCAAGACAGATCAACCAGCAGCTTGTTCTTCTTTCTTTGCAACATTCAAGTTGACCCATCATACCATATTTCCCCATGTCTTTGCTATTCAGTGTTCATTTTCAGGGTATTTTCTGGGTCTGACATATCCCGTCTTTCTGTCATGTGTCTTAGCACTAAGCTCCAGTACAACTTATGTCCGGATTTCTCCCACATAAAAAAAAAACAAAAAACAACTCTCTAGTTCCAGCTCAAAAAGAAACCAAAGTAGGGTGTTTTCAGCCTTTTTAAGACAACTCCCTTAATTATGGACTTATTGATCAGGAGTAGTATATATTTTAAAATGATGGAATCTAGGACAATGGCTTTTACAGGGATCATACAATTAAATATATCATCCCATGTGGAACTTGTTTTTCATAAGGAGCAAAGTAGTCAATCAGTCCCATGGCATACTTCATGTCTGTGGAGATTCTCAGTCATCCAGGTCAGGGTTGTCCCAAAGGTGCTTTTTCAAAAGGGAAATGGACTTTCTTTGTTTTTTCCTTGAAGTCAATTCACTTCTCATCCAAGAAGCTTCTTCAATCAGAACTGAAAAAATGCTTCTTGGGTGAGAAGTGAAACGTCTTCAAGGAAAAACAAAGAAAGTCCAGTTGCCTCTTTGGGACATGACACACCTCATTTCTCCACTTTGTCGCCACATGTCTGTTTCCTTCTCGAGCACTACCCACAAGGGTTAGTCAGACAATTGATCCAATATTGCAATAGTTGTCCTACACACTAACATCCCGATAGCTATATTTCATACCAACTGCATTCTCAGGTTGCCTTAAGAGATAGTTTATGCATATATCATAAACAGATAAAAGAACCTGCTCTTTACCTTTCATCTGTTTCTAGTTTCTTCAATCTTCTATTTATGCCTTGAAATTCAACTTTTTACCTATGTTTTCACATTTGCATTCATCTTTGCATTCTCATCTGTGTGATCTAGTGTTTGATCTCAAGCTTCCCTGTATTTCTTTTCCCATCACCATCCACCTATCTGAGGAAAAGTTTAACATTAAAAAATACATTAAAATAAAATTATCTAATCTATTTTCCTTTTTTCAGTCATGATAACTAATAAATTGAAAATGTTATGTATTTCGGTGGCAACCTCAGAATCTACAAGGCTTCTAAGATCTAAGTCCAAAAGCCTAATTTTTTGAAAAAGGATATGTAGCAGTAAGAAAAAGCCTAAGCCCTCGAACCATTTGTTGGAGAATAATAACAACAGAACGAAGACTCTGGTTGAAACAAGACATCATTAAATGATAACGCAAAACAGAGATATTTTTCTATTTGATTCTTTCAAATAATTATAATATCAACTGAACAAAAACAAGGTTACCACAGGACAGATTTTAATAGTTAAAAATGAGCAAAGAGAATAGTAGTTTGCCTTTCTATGCCAAGGGAAGAATGTGTTTGTCTGAACAAGAATTTTTTAAAAAATAAAGTATGTTTCCAATCAACGATCAATGTTTGATCAGGATGCATCTTTAGTACTTACTTATAGTACTGTAGGTACTATAGATACTATATTTCGTTTTGAATATAGTTTTAACTTTAATTCATAGAAACACATGTTTTCCTTATCAGAGAAAGAGAAATTACTATTCTTTTTAAAGCCATGCTACAGAACATTGGTAGTAATTGCTTCCATTCCAGGTACGCACAACACTCACAGAGAGAGAACAAAGTCACCATTAGAATTTTCCTCCTTACAGAAATTACATCTTAATACCTTAATATCCATGTTAACTTGATCACCTCTCCCTAAACATTGTTCACAGTCTCAAATAACATCCATTTTCACTGCCTCCTACCAACAAGCTATGTAGGAAGCCCAAGTGGCAGTGTAGTACTTCATTGCAGTCTCTACAAAGCCATCATTGCCCATAAGGCTCAGTTTTGCCTTTCCTCTAATGTTTACCTGTCACATTCATTCAGGTTGTGCAGAGAAAAAGCACTAATACGGAGAGTAACTGCTTTAGTTATGACTGTATCAAGCAGAATGGGCACAAGAGACTGGCAATAGCACGGAATTGTTTTGACATATAGAACATAGACAGGAAGAGATTCAGGGAAACCTAAAGCAGACAGCCCTTTAAATTTGCCATTTGAGTTTATTTTTACAGTAAATATAACTATAAATGTAGATATCAGGACTGAAATAACTTTGGAAACTACCAAACTTTTATTTTTATTTAAATATATAATTCTAGTAAAACAATATTCTGACTCACACAATATTGTGCTAAATTACCTTTCAGTACTCTAACTTCTGACCATAATCCCCTACAAGTGAATCTAATTGTTCTCCTCCTCCCCCTCCCTATCCTATGGTGAGCCCATATCATGAGAGTTTACTTAAGATATCCTGCCCATTCCCTCATAAATACAAAGAGAAAAAAAATGAGTAAGGATCATTAGATCAGCATCTTAAACAAAAGTTTGTTTACTTTAAAGTAGTACAACACCAAACTCCAGCAAATTGCTGAGATGATTATAGATTCGAAAGCTGTAAGCTAGATATGGGGAAATATCTAAAAGTTGTAGGCAGAAGCTGGTACCTCTGAATCCTATATCATTATTTATACTATTAATTACTGAATTCACATCCCTCCTTAAAAAAAAGACAAGCACCTCAAATAACTACTAATAAGAAAAATAGAGAATTCCATACAAAGCTTGAACATATAATGGTTGAAAATATAAAACAAAATATTATAAAAATGTTCTTAAGTTAAAACTCTGAATTTAAACCTTTAATCTCAACACACCCTCAAAGCAGAAGCAGCAAAGGAAGTACATTTCATATCTTGGCACTGACAAAGTAGAAGAGTCTTTCCCACTAATATAACATTTGGATTTTTGCAAACATGTGATTCTTTAGAAGGGCTACTCCTTTAGGCTGTAATTGACTGTCTGGTTGATATTGAGGTGACACTGAAGGCACTAACAGCACCATAGATCTTTCAGTATAGAACTGATGTGAACACAGTACTGTGCACTGATAATCTAGCTACTATATTGTGTAGCAACTGATTTTTTTTTTCCAGATTCTCTTAAAGATAGCCCCATATTGCAATAGCATAGATCCTGTTGTAGTTGATACTATGTTGTAGATACTATGAATTTAATTTGTTTTCTTAAGTTTTCACGGGTACTTACATGTATGGTATTCGGCTTTGTTTGGGTATTTTTCCACGTCATTATAGTTGTGCTTTTAAAGTTGTAGCAACGTTTCGGCAGAATCTCATCTGCCATCACCATGAATGTGATTGTGTAAACATGTTAACACTGTCACTTGGAATCACCACCACCCTAAAGTAATGCCAGATCAAGAAACACTCCTAGGTGGTAATCTGACAAGAGAAGTGCAAGGCCTTCAGAACAGGTTGAATCTTAATCTCCAAGCCTGATTTTCTACTGATTTAACAATATCTCGGTTCTGCATGCATTTAATCTGATTATGCACACTCAAATACAGCAGACAATATCAGTTACTTCTTTGGTGCTAGGTGATGAAAAGCAACAGAACCTAGCAGGTGTGCCTCTCTATGATTGCATGAATTTGTTTATATTATATAAGAAGTATTTTGAGAGGGAATTTAAATTATATAACATGTTTTCCTCTGTAAGGCAACACAAGGAAATACTAAGTTGAGGCAAAAGCTTGTGTAGGCATCTCACAGGTCCTCAACAGATTTGTCCATCTAACTTACAAAAGAAAAGAAAGAAATGGCTTGCAGCACTTTTCCTATTGTTTATGTATCAATCTGAAAAGCAAACTACATTTACTACTATTTGTAGATCTTTTCTTCTGAAAGCAAAATGAATACATTTACAGAGTACAGATACCAAACATAGTTTTACATAGGCCCTCTGGCTCTCTCCTCATCTCCAGATGTTGGTCTGCAAGCAATCTCATGTGCTTTATAATTTTCTGTAATTATTTATGGTCAAGAGAAGCCAGAGCAGGAATCTTGATTCATGTAAGCTTCTTTATGAATTCCATTTTAATCTGAAGAAGAAGAGTAGTCATCACTCTAGGTTTGAATGATACATTCATTAGAAAACAAGCCAAGGACAATTTGAGGAAAATTGCTACTGGGTGTGTAGAAAGCTAAACTGTAGTTAGCGGCAAGTTATATTGGAAAGCACCCCCAATGTAAACAAGGAAACACCATCCCAACTATTTTGTCTTCACTTTAAAATGGAAGGAGTAAAAGGAGCCTGCCTCACTGGCAAGACTTTCAAGAAATCACTTCTTAGTTTAGCATGCTGCATTGATAATTTCATTGGGCATGAGGCCAGACAGAGAATTCAATTGCCCAATAAACAATATTATCTTCATGGAGGGGCATTAAAATTACCATCATATTATTGAACCATAGTCAGGAAGGATAGGCACAATTGCTTAAGCCCGTCCATTTTTGTGAAGCACAACAAGAAGAGTTCTTTTCATGTTAAAGGATCATGTGGGGATTTGTAAAAAATACTGTTAAGAAATACACTTTTTGAAAATATGGAGCAGATTCCTTTTACATTTAAAAGCATACATTTCCTACCACACCCCGGTCACTTCCCATTTGGGTTAAGATTAGGGTTTGGACTACTGCAATGCACTCTATATGAGGCTGCCCTTGAAGAACATCTAGAATAGGGGTGTCAAACTTCTGGCCTGTGGGCCAGATGCATCACATGCTGGTCATGCCCACAGCTGGTTTAGTGAAGGGAGAAAAGTCATGATACGTCATGTGACATCACTGTGACGCTGTGAGTTTGACACCCCTGATCTAGAGGCTTCAGTTGGCTCAAAACGTAGCGGCATGTATGTGCAAATCCATATGTCTTTTGAGAGAGCTGAATTAGTTGCCAATTTGTTTCTGGGGCAAAAAGGTGCTAGTTATCAGCTGTAAAGCCCTTACATGGGGGCTATCTGATGGACCACATCTCCCCAATTATATCTACCTGGCCCACCAGAACAGAAAGGCAAGGCAAGTTGTGGGTCATAACTATCAAGGAAGTACATCTGGTGAAACCTAGGAAAAAGTCCTTTTCTGTGGTCATTGTCTCCCTTGGGAACATAATTCCCCCAGACATAAGATTGCCTCCTCCTTTGTTTTTCTACAAAGCTTTGTAAAAATGACTTTATCAGTGGGGACCCCATTTGAAACTGATCAAATGGCTGCCTTTATTTCTGCCGCTGTGGATAGGGGAAAGTTTAAACTGTGAATTTTCAATTGTGGATTTTTAATGTTGTACACATCTGAAATTACTTGAGTTGCACAACTACATAACTTTGTATGTACAAATAAGTAAGCATCTTTTCAAATTTAATATTAACTTTGGGCTCTAGCCTTACCTTTCCCATAATGTTCCAGATATAATGGACAACAATTCCAGTAATTACCAGACAGAATGTCATATATACCACTGCTTATTTGGGATGATGGGACTCAAAGAGTCCATTCTATCCAGAGGTCATTATTATGGACAACACTATCACAGAACATTCAGAAAAGAAGCCATAAAAACTAAAATATTTCCATTTAATGCTTACACTATCAATTTTGTCAAATAATAATTATCCCCTCAAAAGAAGAAAAAACATAGACATATCATTAATTCAATGGAAACAACATTTTGTATAAAGAGTTTAAAATAAAAATCCTTTTCCTCCCTCCCTCCTTCCTTCCTTTCCTTGCTGGGCTCTCTGAGAGGCTTCCATCAATTAGAAATTTCAGAGTTTTCCCTGAAATTCCACCTGCTGCTTTGCTTAATAAAATTGTACTATTAATCTTTGCACTCAAGCAGCATCCTGACATTAAGTCCTAGCTCTAAGCCCTATATTATGCAACTATTCCATCTTTATCTCCTTAATGAATTTCTGCACTAAGAAAAGTGCTGGGAATATACGTGCAATTAAAAATGGGTTGTGACAACAAATGACCCTCCTGTAAAATTGGATGCTCAGGCACTAAATTGATTTTTTCTCTCTTCGACAGGCTAAACTTCAGTTTATTCATATATACAATAACACACAGTAATCATGTAATAATAGTACAGTTCTCACACAATATGCTCAGTGACTGTTAAAGAAAAAAAAATAACTTATTCAATGTCCTGCTGAAATGACTTGATTCCACTTACAATCCTATGGCTGCCAACTGCTGACAAGCTTTGGCACGTTTCTACAGCACATAGTCTTGCCGTTTCTGGACAGAAGTTATCATGAGGACAAATGTAGGGGGGAGGTGGAAGCTGTGTTACAGAATACAAGTATTCTCGCCAAAAGACCTGAATAAGAAAATACAAACCAAGTCAAGTCCTGGGTTGCAGCCTGCAATAATCATTTGGTCTTAGTTATGAACTCCCTGTTAGTCAGAAATGATTTCAAAGATTTTAAACTAAGAAACATGCTTGTGTCATGTTCTATTCCCCTTGACAGGAGGCTATTCACTCAGAGAGTAACACAAATATTGCTTGTTGAAGGCAACAGATATGACAGAAGTTCTGCTCAATAGCCCGAATGCTGAAGCAACATCAAATGAAAGCAATAGAGGAAAATACATGAACTGTAGCTTCAGGCTGAAGTAATATCAGGTGCATCTCTACACCCTCAAGGCTTAACTCCTACACTTTTAAGTCCCTCCCATTGAAACAGCCTCCTTCAGTTTCACTTAATCAGGCAGTGAACAGGTACTTCTCTCTCAACACTGACAGCAACAGTTTAATATTTCAGAACAACTTGGATCCGAGTGCCCAAACTCACAGGTAAGTTAACTTTCAGTCATTCAACAATTTACAAAATGATATAAAAGAAAAGACGAGCAGCTAACTAAACTGTGTTAGTTAAGTGTATTCCTTAGCATGTTCTGCCTTTCTGGCAAAACACAGTTTTTCCAGTACAAGTGCATTATTCTTAAAAGCAGATTTAAGATATAAGGTGTAATTTTTTATTTAAATCTATACAATATTACTATATTACTTTGTCCAAGCTAAGGTGCTATTACAGCTATTGTTAAGATGAATTTATTAATTTTCAGGGTAAAATAAACTTTTAAGATTCCCTCATTCAACACATTCAAGTGAAGTATTCTTACTTGTTTAAATATTTAAATTAAGAAGCCAGGTTTTCTGTTGTATTCAAATAAATATAGTATCAGTTGCTATGACAGTCATAATTAAGATGTTGTTAAGACATGTGTGTGTGCATGAAATATGTGAGAGAAAAGTATACTGTCTTGCTAATTTACTTTGGAAAATAAATAAATGAATACCTATTGTGATTAGTATAAAATGGGCTTAAGTTGCTTTAAAAATGTAGAACCAAATAATTCCTGTACTTGGAATTTATAAATGTAAAATCTTATTTCGTTATAGTTTGTGCTGACTTCTATAGAATTTACCCTTTTCCTCATTTTGTACCCATCATCATCAAGTATGCAATTTTTTTTATTTTTGTTAATAAAAATCAGTCATTTTAGTTTTAAACATTAGCAATCTAGAAGGTGGAGTAGTTAATCACTGGAAAATCTGGGCTAGAATAAAACTCAGCAATCTCATTCTTGCAAAATGCTGGATAGGTGACTGTGGCATGATTTTAAGTTATGCAATAATGCCACATCACAATATTTTAATCATAGTGTGCCCTTCTAAAATGCTCCACCTCAACAAAGACTCGTCACCTAGATCAATATCACAAAAAAGAATGCTGCAACAGCAGCAGACCATATGCATAATGTTCCTTAAAAATGATTGCATAGCCAGCCGTAGCTATGATATATTAAGCAAGATCATTACACCAATGTGCTCTAAAGAATATTTTGAAACAGCACTTTGAATGTTTTAAAAAAATGTAATGCTGTACATTGGGAAAGTATTATGATTATTTTTCAGTGCTGAATTCAAAATATTTACACAGGTAATAACAAAGGCTAGCAGAAATTAATATAACTTTTGTCTTTTTAAAAGACCAAACAAGACTTCAAATTTACTCCCAAATCTATAAAGTCTCATCCTTTCCCAGGCATCACCACTGCCAGTGTAATTGGAAATAAAAAAATATATGTCCACATATATCTAACTGGCACTAGCACTATTTCAGTTTAGATTGTTTTGTTTCACAAAAAGAGCAGTATGTATTTCATTTTAACTCTATTACTTATATTCTTTTTTAAAAAAAAACTGGGAAAGGCAATTAATTATTTTATATGCCAAGCATAATTCAGAGTTATCACTAGCCTGTTCCTATTTTTTTTCTTCACTATAGTAAAAATAATCCACATTCATTCCAAATATATTATGGAATCCTTAAGACTGCAATTCTATATTTATTCACAGGGGAATAAATATAGAATACATAGGAATGTTATTATTTACATAGATTTTTGCTGTAAAAATTATTTTGCACCCAAAGTTTGCCTTTTTCTATTTGAAATACCTAAAGAGATTGATTATTTCAAAAAAAATTGATTAAGTTATATGTTATTGGAAAGATATATCTCAGAAACTGAGATGCAAGCTCCCATGCACATGATAATTAACTGTATAAATTCCAAGTTTACTTTAACTGTGCAATAAATTAATAGAAATTTAGTTTTAGCAAGGAAACACATACTACTTATTTTTTTTCCCCTTTTTTATAGTTCAAGAATTAATGGTGCATACTGAGCAACCTTTTACTGTATCTCAGTATACTCTTATATCAGAATATAAATTCAAGCTGCTATTGGCTTTGTAAACCTTAGGGACAGTTTGTTGTGGCAACAGTAACTTGAAGTATTATTTGCGCAGAGGTTTATAAATTAGTACAAAGGTTGGAAAGAATCTGGTAGCACCTTTCAGACTGACAAATTTTATTGAAAGGAATAAGTTTTTGTGAATTGTAATATCATATCATCAGATACTAATTATTTCATTAATAAAATATGTCTGAAAACTTGTTATCAGACTCCTGACTTGGCTACAATAGACTACATAGCTTTCTTCACACAAAGCTAGTACAGAGGTATTTTAGGTAAAAGTTGAACTCACCAAATATTGCACCTTATTTATACAGCATTATCTAAATTTAAAATTGCATTATTCAGGCACTATTTTGCCGCTTTATGATGGGTATTTTCTGTTAATATTGTCCGAATAAATTAGTGTGCATGTATAAATTAATTCAAGAAACTATGTCAGAAAGATAATATACTAACATTCACTTGCTATTTTAATTATCTTCCAATTATCTTCCAATTATCTTCCAAATTGCAATACTATTTTATATAGTATTTATATAGTTTCTATAGTAGAGCTTATGATTTTATATACTATTTTATATAGTATTTATATAGTTTCTATAGTAGAGCTTATGATTTTATATACTATTTTATATAGTATTTATATAGTTTCTATAGTAGAGCTTATGATTTTCAAATAGCTCCTATATTTAGTGGCACTTGCTTGAAGCTGAAAAAAAAGTCCCACCAAATTCTTTTTAAGCATCTTTTACATTCTAACCTGTATCAGGAGAAAATAAAAAATTACTTTTTACAATTTAATGGAAAAGTATCACTAATAAACCAGTAATGTATTAAAGGGAAGCAAAATTCATTTAGAATGATATACACTTTGATATTGTAAATGATGGATCAATCTTTCATAATGAATAGAAAAATATTAAGTTCAAAAGTAACAGGAGAGGGTCAAGTGACATTGTAAAAGTTAAAACGAAGTATGGTGTGTGAATTTTCATTCACAACTATGAATTTAAAAATCCAGGAAGACATAAAGTTTTATTGGCATATATTTGTTTTTAAGGAATTACAAATTTTATAGCTTAATTTGTTATCACACATGTATAATATTTTACATTGAAAATATTAGATATTCTGCATTTACTTTAGTTTGTAGTTTAAACATTAATGGGAAAAAAAACTTTTCAAGAAATTGTAAAGCCATCATTTCCTTGTATTACTGTAGTTTCGGGTAACATACAGTATGTGGTTTTGCAACAGTCATCATTTTGATAATAGTGCTTACAGTTCATGATGAAATCATCACTTTTTAGATCTCTGCCATAACACATCTATAAAATCATGAGAACATGACTCTGAGAGATTCTCACGCCTTCAGAATCAGTACACATAGTGGAACAAGTTAATACAAGCCCGTCTGACTTATCTGCAGAGCAAATCACCAGCCTATATTAAAAGTATCCATTTGTTTTATTTCTAAGAGAAAGCAAGAAAATTATGCCTTTATAAATCAATGGATGCTGGACTCTTATTTTTTATACCTTAGAGACCAGCCATGCGACACAACAGTGAGTTCGTGAGTAACATCATTATAAACAACAAAGAAACTGCAACAAGATGTCATTCCATAACTTAACATCAGACTCACTGTGGGATGTTGCAAATTATGCATACTAGCCGATCCTTAAATATTTGCTTAGGCTGCTTAAAAAGCTTGTTTGCTCTCTAGTAGAGCTGGGTCAGCTCTCCAGGATGGAGTCAATCCCACTCCACCCTACTTCTCCCTAGCATAGAACCTCTTCCTCTTTCCCTAACTGGCTTGACTGGATTATGCTCAGGCTTCTACTTTTGTTACCAGTACCTGCCTTCTCTTCACATAGTCTCATCCGCCTACAGTTCCCTCTCCCTCTGCTTTCATCTTTTCCCTGTCACATCCTGAGTGGATAGTCTTCCAGTGCTGTTTGTAAGAGTTCTCTTTAATTAATTCAACCAGAATTTCAGGTAGGAAACACCCCTGAACCTCAGGTCAGTTAATTAGGGTGCTAGTCCAGACTTAGATGCTTCCCCTTAGGGCAATTTTGTTTGTAAAGGCTAAGATTCTTCTAAATTAGCTTCACTTTTCTCATACTTGTAATCTATTTGGATTCAGGGGCAAACCCATACAGTTAAGTTTGAGTATGGCATCAAGTTATTCAGGGTGGAGAGTCACAGCAAATGATGAAGATCTTTACAGTGAGGAATGTGTGGCAAAAAGGTCAAAGAGATTCAGTATTGACAGTAAGGGGCAGAATGATCACTTCACATATAAATAGCTATATCTCCTCTTATAGAGGGAGCTATGTCTTGCGCAGGAAAGATATTTTAGAACTTTGGTGATAAATAAAATATAAATGCAAGATATATCAGAAAGGGAAAATAAAGACTCAATTCTATGTTGTAAAACAATGGCCCCCAACCTTTGGGGTACCAATTCTGTGGAGTGGTTTTTCTGTGGATGGTAGAAGGCATAGTTTCGTGTGCTGCCTGCATCCTGTGGATGGGGCTTTGCTTGTTTGCAAGGCCTGGTTTCTGGCATGCTGCAGATGGGTATTGGTCCATGGATCAGGGATTGGGGATCTCTGCTGTAGAATAAGTTATAAAATTTATAAGCTACTTCTGAAATATTTTTACATAAATTTACAGGATAATTTTTAAATACCCTATAAAAATAAATATGGTCATAGATAAGGTAAAGCAGCAACAATATTCTAATGAATAATGTACCCTCTACAAAGAAAAAAATAAAATATTTGGAATTATAAATTTAGAAGAAAAAAGTTTAAAAAGAAACATAATAGACATATATGTCTTGACATGTATGCAACTTGACAAGAAATAAGTTTTTTTTCTCATCATACCAATAGCTTAATCATACAATGAAGCTAATATACTATATTCAAAAATAACAAATGCAATGTTCAGAATTGATTAATTTTATAGCTTAGCTTACCATTTCACATGGGGTAAATGGCTAATAATAAAATATGAAACAAATTACACAAATAAGACAAAGTGCTAAAACATAATGAAATATATATATGTGTGTGTTTGTATTATACACACACACATATATTTCATTGTGTTCTAGCACTTTGCCTTATTTGTGTAAGTTTCCATGTGTTTTCCCTTTGCCATTTCATTCTCTGCATTAGGATAAAAAGAAAGAATAAGTTGAGAAATACCTGAAAAATTAATGTGGCTTTTGAAAAGCAAATAGACACATTCAGGAAAAAGAAGTTCAGTAAATGGCTATTAAACAAGACATCTAAATATCATTCCGCTCAAAGATAGTATACTGGGAATAATCTTCATCCTGTTGACCTACTTATACCCTTCTACAAAGATTCTATTTCCTCACAAGGTTGTTCAGTTTTGTTCACTTTCAGATGCTTTCCTGAATATTTTCATTTTTATCCCAGAATATTTGGCCATAGCATAAATACCATGTCATTTTCAAGATATAAGTCTTCCAGAACAGAAAACGAGCCACACTCTTTAGGTAACTGCCAGAGAACAATGGAAAATTCAGAGCCAGGATAGTGTAGCCTTTAAGATTTTAGATTAGAAACAGAGAGATTCAAGCTGAAGCCCACTCTCAGCCATAGAAACTCAATATGTGACTTTCAGACCAACCTAACCGACAAGTTGTTGCTGTGGAGAAAAAAAGTGGAAATCATAGGATTCAGCTTCAGCTCAAGAGGAAAGGTGGAATAATTACATAATGAATATATTCTAAATAAATAAATGACAATGTCTCAGGTCAAGAAAATAGAGATATGCATATCCTTATAAAAAGACTCTAATGTTTCTAACACTAATTTTTGTATTACAGTTTTCTGTTCGCAAGGGCCGTTATTTCCTGACACTTCCAAAACTGCCTTCGTATCAAATCTTTTGGAAAGCTCTTTTATGAGCTGGAAGAAACAATAAAAAGCACAAATTAATTTTAAACTAACTAAAGCTCTGTTAACTAATTGTTATAAGGACAATCCTAAACGTAACATCAGACTACAAGATGAGCCTCCTCAAAGAGCGCAAACCAAAAAAACCTCATTATATCCCCAGACCTCCAGGAAAACCATTTAAATACAAGTGCTTTCAGTGCCCCTTTACCTGCAATGAGAAATCACATCTTTTTAACCATATGAAATATGGGCTTTGCAAAAACTCCATTACGCTGGTGACAGAACAAGATCGTGTTGTCAAATGTTCAAAGTCAAATTCTTTGGAGACGAAGCAGATCACTCAGGTAGACACTGCAGCCAAACCAATTTCTTCCAAGGTCCTCTCAAATTTTAATTCTAAATCTCAATATGCATTTGCCAAAGATGACTCCAAGGAAAATATGGAAATTCAAAACCAAGTGACAACTATATCAGTAAATGGACCAAAACCATCCACTGAAAAGGAACTAACTCTTCTTTGTAATGAAGAAGAAAGTACAATTAATGTACAGTCTGTTCTTGAAGGCATCGTAAGGCCTTCTGCATTTGTTCCAGTGGGAGAGCATCGGCACAATAAAGACAATAATGATATGTCTCAATTAAGTTCTCTTTCCGATTCAAATAAAGGCTCTTCCTTTCCAACAAAGTCAGCCTTTCACGCTCCAAACAATCTATGGAAAACAGGTGGTACAATTATTACTCCAGAGTTTAATCATAAAATTACACCTGCAAAAAGTTTCACTTCCATTCCATCTTATGTACAACCCATGATTCCAGAATATTCACCTTCACTGTATGAACATGGATTAGCTATCTATGCACCTTACTTCCTATCAGGAAACTCTCATGAGTGTGAAAGTTCAGTGTTATCTGTCTACGGTTCTCAAGATCAAAGACATTTTCTTCCTCATCCAGGACCACTTCCTAAACCAATCAATCCAGCAACATATGAACACTACCGCTTATTCCAGCCATATCGTCCAAATCTTTCAGTGCCATATGGATTTTGTAGGCCAACAGAATCAGCATTTTACAGGCTGCCACACATTGCAGATATTAACAGAGACACAAATTCTCATTTAATGGAAGAAACAACCTTGCTCTATCCACATTCTTCAAGTCCAGCCAGGTTATCACCACAAAATTCTCATAAAAAAACAGATGACTATGAAAAGGAAATACCTATGCTGCATAACAAAGGTCATTCTAAAGAAGATCAAAATGAAAGAGAAAATGCCAAAATGAGCCCTCGTGCTGGAAGTGCAGCAACTGGGTCCCCAGGAAGACCCAGCCCGACAAACTTCACTCAAACTAGCCATGGTTGTGAAGGCCTATTTGATCTTTCTAACAAGTCATCTTCAGTTATTAACAAATGTGATCAACCTGAAGAAAGCTTTACAGCATTCAGACCTGTGAGGAAAAGTACAGAACAATCTCCTCTGCCTGTATCAAAGGAAGATAAAGAAAACTCTCCTAAAAGGTAAAACGTCAAATGTCCTTTTAAAACATTTTTTTTCCTGCTAAAGTCTATGGTGAAAGCAAACATGCCCTCAAGATACATTACATAGGGCCTCCTAGGACATATTTCATTACTTGTCAAACTGGAAAATACACAGCAAGTAGGAAATACATGGGCTGGGTGGGAAAATTTATTTTAAAACAGTGTGTGGGGGGGAATATTCTTACAAGGGTTACATACCAGTGAGCAAGGCCAGAGCTATCCTAATTCGAACTTTTTTCCTTAAATTCACCACTACCTCCTTTTTGTGTGGCTCTGGTCTAATAATTTGCTGTTCTGAGTGCTGAATGAGGAAAAAGACATTTCTCTTCACCCTAGGCAGTGTTTGAGAACAAAATTATATAAAGATAGTAATATGATGCAAACCCAGTCAATATAAACAAACACCAGAAGAATCTATGGGATAATATAACATTTTGATTAAAAAAAAAAAAAGGATTAAGTATTGAATATTTCATTTCATGAAAGCAGATTCTAGACCAGCCTTTTAAAAGCTTTTTATTCTGGAGGAACATTTGAAATAACTTTTAGATTTCAGGGGAACCCCTGCATAAAAAAGCATTTTACAATAGGCAGTATATAACAATGGCCTAAATGGCCTCTTCCCATTCTGTACTTTTAACATGTTTCACTTCCAACAATCATTATACAGTAGGTTTCTCCAAAGTGAACATTTACTTATTTTTAACAGAATTATCAGAAAATCCTTGCTACATTCAGATATACATTGATAAAGCATAATACTTAATCATAATGAAATATATATTTCTCAGTATATATGATGCACAGAATGACTTCATAGTTTTCTTTTATGCAATCATCTTAACTTTTTGTGAAAATAAGCCAAAATGTATGAATTCCTCACATGTCACCTGAGATTTAAAACTACGTCGCACATGCAAAAATATTAATCAGGTAAGCAAATGCATTTGCAATGATGTGTGTGTCTGTGTGTAACTATGATATAATTTTTCTAATAGCTTATATACAAGCAATTTGTTTCATTTCTAATTCAAAGTATCTACCTCATTTAAGTATTTTGCCATATTAGACAATAATGTTTTCCATTTTTCCTCTCAGTAGTGACATCGGTAATGAAAAGGAAAATGTACAGCATGGAAATGATAATAATGACGATCCTTTGTCCAGTTCCGAAGATGATTCAGATGATTCACCACTTAATCTTTCCAAGAAACCAGATGCAGACTTGGTCGATACACATATATATACAAGCATTTTCCCAACAGAAAACCAGAACTGCATGGAACTGCAGGAAATGCCTTTGAACCTTTCAGTGAAAGACAACTATCACGTAAATTTAAGTCTCCAGAACTCACTATATGAAACTAAAGACCATAACCTTCAAAAAGCTGAAAATAAAGATTTGGGGACAGAAATATGTAACCCTAAGAACCAAGCAGATAAAGGTTCCTTCAGTAAGTCTCTTTCTGTGATGCCTATAAAAGAAGTGCAGGAACCAAGGACAATTGAGAGTTGTGATGAGCAGAAACAAACTGCAGCCGTTGCTCTCTGTCAATTAGCTTCCTACAGTCCAAGTACAGTTCAAAAAGAGAGCACAAAGAAAAATATGCAAGAGAACAATTCTCAATATAGAGATTCTATTGATGAACCACCTGAAACTCAGAATAATCATTGTAAAAAGGCAAAAGGACAAAAAAGGACCAATCACAGAGAAACAACAAAAGTATCAGGAACCAAAAGAGTAAGAACAAATGAATGCAATCGAGTGTTCACTTTGAGAAAGAGAACAAGGATAACATAATATTGTTCCACCAAATATCCAGTAGAGTTCATATGTACACTATCCAACAAAAATAACTAAACATTTTTTTCAGTACCAATTTTTTATTTTTACTTTGCAGATTCATTTATTCTATTCAATTGAACTATGTAAATATTAAAATGTTTTGTATATACATTTTAAAGTAACCGAAATGTCTCATAATCATACCTTTTTAAAGTGAACATTTAAATGTAAAACTAAATCTAAATGATAATTTCTTAAATGCACTATTGTAGAAACATGTTTCATAAATGCACTATTGGGAAAACAATTTATTACAAAAATAGAGCTTCTAGAAGTACATTTTGGATATAATAAGAGTGTTCTATCTGTCTGTGACTAATTTCATTTTCAAATCTTTCTATGTTTTTTGTTATCCAGTGTATTTTTGCTGTTTTATTAATATTTTAAGAATGAAAATTTCCAATTGCTTAAGATTAGTGTTATTGAATTCTCATTGATAATATATTAGAGCACTCATATTAAACTTTCTAAATTACAGTTTTGGCATTGTGTTTTTCCCAAGTCAAATGGCCCAATATAAAAATGTTATGGTTGAAATTTTAAGGCCTCAATAAATTGAATTAATTAAAATTTAGCACTTAAACAAAGTAGGGTCCCACACAAATGCTTACATGTTTGATAAACTGCAACTTGAGGTCCCAAGTACTGAGCGAAATGCAAATCAAGAAATTATTTATTTCAACCCATATTAGAAGGAATCTTGTGTTGTGAATTCTATATTTTATATCCATATGAGTTTGTAGCACTAAAGAGATTGCATACTATAAGTATCAGTGAATGTTTCATAGACTTGTTTGTAATAATAATTTTCCATTTCACATGTTATAGTAATTTTTCTGCTTATTACAATAATATTATTTATATTGTAGCAAAAAATAACTTTCAAAGAAACAAACCATAAAGGCTACAGATGAATCTTAAGTATCATTATGAATATTCCTCAGAAAGTTACAACATTAATGTATCTTTGTTACCAGTTATAACAATGTTTAGCTGGGGAAGAATAGATCACTCTATTTCTGATTCATGTCAATGTTGTATTTTTTTGGTATATATTCCATTTCTAGTGTAAAATTCATTTTTTAAAAAATGCACAAAAATCAAATATGTATACTAAAATCTGTATTTAAATATTATTTATGTACATATAGTGAATATTTTCCAGTAAAATATACCTTTCTAAGTGTAATTTACTGAAGTATATGCATTTTAGTATATTTCATCCTAAAATACATCTTTCTTTCATTATATTTTTAACCATCAAAATTACAAAATTCAAAGAAGTCCTTGAAATGTCATTTTTCTTTCAATCAGAATTGAAGGAAAGTCACATTGTTCAAGAATCCCTGTATTTACATGGGGTACAAATGGAATATATAAATAGTTTGACCATTATCCAAAGGCATTAAAATGTTAAGTCTTTAGAGAACTTGCCATGTATGATAAGTGATTAATAAAGATTGTGCAGGTAGTTCTTACTTAATGATGGTAACTGACAACTTTTACTGAAGAAGATAGCTAGTGCTGTTATTATCTTAAACAATAAGAAAGGAACATCTAGGTGGCTAGGATATAAATTTCTCCCAGACTCTGAAAATACAAACAACTATATAGGCTACAGTAACTGATGGTATCACCTCCCCCTCATGAGACACTTTGCATGTCTAAAATTATTCAGAAGGAGAGGCAGCAATGGCACTTCCTAAGTTTTGGAAAGCTAGACTACTGCCTACCTAGTCTTAGCCAAAAACTGGCTCAGATTATTAACATATAATTATACCAAATCAAAATCTAACTTTATTTTGAGGAGTTTTATTTTTGCTTCAACTCAGTTTAAAAAACACTTACCATCTGATAGCCGGGAAGGAAGTAACAAGCCTCTTCTTCCCAATTCTGCCAGTGCCAAACATCCACCATGCCATGCATTATCAGTTTCCTGAAAACTACAGTTTTAGAAAACAGGGTTAAGATTATTTTTCCTAATTTTTCTTGACTATTGCAATGTGCTCTACATGGAGCTGCCCTTGAAAAACATCCAAAAGCTTCAGTTAGTGCAAAATGCAGCAGCCCCCATGGTTTTGTGCAAACCTCGGTATGCACATGTATCACCTCTCCTGCAGGAACTGCATTGGTTGACGATTTGCTTCCGGATGCAATTCAGGGTCTTGGTTGTCACCTTTAAAGCCCTCCATGGCTTGGGACCAGATTGAGGGATCGTCTCTTGCCAGTCACATCTACCCGACCCACAAGAATGGGGAGGCAAGGAATATTGCGGATCCCATCCCCTAGGGAGATACATCTGGCAAGATCCAGAAGAAAGGCCTTCTCTGTGGGGGCTCCTTCCCTCTGGAACATTATTCCCTCAGACATTGGACTGGTCCCTATGCTAACACTCTTTTGGAAAGTGCTGAAGACGTAGTTCTATCAGTGAGCATGGGGAACCTAGAGTGGGATGGAGCCCATTAAATGGTTTGTATGAAAGTGTGTTGTCGCTGGGGTGGGAGCGGGTTATTATTTTACTAATTTATTATTTTATTCTTTTTATTTCTTTTATACGGTTTTTATATCCGTGTAAACTGTCTTGAGTCGCCATGTGCAAGTAGGCAGCAATATAAAATTTCTACAATAAATAAAATAAATAATTCTGATTTTTAAAATGTCTTACATGATGCTGTGTAATTATGCAGCAAAACATAAAATCAAATATTTTCTTTAAATATGTCACTATGAATCAATCTAACAAAGATTCCAAAGTGACACTGCACTTTTCCCCTTTTTTATAAGTTGTATTGGTGTACATTAGGTTTTTTAAAAAATATTTAAACAATTATCTTTCTATGCTCAATAGCAGAGGTCCCAAACTTTGGCACTTCATGGTGCCTTTAAATGCCTTGACAATTTTTTTCACAACCCTAGGTCTAAACCATGAACTATCTTAAGCTAGTAATTTGCAATCCTGCAGCATCCATGTGAATTTCCTAAGGTGCCCTGGCACAACAGTACCAAGTAAATCTCAATAGAAAATGGATACTATAAGAATCTGAAACCTCCTAGTCCTAAAAAAAAAAAATTGAGATTGTAATCTAAAACATTATAACCAATTTTAACAGGAAAAATAAGATTCAAATCAAAAACATACTAAAAATAAGTATCAGATTTAGAATAAACCAACATATTAAACTAACATGTAAATATGATTTCATATTTTGCATCAACCTGTTTCTCAATTAAGGAAAAAACAAGATACCCTATCAAGAATTGTGGATTTTCCAGGTACAAAAAATGGTGATAAGAATTAGAGCATTTGAAGATTAAATCTATTATCTCATTTCTAGCAATGAATTGTTGGTCTGTGCTGTTTGTTAAAAAACATTTTGTGATAAAGCGGAAATGAAGACTTTCAAGCATCAAATCAGCAGCATTTTAGAGAACAGTTTTCTTTATAACAAAATTTGCTAACCCTGTGGAGCCTAACTCTTCCAGTCTAAATTTGGAGACACCATTCATCTTTATTTTGCACATTTCCTAGTTCTATGATAGTATTTTGTTAGATGAAATACTAAAAATGTAGATTCTTTCTTACATCTATATATGTAGGTATCAAACCAAATAATTAAATTAGAGACTGTGAGTTGAGCTTTTAAAAATATATTTCCATTTTGGAATCTAACTTCTATGTTTCTGCTTGATAAAGTTTTTGTGGATAAAATTTCATTTCTGAAAAAAAAAAAAAAAAGCAAAGTATTACCTGAAGCAGTCTAATACAGACCCAACAACATCATCAGCTAACTCTTTTGGCAGCCTTCCAGTTAACCTGCCAATCCTGAAAAAGCAACAGCACTTCATTAAGACTTTCAACAATCTATGTTTGCCATGTTCTTCATAAACATACCTATGGTCCTGAAATCTGAGCTGTGTAATTTTGAAACTCAAATCTATAATTCTGTAATATATATTGATCGAACAAATTTAATTTCAACTGAAGATTAAATAGTTCAGATTTTTTTTCTGCATTCTCTACAGCATAGACATGCCAAAGTAGATAACCTGTAATATTTCTCCTATCATCAGATCAAACTCCTATAAATACATTTCTGGTATGTTCCTATGCTACAGTCTCTGATCCGTTTATAAGAAGGCAAGACACATAGCAGGCCCCAGGTAAATCCTTATATTATTTGCTGTCGTAAGTGGTCTTATTTTATTTCTGGATTCTGGATTCAGAAATATGAAGAAGTAAATGTTTTTAGATATGCACTGTTTATTACTTTGGAAATCTTTGTCACAAAATGAAGAAAAAGCATGTGTAAATACAGTCCATTTTCATTTAAATATATAGAGATTGTTATTCACTAAACAAAGGCTCATAATAATAATTTATTAAACTTTTAAATTACCCAATTCTCAACCATTAAGGGCAGCTCACAGCAATCAAACAAATTGCAATAAAGAATTTGCATCTCAATGTAATTGCTTCCCAGTGTTTGGGACACGAATTTATTTATTTATTTATTTATAACAATGTATTTTTATAACTAATGAAATTGGCTATGGCTATCAATATAACTACTGAAAATAGCTTCAGTATTTTTAAATAGAAATACTAAATAATACTAAATAAATAAAGCATAAGAAGTCAAACTTTAGAATATAATTCAAACATGAAAAATTAAATATTGCAACAAAAATCAAATGAATCCATAAGCAAGGTCTTTGTTTTGTTATATTATACAGAACATTTAATAGCACTGTGTTCCATATCATTCTAGTTACCAATATTTATGGATTAAATTGTGTAAATCAGTTTTACTAAAGAACACATACCCTTTTGCTGCAGACCATCTCACAATAGTATCTTTGTCTTTTAATCCAATCAACAACTGCTCTGTGAAAAAATGTTTTTAAAAAGATAACATGAATTCAAGGCAGCCAAATATTGTCTTTCTCTTGGCACTTCTAGTTTCATTAGGATACATCTCCAAATCTTACTGGAGTGGTAAGGATAGTGATTTGTTCCTAAACATGATTTTGTAAACATGATTTTGTTTGTTTGTTTGTTTGTTTTATTGGATCTGGCGCAAATATGTTTAAACACGTCTTTAAAATGAAAATTAAATTAATTATGCGGGAAAAGTCAATGGGCATGAAAGGGAGGGACTCATAATTCAATGTCAAAACAATGTCAAGAACTATAACCAAAAATCACAAATAACATCAGTATAGTAACATGCAAGTATTATTGTCAGCTACATTTAATTTAGATACAAATCAAATTAATAATAACAACTTCAATAACAAAGTGTCAGTTTGGTCTAATGATTAAGGCACCAGGTGGAAAACAGGAGAATATGAGTTCTAGTCCCGCCTTAGCCATGAAAACTAAGAGGAAGAATCTAGATATAAATAATATTTTTTTAACTATGAAACAAAGATAACGTAAAACTATTTACATTCTTTCCTACCACATACCATAAGGAATTGTACATAGATCAATAAATCAAATTCATAAACCACATTGGCCAGGATATCAGATCCTACATTGCTTTTCATCAAACATACCTATAACATTTTCAACCTCTCCTGGAATATCGTATTCCTCTTCTTCCTCCTCTCCTGTGTCAATTGATATATTTTCTGTTTTCTGAGGAATGAGACCTCCGCCAGAAAACTGTAGATTTGCAGCTAAAGATCGGAATCCCCGTTGATACCTGGAAAGGCAATTTCACCATGGCTATATTGTTAGCAGAGAGAAAGCATATTATCTTCAAAATATCCATGAAGTCAATTTTAAAAATAAATGTAAAATATTCTGTCACTGGTGAAATAATTTGTGAGGAAAATTTGTGGACATTTTGCTATTAAAAGGTTGCACAGCATTATCTAGAAGCAATTTCACCAATAAAATACCTGTAAATTACCATTTATTAATTAAATAGAATGTAACTATTTATATCATGAATATGAATATATTTAAATATATAAAATGTGCAATCTAAGCTCAAGCTTTGTAAACATAGTTTACAACTTAAGAAATACCTTTTTTTAATTATTCCTTGAGCAAACTGCCTAATATTTATTATGCTTTAGTAACATAATCCATATTAGTTCAAAGTCCTTTTTCATTCTTTCAGCCAGGGGTCAAGAAACACTGACTGTTCTTGTATGGCCCCAAAGAACTGATAAATGAAAACCAAATCCCCAGGACCAAGCTGAGCTCCCAGGGCTGAGGGGTGGAGCCAAGGGGCAGGGTATCCTGAATAGTGGTGGCAGACCAACACAATCCTCCTACGTTTTTTTACTTGCAGACCCATCAGCTACACCAAACTTGGCAACTTTAAGACTTGTGGACATAGCTAGCTGAAGAATTCTGGGAATCTTAAAGTTTCCAAGTTTGGGGATTTCTGAGCTACACCCACACCTACATGCCCTTTATTCTCGCTACTCCCAGTGTAACAATGTGTATTTTAATGGGAGGAAATTTTTAACAGCCTAATTATGTTTTTCAGCATTGGTACTTTCATTCAAGGAGGCAAAGGGAAATATGATAGAAGAAAAGAAAGAGACATCACACCTTTATGTACACTTTTTAAAACAATACTCCCTTCCTAGAATCTGTTTTTCTACATAATCCTAAATTTAACTTTGAAAGGACAATTTAACTATAAAATAAACTGTAGAAAATGTAAAGTAATAACATAAATTAAAATTATTAAGGAAAAAGTTGCTTATATCTATAGAATGCCAAAGTTCATACACAAGTATTACTAAATCAGAACTTCTTGTCATCAAATGAATGAGAGATGATTTATTACTGATCTACTCATATTAATGATAGATCTTACAACTCAGATTAGCCTAATAAAAAGAAAGAAGGCAAGTAAAAACATGATTATGAAAAGAACAAACCTCCACTTTGCCACCTTTGGCTTAAGAAATGTCAGACCAAGTCGCTGAACAAGTTTCACTCCCAGCTTGCGAAGAATCGTTTGGTTACTTTCAAAGAGCTTGCAGTTATCAAGACATTCAAGCACAGTAGAAGCTATAATGAATACATTTCTCTATCAATACATATATCCAATTTTGTCCATTATATAATACATATGAAACATATATTAAAATATTTTAAGCAGAAGACTATGAAACATACGCTCAGCTTTTAATACCAATGCAATTGTTAAGTTATCTGGGGGGGGGGGCAGAGGGGAAATAGTTCTGACACATAAGACACTGCACTGAAATTAAGTATTTGGTCTCAGTTCTATAGTTCCCTTTTCCCTAATAAACTTGACTTATTAGAGGAAAGTATCAGTGTACATTATAAAACAAAACATTTAGGCAACATTTTTCCAGAAAACCTATTGCCTTAAGCAGCCTAGAATTTCAAATGAGTCTATGTTTTATAGCAGATATACCCAAATGTACCTTTTAGTTAATTAACTAGCATCACACTTTCCTATTTATTGATAAACTTAATACTTATAATCTAATATTATTGTACATTTTAAGATGTTCATAGCTTGGAGTTATACAATGAACTCAAAAGATTTCCTGCTCACTTTCTTTTTTTTATTAACTACTAATCTTTCAAAAAGAGGAAGTTAGCATACTGACAATGAAGTGTCAGTCTTCTTTGAGACCACCTTTGACTCTCAAATAGATCCCACCAAAGCTAGATAGTTATTATGTAGATTTCTAAGTATGCCCCCTGCATAGAAACAAAATTAAAAGATTAGGAGAAGATGGATTTCAACCACAGCCTCCAAATTCTGATAAATTGGTGAATTCCAATTGCTTATATTGCTCAGCTATTTTGTTAATGGGCATCCCAGAAGGCTATCTGCAGTAGCATTCAGAAGATGTACACAATGGAAGAAATCACCTTAGACTTTGTATGTTGAATAATACAAAACTGTACATATTATAAACCAACAGAAAATAAAGGAAAATAAAGGATATGTAGGACTGATTCTTAAGGGTGAGGCATTTCTTTGTAATTCCAATATAAATCATCAGCATCGCTGAGCTCTGTTCAAATCACCCATTCCTATAGAAAGAAGCACTACAATCTCCTTCCACCTAACTTGTATTCATCCAAATGTCAATCTCCAGGCATGGATGAAAGTAAGATTTTTTAAAAAAATATTTCATATACTATATGTATATGTATATATATTATCCATACCTGTCTTTCTACCAGACTGAGTTCTCAAATTTGATCTCTAAATGAGCTCTGCCTTACACATCTTGTATTAATATGCAAATTATTTTCAGATGATTACAGTAATGTTCTAAAAGTTTAGGAGAGGGAACAGGTGACTGGTAAATAGAGTTCCTGATTGGCACCCTTGTACCATATACCTCTATCAAATATTAATGAATTTGTTTTGCACTGCATGCCATACTACTTAAGATGTTCTACGTTCCACAGAAGATTTTTTGAAGATACAGAAGGAAGGGGGAGACAAGAAATCTCCTTTGTATAAGCTTATTTCTAGCTGTGGTTCTCAGGATCCCAATCACTGATTTTAAACAGGCAAGTCAAAAGGAGTATAAAATCTTCAAACTATAACCACCAGAAATTTGTATCATGCTCATGTTTTACTCTTTATGTTTATGGTACCATGAAGAATCTTACCATATGGTAAACAATCTTCCCTTTTGCCATGTTTGAAAAGTTGTGCCTAAGAAAAGTAAGTGAAAAAAAAATGTCAGTGAACAAATGAAATACAAATATTAACTAATTTTTTGATATATTAACATCAAGAAGTAATGTTCCAAGATTTTCTCTGTCATATTATATTAATCTTAACCAGAATACATAACTTTAACATGTGTGCATGATCACATTAAGCTTCTGGAAGGCTAAATAAGGGGTCAGGCTGATATTTAAAGAGGGTAATATCAACCAAGAATAGTTATAATCTCAAATGCAAATACAGAAAACAAAGATTTCTTTGCTTAAAGTTTAAAACTTGGAAGCCAGAGTCAGTAATTTGCGGTCTACCCAATGTAATTATAGACTGAAATCAGGAACATCCATTGAAATAATAACATAAAACTTAAGATGATAAAATCAGAGGTAACTGTTGTAATGGAATGCAACTAAAGAGTTAACCAAGAAGATTAGAAAACAAAGAGTGGGACAGAGGAGGGGAGGGGTGAGAAGAATCAGCTTGCAGGGAAGGGTAGAGGAGAATAGGAATTAAAAAAAGATGGTGGTCATTAAAATTGGAACTAGCATTCTGTAAATAAACATGAAACAAACAGAAACACTTTGTGGACTGCATTAATGATTCATACTCTACTGGTCTTCTGGGTGATGACAAAAATGAATATACTACTACAGTACCAGCCCAGTGCATAATATATGATGAAATCTTCCTAGCCAATTTACTTATCTCTTCCTCAATATACCATGAATCCATCATATCTGAAAGTGAATATTTATTCAAATACTTATTATTATTTATTATTTAGTTCAATGTCTCATCATTTGTACAGAATTTAGAATTCTACTGGTTTTGCATGATTTTGCAATTCACCTCTTCTATATAAAAAGAAGGTGAATATAGGAAACAACACAAAGTTGGGCATAACTAATGTTCAACACAGAGGTTATCAGTAAAGCTATTCTAATATGCAAGAACAGGAAGCCCCTATGTTCTAATTCATAAAATAAAAAAGAAAGAGAACACATTATATATTATAGAAAGCTCTTCAAAATGGAACACAAGCTACTTTGCAATAGGATACAAATGTTCAAAGAAAACAATGAATGGGATCTTAAAAATCTATATCTTCTTCACAGACTTGGTGGATTTTGGTCTTTTGCAGTCCCCACCATCACCATCTCCATATGTTGGTCTTGTGCATCTGGCTGCCCTGGGCCTTTCAGCCTGCATCGTAATTAGGGTGCCAACTCTGTTCAGGAGGGTTAAGGAGGAACTAGGTAGAGCTTTTAGGTGTTTTTTTTTCTTTCTTTTTTCTTCTTTTTTCCTCCAGGCCTTGAACTGCCAAGTACCTTGAGGCAAGTGGGGTTAGGGATAATTTTGAGTTCTTGGTGAGTTGGATGCATTATAGAAGAATTGTCAAGAGAGGGTGGATATGCCTGCAAGGCCTGAAAAGGAAATATATCTGAGAGGGCTGGGGTAAGGAAGCTGAGGGGGAAAGCAGGGCCATCTCTACCTTATCTCCCTGTGAGAGATCAGAAATCCAAGCATACCTCACATGGGGACATTGGGCTGAGTCCTTGAAAGAGATCCCTCCCTGACCTGGCAATTGGATCCCTGATGGCCCTGGACTTCAGCTATGGCTTATGAATGCCAGGTTTGTATATAATAAAGCTAATCTCACCCAGGATCATATCCTCGAGGAGGGAGCCAAGCCGGTATGTCATACCAAGATCTGATTGGGTCTGTGATGGGTTTGTCCCCACTTGGAAATGTGCTCACCCAGCTTTTAGGTTCTGTACCATCCAAGAGCAGAGGAAAGGGAGGAGGGATAGCAATTGTCAAGAACTCTGCTGGCTTCTTTCTGGGAAAGCCGGCAGAGAAGACCACCACTAGGGATTACATGATCACTGTAGATTAGTTGTAAGTGCAAGTGCTCAAATCATACAATCACATGACTGTGGGGGTGCTGCAGTAGCTATAACTTTAGGCATAAGTCCCAGCACCATTGTAACTTTGAACAGATGCTGAACAAATAAATGGTCATAAATTGAGACTACCTGTAATGCTCTTCATGACTGCTTTATTTTTGTCAGCCTGAAGGATGGCTAGGGATTTGTAATGATCTTCCTCCAAACTCTAAATGTTATTTCCTTAGTTTCCTTGATGTTGTTTCTTCAGTTTTCGCTATTTCCCCCTCCCCCAATTAATTCTAATGAGTGCACATTTATCCAGCCCAAATTTCATTGCAATAACTTGGCTATATTTTTGGAAAGAACTGAACAGTAATTACATGTCAGATGGTATTTTTCCATGTAGCTTCAGATCATCTATTTTAAAGGAGGTGCGAGAGCCTGGCACATGTAACCTGGCATATGTTTCCAATGTTTGAGAGCCATGGCTGTCTTATTCAGTACTGCTGACAGAGGAATCAATGTAATGACTAAGAGTACTGGTAATATTGGGTTTCCTGGAAAGATACCCATCTTGAAGTTTACCTCTCCCAGGCTGGTTAGTTACTGACTAGCAACTGTAGCTTCCATTGTGTCACTGATCTTTGCACAAAGCTTCTGATGTTTCTAATGATTCCCGTTATTTGTATGCCCTTGATTATCCAATCATGTGACAGGGAGTAGAATGCCTCCTTATCATCAATCCAAGCCACGTTCAAATTGATCTTCCTTCTCTTGCAATTTTCCAGTATCATTGTGTCAATTAGGACCTGATCTTTTGTTCTTCTGCTGTTTGGACAGTTCCCTTTCTGCTCAAATGGAAACAGCTTGTTTTCAGCTAGATGCAGTTGGACTGCATCAGCTACCACACCAGTTAGCAATCTGAAAGGTTTGGTAAACAGGTAATTGGCTTGTATTTGCTTCATGCCACTCCTTTTGGTGGATCTTTCATTATCAGGTAGTTTTTGCCAGTTATTAACCAATCTTAAATTTCACCTCCTTGTAGTATGGTGTTACACTGCTTGGCAATGAATGGATGCAGGCCAGTTAGATGTTCCTGTTCACTTAATGCTGACCAGTTCTTGATCTTACTTGGCCTTTTCTCTACCATTTTTTAGTTTCTTTTTTTTATTCTTATCCACCTCCTTTATCCAAGTAATATTTTTATTGTATTTCTTTGATTTATCCTGCAGCTGCACCCAGAACTGCACTGTTTCTTTCTCAGGTGTTAACTGATTCATTTTAATCTTTCCATTGATGGATTGGTAGAAATGTTTCTGATTCATCTGAAATTGGAGGTTTACTGTTTCTTGTTTGCTGTTTTATTTTTTCCAGTGCTTCCTTGATCTTTCTTGTCCCTAGGTGATATTTCTTAGTCAGGTATTCTTTGATATTCTTGTTCTTCAGCTTCTTTTATTTATCTCTTCTAGCTAGCTTGCATCTGATCTTAACATACTGATCTTATTTCCCAACCTGATCCTCCATTTTTGCAATTCATTGATTGGGATTTTTTTTTAAAAATGTTGATTTTGCATCCAAGATCTTCAATAATAACTGTGCTGTGCTGTACGTCAGTTGGTTTATTTCTTGCCTCAAGCTAATGCATATATTTGATAAACTACAGTAATGGTATCTTTTAAAATGTGCTACCCATTTTTTGTAACAAGCTTCAGTGCAGGCAGTCTTATTCTGTTGCTTTGTGCTGTTCTAGATAAAGGGTCCTCAAACTTGGCAAGTTTAAGACTTATGGGCTTCAACTCCCAGAATATCTGAGTTAACATGACTGGAGGAGGAATTCTGGGAGTTGAAGTCCACAAATCTTAAAGCAGTCAAGTTTGAAGACTCCTGTTCTAGATGCTCAGTTTGTTTTAATTCCTCTTGTTAGAGGGCTTTGCTCTTTGTGAGAAGAAAGCAAAAGAGAGTGCCTCGTTTGGGAATGAAAACAGTTCAAAAACAATGCTGAATTCTATGCTACCAATTCCACCTGGATTATCTCTGTTGTTTGGGATTCCTCTGGCAAGACTTTGATTTCTTTGCCCTGGTTAGTTCTTTGCAGTTCTTCCAGTTCTGCTTTGGTATATTCTTTATTTCATATTATATATCACAGTTGATCTGGTAGCCTTTGTTCTATTATTTCTGATTCTGAATGTTATTCTTTCCTAAACTAGTGTATTCTTTTCAGATATTCTCTTCTCACCAGATATGATTTATAATAGCAAAGCAGTATCTCTTTGCTTTTACTTTTCCTTCAGTAATCCTGTAGGCTGCTTATCCTATTTGTTTAGCCAACAGTCCTGAGTCCTATAGATCACATATCACCAGATGCCCAGGAGTTCCCAACACCTTGTGTATTGTCCTCATTGAATTTTGGCAACAACGAATTCAGTATAGGTTTCTATAAGTTATGTCTCACCATATTATTTATGGCAGAAACATTCTTCATCTGGCTCCTCCGACAAGATCTGTCAACTATGGATGAATCATTGGCATAGATCTCATCTTCTTCAGAGCATACACAAGCCCCACAACCACATTAAGGTAATGCCTCAATGGGAGATTATATTACTACTACTACTTCATAGATTTTATTTTGTACTCCTAAGGGGCAAGATGCAATCTGAATTCACAACATATTGTACTATTTGAGTTACTTAACTATCTTCTCTTATTTTATCCAGTTAAACTATAATTAAATGTAAATCTCATGACTATGCTATGAAACACAATAACTGATGTCCACCCAAACCTGCACAATTGTAGTTACACCCAAGGATCTTGCACAATATACATCAACTCAAATAATTATGGCTACTATTTGCAACCCTGAACTGGTGCAATTTAACAACTGCTTAACTAAATCCAATGAGGACACAGGGCAACTTAAAACCAGCTTCAGAATCACTGTATTATTTTAAAAATGTATTGATTTATCATCTTTGAAATTATTTCTTAGAGATAAGTCCTTGGATATAAAAGCCAGGGAGGGGGGGTGGGAGGTGTGTGTGTATTTCCCTCCCTCCCTCTCCCCCCTCCGAAACAGTATATACTTTTGTATTATCTACATTTACTGAGACTCTCCAATCTAGTATACTTACCTAAAAGAAACACAAATTTAAATTTAAAATGGTCTCCACGTAAATGAGGCCTAGATCGCGAAAAACTTACGAACACGAATAATGTTTCACTTCACACCTTGTCATCCTAGGACTACTAATTCCAACTGAAATTAACCCTAAAAATTTCTCCTTCCCATAAATATATACCTGGCAGAAGTCACACTCCCTAAAAGGACAGGACAAAAAAAAGGAATTTTTTAATAACTTCATTAATACTTATTAAAAATGATTGCCTGTAAAAAATATGTCTATTGAAAACACTAATTGATCTCCATATACTAACCATTCTCTATACCAGAGAGAAATAGAACATACTTACATGCAGTCATATGTATCCCTTCTTCTAAAAAGTAAGAAAAGCATAAGAACATAAGACAAAAAGAAGCCTGCTAAATTGGCTCCAGGCCCATTATAGTCCAATATATCTTTGGGATGTTCACATATCCCACTTGCAGAGTTGTTTCTCAAACCTGGAGGTAACAGAATAGACCTATTGTCCATGAATTTATCCAATCCCTTTTAAAAGCAAGTTAGTGATCATCACCCTATACTATAGAAAGGAAACCTACCTATTAATAATATAACAAGATGGAGACAAAGTTTTAAAAAAGGGTAGCTGCATAAGAAAAGGAAGAGGTGTAACCCCTAAATTCAGGAGGCAAAGAGACTGTCCTAAATTAAACTTAAGGCACCCATGTTTGCAATAATTTGAACCTCCAGACCATTCCTTTGTTTCAACACCAGTCTTCTAATTCAGCAAATTTAAGACACCCTCCTCCCATTTCATAGATATTTATTGGGGAATGGAATTGTCTTGATATAGAGGTTGCTATCTGTAAATATGGAATTCATTAACTCATTGTGTGAATTAAACCATGACACCAAAAACATGGGGCCATACAACATACCTTTTCTAATAATGTTTCATTTAACTCATTGAAAATATTTAAAATAGGGCTTGAAATAATTAAATATTTAGAATTGTCTAAATATTCACCCAGACATGAAATACTTTATCTGTGCTTCATCACTTTAATAGGAAGAAACTTTTTCAGATAAATATGGCCAGAAGTTAAAGTTAAAGGAGCATAGCCCAACCCCAAAAATATTTCCACATATGTTAACAGCTATTTATGGATTTAAGTAATGTCAGCTATGGTGTAAATGCAACAAAAACTCCTTAAGGCTATGCACCTGCTTTGTTTTAGTTTTTAACGTACTGCATTTCATAATTTTAAATGTAGCATGAATGAACAGAACATTACGAAGCATGGAGAACACTGAGGATTAGGAGCAGTTTATGATTTTTTGATAAACCTTGAACTAAAGATTGCAATTAAAGGAGAAGAACACTTAAATTCAACTAGCTAACACAGAACGGAACAAAATATTTTAATATTGAATTTACTGAAGAATAATTGTGAACAATGGACTCAGAAGTTAATTTCAAGAAAGTCTGCCATTATAGATAGACTGTACATAAATGATGTTATGGAATAGGAACAAGTTCTATCATAATGAATGTGGATTTTAAAATGATAAGTTAGAAGAATGCTATGGAAAATGCTAATATACTAGATATGCCAGCGAAAGCAGCTGATGATTTAATAATTAAAAGAGATGCAAATAATGAACTGAAGAATGACTTGAATAACTTTCCTATTTTGGATTTACAAAAGAGACTTGAAGGATTCTGTGAGGAATGACAAAGAAAAGGGGAAAAGAAATCAAGTTCTTGGACGTTATTTTAAGAAATCAAAGGCCAAGATTGTTGAAAGTAAAGAGAAGGAATATAAAGTTAGTTTAAAGATCAAAATACATAGGCTGCTATCTCTGCTAACTTTTTGTGGATTTTTGCTGACCAGGACTGAACAGTGAAGTTTAAATTTTTGTTTATAGTCAAGGGAAGAAGAGATAATTTGTTGCTTTAAGAGAAAGTGATGTTAACTAATATATATATATATATATACACACACACACACACACACACATATATTTCCTTTTATTCTTTTTCATTTTCTGCACTTTGTTTTTTCTTTTTAAAATTGTTTATTAGTTTTTATCTTTTTAAATGCTACACACACACACACACACACAATACAACTCCTAAAGACTATAAGTCCATGTACTTTTCTTGGCAGTGATACAGAAGTGGTTTGCAATTAATGTCTTCTAGAGAAGAATTTTGTTGTAAAAATTAGTAAGAGATTAAAAAGACAGACTGAAACCAGCATAAAATGTTTATTATTCCGTATTTGAAATATTATTAGAGTATAATTATAAACACACCTAAATTTAAGGAATTTTTTTTAATTTAAATTCTATATCTATTTGCAATTTTCATATTTAATGTATTATAGCCGTACAGGTGTTCTGGAGAAATTATTCAATTATTTGAGCAATGTTTTGGAGTTATTTGCTTTTTAATAAAATCTGCTGTTCCTTATTTTGATGTTTACTATAATTTTATTGCTTCAAGTTATGGCAGCTACCCTGGATACTTTATGAAAAGTTAACTATAAGCTTTGCAATAACTTGATCTAAACATTTTACTTTGAAATATTGTGGATTTATAGCTTGTATTGTTAGTTGGGGAACTTACTCAAAAACTTTTCAACTGTCCTGGAGAGGAAGACACCACACTGATACCCCTCAAACAAACAAACAAACAAACCCCATGCCAACCTATTTAATCTTTATTTAAATTACATTTGCTGAAAGAGAATTAAATACAATGGGAGTGCATTAGACAAAAAATATACTGCTCAAAAAAATAAAGGGAACACAAAAATAAGACATCCTAGATCTGAATGAATGAAATATTCTTGTTAAATACTTCGTTCATTACATAGTTGAATATGCTGACAACAAAATCACAAAAAAATTATCAATGGAAATCAAATTTAGCAACCCATGGAAGTCTGAATTTTGAGTTACACTCAAAATTAAAATGGAAAAAATCACTACAGGCTGATCCAACTTTGATATAATGTCCTTAAAACAAGTCAAAATGAGGCTCAGTAGTGTGTGTGGCTTCCATGTGCCTGTATGACCTCCCTACAATGCCTGGGCATGCTCCTGATGAGGTGGCAGGTGGTCTCCTGAGGGATCTCCTCCCACAACTGGACTAAAGCATCCCCCAACTCCTGAACAGTCTGTGGTGCAATGTGGCATTGGTGGATGGAGTGAGACATGATGTTCTAGATGTGCTCAATTGGATTCAAGTCTGGGGAATGGGCGGGTCAGTCCATAGCATCAATGGCTTGGTCTTGCAGGAACTGCTGACACACTCCAGCCCATGAAGTCTAGCATTGTCTTGCATTAGGAGGAACCCAGGACTAACCGCACCAGCATATGGTCTCACAAGGGATCTGAGGATCTCATCTCAGTACCTAATGGCACTCAGGCTACTTCTGATGAGCACATGGAGGGCTGTGCGGCCCCCTAAAGAAATGCCACCCCACACCATTACTGACCCACTGCCAAACCGGTCATGCTGGAGGATGTTGCAGGCAGCAGAATGTTCTCCACAGCGTCTCCAGACCCTGTCACGTCTGTCACATATGCTCAGTGTGAACTTGCTTTCATCTGTGAAGAGCACAGGGCGCCAGTGGTGAATGTGCCAATCTTGTTGTTCTCTGGCAAATGCCAAATGTCCTGCGCAGTGTTGGGCCGTAAGCACAACCCCCACCCGTGGACATCGGGCCCTCATACCACCCTCATGGAGTCTGTTTCTGACTGAGCAGCCACATGCACATTTGTGGCCTGCTGGAGATCATTTTGCAGGGCTCTGGCAGTGCTCCTCCTGTCCCTCCTTGCACAAAGGTGGAGGTAGCGGTCCTGATGCTGGGTTGTTGCCCTCCTATGGCCTCCTCCACATCTCCTGATGTACTGGCCTGTCTCCTGGTAGTGCCTCCATGCTCTGGACACTACGCTGACAGACACAGCAAACCTTCTTGCCACAGCTCACATTGATGTGCCATCCTGGATGAGCTGCACTACCGGAGCCACTTGTGTGGGTAGTAGACTCCGTCTCATGCTACCACTAGAGTGAAAGTACTGCCAGCATTCAAAAGTGACCAAACCACAACCAGAAAGCATAGGAACTGAGAAGTGGTCTGTGGTCACCACCTGCAGAACCACTCCTTTATTGGGGATGTCTTGCTAACTGCCTATGCTTTCCACCTGTTGTCTATTCCATATGAAATTGATTGTCAATCAGTGTTCCTACCTAAGTGGACAGTTTGATTTCACAGAAGTGTGACTGACTTGGAGTTACATTGTGTTGTTTAAGTGTTCCCTTTATTTGTTGGAGCAGTGTACATCGACCATGGAAATCCACATTAAATCTACTAAAATCTCTCTTGGCATAGAGTTGCCTAACAGGAGCCAGCCAAGTATATCTCATCACATAGGACCTGTGGTGCACAGGATAGCAAGGCTTCATCCTGTGGTGGCTGGCTGCAATGTGGGACCTGAGGCAGCATCCCTCAGCAGCAGCAGCACTGGGGCTGAAGTACAGGCCAAGAGGCAATGGCAGCCAGCAGAGACTGTTGAAGGACCTGGATGTCTATACCAGCTCCAGTTCCGCTGCTGAGGAGCGCCATCATGCAGGGGAGACAGAAGGCCAGGGATGAAGGGAAATGGGTGAGGGAGATCTGAAGCACCCTGAGATCATAAGTGTGGGGAGGCTGTCCAATATTCAAATCATGAGACCATGAAAGTGTTGCAACAGCAATAACTTCAGGGAACAGGCATAAGTTTCATTTCTTCAGCATAACTTCAAACGGTTGCTGAACAAATGAGCGTAATTCAATTCAAGGGTTACCTTAAATTCGAGGATTACTCAGATTTCAACTCATGGAATTCTCTGATTATGCAAACATGTCTAATTTCATACCAGTTAAATGATTTAAATAAATACCATATAAATGATAGCTAAATATTATTTAGGGAGAGAATAAATAATATTGCATAGAAATTATTAGGAAGTATTTGTGGCTTGTTTCTGGGGGTGATGAAAAGATTTAAAGATATAACTTAATAAATTTCTTTTACAACAACCAACATGAAAAGATGTACAAGCCTTAAATAAAAGAAAACTTTTAATTAGAAAAATCAATAGATTGATTTTGTCTCTTGTTTAGAACCTTTAATATCCACAAAATTTCATGTTAAAGACATTAAAGTTCCAGTTGTATGCCTTGGGCATTTCTAAGTTACATCACATTTCTTTAGCATTTATGGAGACATGTAACACTATCCAACATGTTGAGAAGAATCCAGCTACGTCTCCTTTAAATAATTATAGTACCTACAAATTAGAGAAAACCATTGGTGTATCCTAGCAATAGAAATATCAGATCTGGTTTTGTTGCTTTTGTAATAACATGATGCAAGATACAAACAAAAACTAGTTTCTTAGTAATCAGGGAAAAACCTGACACACCTCCTAATTGTCTGCATAACCCACGTAGACTTTGTCTTTGTAAGATGTAAGAATCAGCATTACCTTTGGGACATCTTCCCCAAGCTATACAAATCATCACTATTAAAAGTGGCATGATTACTTGGCAGCAGGCACATCTTACTGCCACAGAGATGAGAATCTGTAGTTACCCTTTGGTTCTAATAAACTATGAGCAATAGATATGCCCAACCTTAAGGGAGGATTGAAAACACCATAATAATTACTCTTCAGCACCTTTAAGAGGTCAAGCCAACAAATCATTGTTCCTAGGATTGCTTGTTCACCTTACTTTACTGTAACAGAAGCACAACTAAACAATAAGAAAGTTCTCTGTCTCAAAAAATAAAATGAACTCCATGCTGTTTTGTAAAAGAAACATTTAAATGCTTCATTTAATCTGGTAACACTAGTATTCTGAGGATCACTGTCAACAAAACATTTCCTAATCTCATATAAAAATCATCCTAGGATCTTCCTTCTGATTAGAACATTGCCCAAGAAATGTAGACAAAATATATGGCACAAGCTAGGAAAGGGATTAGATTGGCCAAAAGCAAACAAAACAAAAATAATTTAAATAAGAAGGACCTTTAACACAAAGGACCATTTTTCAGTTTAGATAGTTTCTTTTCTCTGCTTCTTCCAAATTCCCACTACATTGATTGAAGGGGCAGTGCCTTCCTTAGGAGCTAAAGATAGCAAAAAGAATGGAAGGGATGAGAAAATCCCCATCTAAGGTCTTTCTTAAAATCATAGCCTGCAGAAGCTAAATCACAATTCAAGTTGTTTACCTAAACATGTTTATATGTTATAGTTACATTCTGTCTTTATCAGAGCAGGCACTCAAGTTTCTTATCTCTTTCCTCCAGCAAAATTTGCTAGAATTCTGTAACTTAGGTTGGCTGGGAATATATTCTTACAGATAGGACAACTGTTTTAAACTATGCTTGTTGGACAAGCCATAAACTGATAATAACATATATCAATAAAGCTAATCCAAAAGGTAAAAAAACAGCATTATAGTTCCATATTCTGGGTTAGTTGGTAATTGGTCCAAATCACCCAGTAAGCTTCATGATTGAATGGCAATTTAAATCAGTTTTCACTTCTAATCCAACGTTCCAACTGCTACATTGTAATAGCTTTTCCAAATTAAATGCTATGAAAAATGAAGTTCCAGTTGCAAGGCTTCGGCGGTGGCAGGAATCCGCTTCTCTGCGGGTCCCTGCTGCGCTCGCCGCTGAGGTACCCCTGATCCAATTGGATTTGGGGGTTGTCGCTGCCCCGAAGAGGCAGTGGAAGACAGAGGAGATCCGGGCAGGGGTCTGGGGATATCGCACCCCCTTTCCCCAGCCGGCTAGACTCCTTTTTCCTGAGGTGGTGGAGCGGCTGTCAGAAATGGCAGCCTCAAAGCAATCTTCAACCGGATAAGAGTTGTACAGGAGGAAGAATCAGAAAGAGAAGTTTTCTTGGCTGAACCGGGTCATTAAGATACTTTTAAACACCCTGGAAACCTGACTTTTGGATTGATACATTTGTTTCCAAAAAAAGTTGTTAAAATGGCAAAAGTGCTGAAAGGAAAGTTCACTCCGCTTCCTTACGGAGAAAGCAAATGAGCACTGAAAAACCTGCTGCTTTAAGGTAAAAATAAGCTCATTCTTATAAGTGGGAAGGAGAGGACTAAAAAAAAAAAATCTTTTAAAACTTGTTGGAGGAGACGCTTTGAAGATTATAAGACCAACAACTAATTGTAATACGGCTTTAAAAATATATTTGGGATTTTGCCCCAGGAGGAAAAGTTGCAAAGAGAAGAAGAGGAAATAATTTCTGGCTGTTTGGACTGTTTGATAACTTTGACATTTGCAAATTACCTTAAGACTAAAAATATCTGGGTTGTTTTTTAAAAAATTACAATAGCACCATCTCTGGATCAACTAAAAATGGAATATGAAAAATTAAAAGAAAGAGAATCAAATGGCAAGAATTCATTGGGAGCTGTCTTCCACCTTTTAGAAATGGCGGTTTCTACATACCAGCAAATACTTGATGAAGAAGAAGGAGAAGAAGAAGAAAAGGAAGCCGTTTTTAATGGACAAAAAAATTTGATTAAGAAAGAAAATAAGGAGAGGAAGGAAAAATGAGAATTTAAGATTTAATAAAATTACCAAGAAAAAGAAAAATAAGGTGAAAAAAAGGTACAATGTTAGAAAGCAATTGAAAAGAGAATTACAACAGAGAAGGGAAGCTAAAAGGAGGGAGATTAGGAGAAGAGGGGGCAAAAAGATCAGACTGAAGAAGAAAGGGAAGGGAAAAGGGAAAAAAAGCCACGGTCTGGAACAAGATATTTTTTTTAGAGATAAAGGATAAAGGATGTATAATTTAAGAAAGATTCTGCAAGAGTACATAAGATAGTATTGTAGTATTTACATTTGAAATAGTCTATTGGAATATTATAAGATTTAACAAAATATTAAAATATTAAAATGTTTTATAATGATAAATTTCAATATTTAACAAAATATCAAAGAGAATGTGTAAAATGATTAATGTTTAGTTATACTATTAATAGAATTAGAATTAGAATGGAAATTATATATTTTATTATATTATAAGTTTATTATTCTTTTTCTTTTCAAAATGCAATATGTAGAATGTACCAAGCAGAATCAGGATAGAAATTATGTATTAGTGTTATTTTAGGGAAAGGTGTCACACTTTAAAAGTGCTTACAGGGGAAATTCTTTTGCTAAAGAGAAGAGATAAATAGATGGTTGGAAAAGAACAGATAAAAGATACAAATATAATGATTCTGAAATAAGATGAAATAAAATATAACTAAGAGAGTGAAAAGAAAGGAGAAGTTAAATAGAAAATATAGAATGGTTAATAAGATATGAGTGGTATATAAGGTGAGCACGAACTTGATTTAGGTCTGTCAAAAAAGATGTAACCCGGGGCTAAGCCACTTTTCAAAAGAAGTTTTATGTTTTATGTTTTGTGTTTTGGTTAGCTATGTTTTGATTGTGAATTAATAAAACCTTGGAGGAATTAAAAAAAAGGGAGAGAAATTTGGAAAAAAACATGTATAAATAATAATTAAGAAGGTTTTATCTTTTTATATTTTGTTTTATGTTCTGTATTTTGTGTGTTTATGCTTGATGGAGAATTAATAAAACCTTGATAGAATGAAATATAATTGGATAAAAGTGAAGGGAGAAACAATGAGAAAATTGGAAAAGATATTTATGTGTTTAAATGGAAATGTGATAATGTGGAACTATGCTTTAAAAAATAATGCCTTATTTGCTTTGTTAAAACTTATAAGTACCGTATATACTCAAGTATAAGTCGACCCGAATATAAGTCGAGGCACCTAATTTAACCACAAAAAACTGGGAAAACTTATTGACTCGAGTATAAGTTGAGGGTGGGAAATGCAGCAGCTACTGGTAAATTTCAAAAATAAAAATAGATACCATTAAAAAGTTTCACTAGGACAGTTGAGAATAAGTTTGATGTTCACAATTTCCTCTTTGAAAGAGACCAGTAAATAGGGAACAAGAAGATGAAGAAAAAGAAGTGTGTGTTTTCACACTTTTCACACTGCAGTGAACAAAAATGGCATCATAGGAACAGGCTTATTCTCAGCCCAAAGGTTTGTTTCTGATTTCTTCCCTGATTTAAGGGAAATTTGGGGAACGATCTCACTATCATGAAAGGTTTGATTGATTCACTAACCCAAAAGATGATGATGATGACAGTGGTAGGCAGGAGTCACTCTCTCCCTTGCAAGAAAAAACCAAGAGCCGTTCTTATGATATATCTCTCTCTCTCTCTCCCCCCCTCCTCCCCCTCCTCCCAAGTGGACTGAAAGCAGCTGGAGCTGAGGAAATGAAACTGAGTGGAGCGACCTCGGCTCGCGTTGCTTTCTCAGCCTAGAGCTCAGAAAAGCCTCCCCCTCCCATGCTTAAAAGTTGCAAAGGAAACACGGAAGCAGGGAAGCGGCTGCCCAGCTTCGGAGCTCCACACCATTTTTTTTTCAGAGGGGAATCTGACTCGAGTATAAGCCGAGGGGGGTTTTTTCAGCACAAAAATGTGCTGAAAAACTCAGCTTATACTCGAGTATATACGGTAATTTTTGAGAAAGGAGGTTTTATACTTTGATGTCTTATGTTTTGTTTGTCTTTAAAATCAATAAAATTTGTTTAAAAAGAAAAAAGAAAAATGAATTAAATACTACAAACATCTACTGAGCATTTCTATGAACAAGCAGATACAATTTATAGGAAGAGATGAAACCTATTATGTGTGAAATATTTAAGATAGTACTTTCAGTCATAGCAGGCATTATTAAACTAGATGGATGTGTTATCTGTCTCAGAATAACACATTCCTATATTCCTAATGGAAATGAACATTCACACCCGAAATTTATCAATTCAGAGATGAATTTGAGTGAAAAAGATGTGTAAAAAAAAAAAAAAGATGTGTAAAAAAAAATCTAAAATGGATCACACCCAAATTGTGATTGTAACTTGGAAATGCACTGCTAGTAAAAGGTGGGAAATGCATGGTGTTTGGATTTCTGTTCAAATGGCAAATTGAAAAGGCACAAGGGAGCAGCTTAGAAATGTATTCTGTACTTCCCTAATTGACAGATATGTCTCCTAATTTTAAATAAATAAAGGCAACAAAATTTCAGCTCACTGCTTGAAATCAAGATATTTATAATGAATTTAAAGCTAGCAAAGGTTATGTTCAATACTCAGAGCTACAGATTTGTTTTTGTGCCTTTAAGATTAAAAAACTGCATAGCAGGGCTATCTCTTACCAGAGGCATAATCTACAAGAGCACACAATTATTACCAAACAATGGTTAAAGCATGGGAAGCTTGCAGAGAAAATGTCTTTTCTTTGACGCAAATAAAAATAGTTCTTAAGATATGCTGCTTTATTTACTTACTAGCAAAGGTGTTTTATTTTAACCCTATTACTCATATTTGTAAAGTGTATCTCTATTAAAATAAATTTACCATAACTTAAGTTTCTATGCCCCAGGCTACTCCAAGATGAGAACATCCCTACCAGGCAAGCTTAGAGTGCTACACCCTGCAGGGATAGCAAAACATTTGTTAATATATGAGGCATGTTTAAAAGTATGTCTATCAATCCAAAAACCTAAATCAGATGTTTCTTGCAGGTTTGAAACTGTGTGTGTATGTGTGTGTGTGTAAACAAAGTACCTACATCACAACCTCATACACAGAATACATATCAAAACTCATCTTCTAACATTCATACAATGAACATGCATATATATAAGATTGAGAGCTATTAATCAGTAGAGTCTGAGGAGGTAATAAAGTAAGAATGTAACATTTCTGTCCCTTACTGCAGTCTGGAGTTTGGTTTGGTGTTTTTAAAATCTGTCTTATGATATAAGCACCCACCCACCAGGCAGTTGTGAATCACTGATATAGTTAATGAAGGCATGCATCACCAGTAAACATATAGAGTCCACAAGTAATACTGCCTTTTAATTATAACGCAGACATGACATATTTGAAACCTGTACTTGAAAGAGATAAAAGTTGTGCTACCTGTTAATAATACATTCTTTCACAACAGGTGTCCTATCAACAGGTGCAGAAGAACAAGCCCATAAGTGGAATCATGTTGTGAAACGCACAGTGCATGTTTCAACAAGAACTGTCAGGATTTAGCAGCTTGCCTTAAACAGACAAATTGAACAGTAAAATACAATCTTGCCACAACTAATTCAGGAAGAAATATTTCTGGAGCAATTCTGATTTTATATATTCAAATCTCTTGTCCTCACTAAGAAAACACATAACAATCAAAATGGGACATCTTGTATTCATTTGATGCATTGGTAGTTTAATTCCATGACTAAAAACCAGCTTTGCTGGTAGTTTCTGTAATCAGCTGTACAAATAAACATGGATATTTAGTGAAATGATTTTTTTTTTAAATTTCAGGATTATAAAGCAGAGACTTCCAATTTGCTGAATTTCCCGGGCTAGCCCAGCTGGAACGGTTTTGCCTTTCAGCTTAACATTTGGAATGTCACAGTTATATTGATCCCTGTTATACATCTTGTAAAGTATTGAAGAAAACTCACATAAGCACAATGATGTCAAATTTGAAATCTGCAGATCCACAGCAAAAAGAAATATAAACTGTCTCTAAGAGTTCACAAATTTTAGCTAAGGATGAATCACTTGGATATAAAAGTACTGCTTAAATAGCTCAACAAATTGATTCTCTGAAATTATATCATTATAATGCATTTGACCATTATATATTTTAATAAGATCAATTTCTTATATAATACCCAGTACCATTTTTGTATACTATTTCATTGTCAACTTCAATCACCTTCCATACTGTATATGTTAAAACTATTTTTTTACTTCAAACATTAAGGATCTGCTAAACTCTGAAATGTGAAATTACTATGTAACATCTGGCTCAGGACATTTATTATTCAAAACCTACTTCATGCAAATAATTATATATTTAAACCAGTACTGTCAAGCCATTCTATATCTGGCAAGCTATATTTTAAGATCTCAAATATTTTCAACCGACCTGATATCAAAACCAGCACTTAACTTCAACTCACAGGGCAATCTTAAACAAATGATTTTTTCTTCAGCTTCAATGTCACCTTCCTCTTATTCTCTAACAATTACCTTTATTCTACAACCATTCTAAATGGTACTGAAAAAAAATACTTTTGAGGAAAAATGTGAACTTTTGAGAAAGGAGTATTTTTTTCATCTACTACTTACACTAAAATATCAATAACTTCATGGACAGATGAAACAATTATTTCTTTTTTAAAAAAAGAAATTTCTAAATATTTTTTTCATATTATTTTAATGCAGATCACTAATTTCTGTTTCCTTCTCAGATATCCCAAAGTTGGACTGAGGTTGGACTATGTTACAACTAATGAAAAAGAAATCTTGAAAATAGCCATTGACTGTTATCTATACTTGTTCAAAGCATGCTGGGATCACAAACCAAGTTTGTTGCAGTTAAGAACAGATCATGAAAGATCCAAAAGGATGGCCAAAACATCAACCAAACCTTAGTTGCTACTACCATTTAACATTTTAAAGCCACAAAAATTGGGATTTTGAGTTTCATTCAAAATTAGTCTAATAAGCCAAACACTGTTATCTTTGAAAAGATAACTAATGTAAAATTATACAATTATATAAATGGTAGTTGAATATATAGTAATCAAAATTCATTTGATTTATATTTATAAGTTATTTATTTTTTCTAAAATATTTTTCTATTACTGATTGCAATACCAGCTGCCCATTGCTTATAACAGTGTTGGCGGACCTTTTCGGCACTGAGTACTGAAACAGTGCATGCGCACACACGGGGGAGCACTGGAAACCGGAAGACCAGTTCCCCGTTGCACGCAGGAATGCTGAAAACTGGCGGAGAAGTTCCCCAGTACATATGTGCGTGCTGAGAAACTGAGCTTCTAGTTTCTGGCAAGCACATCAGTTGGCCACCTGGTCTTCCGGTTTCTGGTGTGTGTGTGCATGCGAAGACCAGCTGGCCAGCGTACATGCATGCACTGGAAACCGGAAGGTCAACTTCCCGATGCACACATGCATGCCAGGGAGCTGCTCTTCCATTTTCCTGCACTCCTGCACATGCAAAGACCAGCTGGCCAGCGCACATGTGCACGCTGGAACCCAGAAGAGCAATAGATGATGGCTGGCATGCCCAGAGAGATGGCTCTGTGTGCCACTTCTGGCACGCATGCCATAGGTTCGCCATCACAGTTATAACATAACATTTAATCATGAAAGGAAAAAATATTGAACATCCTCAAAAAGCCATTTTTTCCCAAAGGAAAAATTAGTTAAATGAGCTACCAAATCAAGAAAATTGTTCAATACTTGAACCATTCCTACAAGAAAGGGAAATATATTTATGAGCAAGTCTCTAGTTTCAAGAAAATTACATCTCATTCAAGTTTCGATTCAACTTGTTCAGTTTTCACCTGTTTCACTTAACATACTCTAATAGCAGGTGGAATAAAACCGCATAGAACAAAGAAAATATGACTAATACTAAAGTAATATACATCCTACAAGTTTCATCAAGCAGCAACAGGCTTTGTTAAGTAGATGAGGAAAACTTTTAACTCTTAAACTTTGCCAACATGAAATATAACATGTTTCTTTTTCTTCTTCTTCTAAAGAACAAAGAAAAGCACCTAAATGAGTTTTCTTTCTACAAATAGTTTCACTAATACTAAGTTTCACATAATCACAGATAGAGCAAGAAAGACTTTGTTCTTATTTTCTACCCTTGAGTTTAGGAAATAAACATGTGCATTTCAATCTGAGACCCTACTTGAGATATGCCCCAGTACACTAGAACATCATAAGCAGACAAAGCCCTCTACTCTAATACCTCTTTCTGTAGCTATTTAATGGCTGCAACTTCTTCCTATTTGTAAAAGAACTCAAGTCAATGGCTTTAATAATTAATAAAACAGAGGATGAATAGAAGAATATTGTTTTTAACTATCTTTTTCATCACTGAATCCATTGTAATACACACAAAATGGATGTGATGACTAGACATATGAGGTAGCTGGCCATAAAAATTTCACAAATTTATGCTAATATATAAAAGATATTAATAAATCAAAATTTTCTTAAAGTTAATAAGTTGCACATAAACTAATTTCTTAGTTTTGTTGTCATAGATTAATAGTTGAATAAGCCAAATTAGAGGTGCGAAAGCTACATGCTGCAGGAAAGAGGGAGCACATAGGAAGACATCTCATTCTCAGACTAGTAATCAATGTATATTATATTGAGATGTCTTTACTATTTACCTCAGCTGGTTTGTAAATAGTGTCACATTCAAAACTAAATAATTGACTAATAATGCCCATGAATGATTATCATTATCTAAATTTCTTTGTCAGTTCATAAGTGCAATCCTTTGTCTTGTTTTACTTTTGCAACAAAAACAAATATTCTTTCGGGATGTTGCATCTTATACTGCTGGAGAGTGACTGGTCGAATTAGGGGGTGAGTCAAATGAGGAGTTAGTCTGGATCCCTACATAAGGATACGAGGTTGAAGTCTAACTGCTCTTGAATGCCTTAGCTAGTCTGATTCAGGTGCAAACCACCAGTCTAAGGGGATTCCTGTATTACAGGCTTGCACATACTATAAATAGCTAATTGAACTTTTTGAGTGCGGATCTGATTGTTTGCACTAACACATACGGGTCCAAAGAGCTCCAATACTTTTAATCATTATACAAGATAGAGAACTTTGCAGATTTCCCTTGCCATATATGCTAAAATCTTCTCCGATGCAACTAAGAATAGCAGAGGAATTTTATTCTGTGTCCTGGTGGCCATGTACAATTTGGAAACACTTCCAACAGGGAGTTGACCCAGTTTAAAAATAGCATTTAAAAAAGAAAAATGGGATTATCTTTGAAAACAATTGTTTACCAGGGCTTGAAGCATGCCATCCATTACAATAGTCCCCTCAATGGTCTGAAAAGAGGATTTAGATAATGTTGAAAGGGTCCAATCCAGGAAGTCTGCCTTTCTTTTTTGTCTGACATCAGGGCGGGTAATAAACCTACATACAGAGAAAAAACACACACGTTGCAAGTTACCCATTCAGAGCAATTCAACTGGTAACACATTTTTCCTGTTAGCCAAATTGGTTTTTTTTTTCCTGAAGGCAATTGTCCAATGGATGCTTTCCAACATATTTCAATTGGGAACATTCCAACTGTAAGTTCTTTAACTGTATCTTTTCTAAAGAAGGTCATAATGCAGAAATATGAATTGTCACAGTATACATCAAATCATCTTGAAATGGTGGAAGAAAGGAAAGGAAAATAGAAATTCAATTATAGCGTATCATTTTTGACAATATGCCTTAAAAGTATATTTCCCATGTTCCCATGTTCCTATAACACAACAAGTAACAAGTAAACAAGTAACTTTCTCCAAATCTTCTTTTCCTACTAGTAGGGAAGGTAAATCTTCCTCAAGCTGATCTCAATGCAGAGAGATTATATGGACACATTCATATAGTTTTCTTGGTAACAATATGGAAGTTACTGAATGGTTATTGAATCTTTTGAATGGTGTGGGAGTAGGAATGGATTTCCAGAGAAAAAAATTGCAGATTACAGGAACCAGGAGCACTATTCAGGTGATCCTAAGGGCAGAGATAAACCTCCAAGTGCTTCAATGACCCTCTAAAAAGAAGCAGATTACCAGCTGTCTACAAGGAATATAAATCCTTCCATTCCCCACTATCCTATCAAAGCTGAAGAAGCTTCTTGGATGAGAAGTGAAATGTCTTCAAAAGAAAAAACAAGTAAGTTCAGTTGCCTCCTGAAAAAGCACCTTTGGGACAATATGGAAGTTATTTGTAATTACCTTCTTCCTGTTTTTTTGTATTTCTTTTACCTTTCCCAACTAGCCTACAGTTCAGAAATATCCTGATGATTTCCCATTCAAATATTAACAAGATCCAACCCTGAGGGTTTTTTTTTTAATTTGCATGGACCTGTCACCTAGTGTGACATTATATAAAAGCTAGCAGCAAAATAAGGAAGAATATTCTGAGAGGAGACCAAAAGAAGATGTAAGCATATCAAGCTTGAGAACACTTTTTGAATTAAAGTTTGCATTAAAAGTCAAGATTTTATAAATACAGAAAAGGAACACATAATTGGCTTATTTGATCAAGTTATCAAGTTATTTGATGTAGTTATCTCTGATAGGCTTGAATGAACTTTGCTGATAAAGAATGAATGATGAAGTTTTAAGATTTTTGTTTATAATTAAGAGATGAGATATGGGAAGAAAAAACATTTGTTGCATTTTAAGAAAAGGTGATAAGTTACTAAAATTATTTGTAGTTGTCATAATGAAGAGGGGTGTTCTTTTTTGTTTTTTCTATATTTTATTTCTTTTGCTGCTCTTTCTATTTTTCCTTTTCAATCTTATTTTTTGTAGTCTATTAATTTTTATTTTTTTATCATTGTAAATTATATCAGAAATTATTTTAAAAATGATTTGGAAGAGTTGCTTCAAATCTCATTAAGTATAACAGTTCTCACTTATTCATTAAGATGTACACATTTTTCCAACCTTGCACAGACCTGGAAAAATGGGATGCTTTAATGAAAAGCAGAGAGAAGCTATAATTGCTGTAATTAAACAAGATCCAAAGACTTTTGAACAAATTTCAAACCATGTGCTCCTTCATATTCTGTGAAATTAGATCTATTCCTTCATAAGATGTTTTAAAAATTACATTTTAATATATTGCCATTATATAGTAGAGCTAAGCTGTAACTTCTGAGGAATTTTGGCAATGTAAATTACAAAAAATAAAGCATTATTAGATGCAAAAGTAAAGCATTATTATTTGTAAAGCATTATTGATTTATAAATCTATTTATTTGAAGGCCACTTGATTTATAACAACTCTGGGTGGCAAACAATAAACATGGAATGCAAAAAACAATTAGCTAAAGCAAAAGCAAACAATAGCCTGGAGGAAACAACCCATATCATGTATTTTTGTTACAATTTTGTTGTTAATTTTAAACAAATAATGTGGAGGGAAGACGAAGAGTTGAGCTATTGAAGGTATTTAAAAAATATTGACATATTATGTCAAAACTTTTAATTGTTCTGAATACTCTTAATACAAGAAACAAATGCATTTTATTTATATACTGGTCTATCTTTTATTGCAGTCTCAAATTATCCTATTTGGACACATCATGAAAGACCAAAATCTCTAGTGATGGCTCTAATGGCTCAGTTACAGTGGTAAGTGGTCCACCATTAGAAGATCTGAAATACCCAATTAGGAACAGGTCATCATGGAGAAAATCTGTGGTGATTAATGTTAACACCAACTTGATTATTGTTGTTGTTGTTTACAATATTTACTGACTCTTAACATAAAAAAGATCCTATTAAGACAAGTGATTTGATAAAAATTTCTCATAACCCAACTAATGCACTCTCTCTTTACCACAGTTATGAAAAATAATGTATTTCATTTGGAATAACTGATTAAATTTCCCTGGTACTGAAATATTTGAACGTCCTTTAGATGTAGACTTATTTCTTATAATAATAGTTCAGCACTGTAAAGACTGCAGCCAGGACAGGATCGCTAGAAAGGGGAAAAAGATATCAATATGCTCCGAGGATGTTCAAGTAAACAAACATTTGTGGGATGGGGAAGAGGAGATAAAAGAACAGTCATATGTGAACTGACTATATTTAGTTGTCTCCAGAAGCCATGAAATTGTGGGAGTTAAGCAGAAAACATTAAGAGAAATTACAATGTTAAGAATTTAAGTTATCTTTCTTAGGTTCTCTATTAGTTATAACAAAGCTTAATATAGCAGCCATCATGGCTGGCAGGCTTGTCTCCCATTCTACCCTCCTGTAGCGTAGGTGGAGACTCAAAAAACCTCATAGTAATCTTTCTTGGAAGCAAAGTGATTCCAACTCACCAAGAAACCATGCCTACCACCTTCACTAAGAAAAAGAAACAAGTCAGGGGGCTCCATATTTCTACATGTTTTGTTACCCAAATTTGGCAACCACATCCTGACTTCCCCATTCTTGGTTAAACATATAAATAGCTTTACATACAGAGACACACCAGCCCTACACAACACACCAACATTGACAAATTGGCCATATTGTTACCACTATTGGCAGGGATTGCAAAAGAAAAATACTTTATGAGCAACTTTGGCCATGAGAGAATTCTGAAGGCTTATCCTTTCTTTGTACCCCTTCTTCGACATACGACTATAATGGAGTCTGCTCATTATGGTTGCATGTCAACCAATCTTTTTTGTGGTAGTTGTTAAGCAAATGGGGTGATCATTAAGTGAACTAATAGTTCCCTCTGAGCATGAAAATCTGAAGAAAGTGCTGGTTTTCAGCAAAACCATCATAAAATGTGATTGCACATATCCGGGATGTTGCAAACGGCCATAAATGCAGCTGTGCTGCCAAGCACCCAAAGTTCAGTCACATGAACATGGAGGAAGCCTGGCCATCAGAACATCATAACTTGACTAGTCGCTAAATGGCTGGTCATAAGTCAAAGATTACCTTAATGAAGAAAACAGGAGTTGGCACAATTAGTAAGCTTACTTCTTGCCCTGAAGCAAATTCTCATGCTGCTATTGTGTATATTGATTTAAGTTCTTATTTATTCATACTACACATGTATACAGCTGCCCAATGTAACAGATAAGTCTAGGCTTATTGATAATGCTACTTTTTTTTTTTAAAAAAGTTCACATTCTTCTCTATCAGCATAAGAAACTTACTTTGAGACCAGGACTGCAGCTGCATCACGAGACTTATCACTTACAACAAGGTATGACTAAAAGTAAGAAGAGATTTGAGTTGAAATTTATCATATTAAAATTGATCATGTAAAGTAAATTATATAAATGAACTTCACTTTGTGTGTGTGTGTGTGTGTGTGTGTGTGTCTGCAAATCAGGATGGATGAAAAGTTGAAATTTGAGAAAGATAATTTAAAAAAATCCATTTCTATATAGAATGTTAAGCTAGCATATAAATAAACTGCCAAAAAGTTTACAAAATTTAAAGATGTGTAGGATAGGCACTTGTAAACAAAACTGTCTTCAAAATTGCTTTAGGAACAATTTATTTTAATTGCCCACTGCATTTTCTTTTTCAACATTTACATGAACAGAATCAGAAAATACATATTTCTAAATACAATATTTGTTTTAAATTCTGCAATATACTATAGTGCTGGTAAAGGATCATGAATTAGAAAATAAAGTATGCAACATCAAAACAAAGACACAGTAGCTTTTAAAGGGTCAGTTAACTTTGTTATCAAAACTGATTCTATAAATGTGATTCCCCACCATCAATTAGTATACAATATGCTTGAATGATCATTATGATAATTTGTATAACAAAATGCATAGAGGTACCTGGATTAAGCAGAAAAAAACTATGTTTAAGTTACAATCACTTTTATCAAGTGAAAGAAGCCATTCTATAAATAATGATTTTATGAAGTACACCTACTTTTGCTACTGCCAGAATTCGATCCATTGTTGATACACGAGAGCATCCTTTTATGGAAGAGATATTTCCATCCAGTCGTACCAAATCAAATGGGATCAAACATGTTACAGATAACCACAACAGGAGCATGTAACGAGTCTCCCAGGTCTAACAAGGCAGGAAAAGAATCAGAATAAAATACATAGTGAATGTTCTCCGAAAACTTCCAGTGTACATTGTGAAAACTATTTCTACTTGCAAAATCGAGATAGGAAATTATCTTGATAATAAGTTAAGACAAGTATGATAAAAAAGGAGGCATGTTTAGTTCTATTAGGATTTGAGTTTTGTTGAACCCAAAGACAATGTAAAACATAAACACTAGAGTTTTGGAAAAATACTTTGAATGCAAAACATTTCAATCTCAAAGTGGGTCTGATATCTGTACTCCTAGCTTGATTCAAAGTTGGGGGTGGGGGGAAACTGTTCAAAGCTCAAAACATTTTGCATTTGATACATTTTGTTTATCACTTGCAACGATCCATAAGTAGATAGAATCTGAAACAGTTTTGCCATTCTGTTAACTTTAATAAAGTTCAAAGCTGGTCATTTTCAAATTGCAACTCAGAAACAAAAAATAATTTTGACAATGTATGTCTCTAAGTAGAATGATCAGCATTCATCAAAGCTAAACTAGCTAACATGTTACCTAGTAATAAGTATTGAATCAAACTTGTGCAGATTGTGTCTCATCATCCTAATATTGTATTTGCCTAATGGTAGAGTAGGGTTCATTCATTATAATCTCTGTAGTAATACTGACAGTAACACCAAGGCTTGGGAAATGTTTCAGCAGCCTGCTTTCAGTGTGAACAGTGGACTGCTATAATGGAATGAACTCATTCATAGAGGACTTTAGGTAACAAGAGCATACCTCATATTCTTTTGGATTCTGGGCTACAAGCATATTGAGAACAGGCTGTACGTCTGCTACTTCATGAGGAAATAATCGCAAGAAGGTTTTATATCCTCGTACCTAGGTGAACAAAAGCATTTCCAGTTTAATGATTCATCTCCATTTATGGAAATGTAAAAATAAATTCCATTGTTTAATTGATATTTGACATCACACCAGCTCTCAAGCTCAAGGGAACTTTCAAGTTGTGCATTTGCAATGCTTTTGACAGTTGATGTTTATGTAATCAACACAATAAGAGTCATAAAGTACCAATAATAATAGTAAAAATATAAAATGATTACAGTTAAATTGCATATATGTAAGGATCTATTAAAAAACAGAGGGAGATTTTAGGCTCTGTGGAGTTTATTTAAGGACTACTAACTTTTCAATTGCAAACTATGAAAGAGCAATTCTATAAAGCCTAGTCCTTTATGGATAGATCTTCTCCATAAACCACTGCAAAAGTACAGACTCTCAAAATTTCAAATATTCATTTGACAATAACGATTGTCCCTCTTTTATCTAATTTGAGAGTAACAGTAAAGTCATATTAGTATTATATTAAAATTAAATTTTACCTTTGAAATAATATAGAGAAACTGAAAGGCCAGATGAATTAGAAGAGGAGGAGATGCTTCACATCGGATAATATCTAGCAACAAATTCAACATCCATTCTAGAGAAAACATAGAGAAATGGGTGAGGCAATAAAGGAAAAGTTTTTTGTCTCCCGCTAAACAGCCTCACAAATAAGTATCGGAATGGATTACCTAATTTCTTTCATGGAAAACACATGTTGCTGTTATGACCTGACACAGTGACTTTCTTCAGATATTGAAATGTTGTCACAAAGTAGAGGAAGAGATTGGACTAAGATTGCGTAAGACCAAAGAAAACAGGCAAAGGAAGATAAATATGGTATCACAATGTTTCATTTTCCTACTTCAGCCCTAATTCTGTGCTCTTACTATTGGATAATGGTACACTGATCATGGAGAAAATCTATGTGGTCACTAGGAGCTGGAAATTACTTGATGGTTATAATCAGTTGACAGACATCTCTAGATCTGAGTTTGGTTTTTCCAGATGCTGATTATGTTCTCCTGATCAAATTATATGATAGGTGAATGATTAATTCTTGCCTGATCTGAGTTTATCGCTCAGGAGAGTATCCATAAGATAGAAATAAATGTTCTACTGCACACATCTGATGTACTTTCAACAGAAAGAGTAGAGTTGGCCTACAACTCAAATGAGCCACATGCTTGGCAAGAAGCACTTGCCATCTCTGTCAAAATTTAAAAGAAAGATGGGGAGACATGCATTACTTCTTTTTCCATATAAACTTGCCTGACAAAGTATCAAGAGAATTGCACCATGCTTTCAAGAAAATAATCACAATTTCTACAGAAGGGGATTGGGAGAGAGAAAGAGAGAGACTTTTCACATTGGAAACAAAATATTATCCCAAAGTCTCTGGGATGAGTTCATTTTCTAGATGGATATTTACTGGAAAATTTAATTGTTCTTTACTATTCTCCTTCTTGTCTTAATCTCTATTAATGATATGAAACTGGAAGTGTATCAATTTCTTTAAGTAAAGCTGCTTTTGGAGGCAAGTGTATTCTAGACAAAGAATCCCAAACACTGGATTAGAAAGAATCTTCTGCCACACACTCTTAAAAAGAAAAAATCAGTATCATCCATGCTAATAAAAAATATTTTATCAAAATTTTGCAGAATTTCAATATTTACCTAAATGAGGATCCAAAAGATGAGGCTGTTCCTGGTATTTATCCATTATAACTGAAAACAAACAAAAAAACATACTCAGTTATCAAGCAATTTTCTAACATCAAAATGACACATCAATGCTTTGGCATTAAGAAAAGTTTTCCCTAAGATTCTGAACTAAGTAAGCCTACTGTGACTTTCTAAAGTACAGGTAGTCCTTAACTTATGACCATAATTGTGATCAAAGTTTTCACTGCTAAACAAGGTGGGTTGTTAAGTGAGTCCTCCCTAATTTTATGACTCTCTTTGTCATGATTATCAAGCAAACCGCTGCAGTTAAGTGAATAACGCCGTCATTAAGATTGTTCAAAGCCAGCTGGGAAGATCACAAATAGTGATCACGAGATCCCCCTGGGATGTTGCAAATATTGTGTTAGTCGTGAAGCACCTGATTTCTGATCATATGACAGTAGGAATGCTGCAATGGCCCTAGGTGTGAGGACCAGTTACAAGTCCCTTTTTCAGTGCTGTTGTAACTTTGAATGGTTGTTAAACAAATAGTCGTAAGTCAAGGATTACCTGTACAGCAAATGGAAAAAAATACTAAGGGTTGGGATATATTCCTTCATTTTAATTTCTAAGCTATTTTGGCTTCCTTTTAATTTTTTATACAGTAAGACTAAAGAATTAATTAAAATAATTATTAACTTGAATTACATTTACAGAATTAATTTTTCCTTTTTTGAATTTGCTATATTTTATCATAAACTGTTTTCCGGCCATAATATTCAATCTTTATGTTTATTGTGTGCATGGTTCATTATACAAAAAAACCCCACTTAAATAAAGTACACTTGCTAAAAAATAAGCAATGTAAACATAGTTACATGAGAGATATTGTATGTTATAAATAGCACCCTAATAATCAGAGATTACACATTTTATATTTAAAAAATGAAAATGAATGAACTCTAGAGTACAAACCAATGATCTCTATCTTAGTGAGACCTTTTGTTTTGGATCTTGTTTATGGCATCTGTTAGAAAAGGAAGGGGACCAGGAAGGTTACATATACAGGACCTTTTGGGATTTTTTTGCAAAGACTGGATAGCTAGATCATACTAGATTATTTTATTTGTTCCTCCTTTTCCAGAAGTTCAAGATGCCAATGTTTCCAATGCTCTTCCAGTAATCACAGAATGAGCAAAGCATGACCTACAGAACACTGATAGCCTATAGCCCCTTTCCTCCACCCTTTACAATCCTACAAAATCAATTATGACAGTTGTGTTTCTCACTTATTTTTGGTGAAGAGAGAACTAAACAAGCTTAACACAATATTAGCATTAAATAATAATCCTCTACTTTCTCCAGAATGGAGAAAGCAGGCCAAAGATTCTAGCCCTTTCCCTAACACACTTTATTCCATTTAATTTACTTAAGAGTATATATTTATACTTAAATGACAAAGATCATTATTAGTATTATTATAAAAATGTGCTAATGTGCTAATGTGCTAACCTTATATAGAATTACATCCATTCATCCAGTCAGTGCGCTTTCAAGCCATTGTGTTACATTAACAACAGGAGGCAGGTACTATGTGACCATTTCCGTTTGGAATTTGTTGGACATACTGCCTGCCTCCTAGTATTCAGTGAAACTGAAAATACACCACCAGATATATACTGCATAAAAATAGAGAAATTCACCCCAAGAAAGTAATATGCAGGGCCATAATATAACATCTGCACTTAATGTCCGTAGGTGATTGACTTAATGACCGTAGCCGGAACTGACATCATAAATCAGGCACTGACACATGAAATTTCACTTTACTATCATGTTGCTTTGCAATGGATTTCTCTACTCTGAAGGCTTCAGGGAAATTAGATTGTATATACCAGGGATCCCCAAACTTGGCAACTTTAAGACTTATGGACGACATCCACAAGTCTTAAAGTTGCTAACTTTGGAGACCTCTGGTATATACTATTGCAGCAACTACTGTAATATGACAAATCATCACTAGATGGCAATCCAAGATAAATTAAACAATTGATTAACAACACTGAATAAGCAAGCTAAACAAAATATGTTTTTAACTATCGTATATAATGTATTTGGGTTAAGGCACCAGGTTAGAAACTGAGAGACTGTGAGTTCTAGCCCCATCTTAGCAATGAAAGTCAGCTGAGTGACTTTGGACCAGTCACTCTCTTTCAGTCCCACTCACTTAAGACGGTTGTTGCTGTGGAGGAAAGGAGAAAGATGTGTTGGGTAAATTTGCTGTCTTTAGTTATTTGTAAAAATAATAAAGGTGGGAACCCAACTTGCGAAATGCAACTCTGGGTGGCTAATACAGGATTAGAAACAAAAATAAAACCAGCAGCATAAAATCAACATAAACAATATAACTCAAGCCTTAAAATAGCAAAGAGTTGGTGAAATCTACAACACTGGCTTATTCCTAAATCGTATTTATCACCTGTAGAGATAGAATGACCAACATAGAAATCTTCATTCTAATTAAATTAATGATGTATTAGATTGACTTTTTTAACATCACTTCCTAAAACCTTTACAGGTAGACTGAAAATGGGATTGACAACGCCATCGCAAAGCAACATGATCATAAAGTGAAACTTCATGCGTCAGTGCCTGAATTTTGACGTCAGTTCCAGCTACAGTCATTAAGTCAATCACCTATGGACATTAAGTGCAGTGTTACATGACTGTGACTTCCAACTTCCTGCCAATTTTCTCACTAACTTGGCTTATCAGAAGCTGGCTTCTGATGTAAATGGTGAACAAATGACCATGGGACACAGCAATCATATAAAATGTGCACTGGTTGCTAAGGTCCCAAATCGCTATCACATGATTGCAGGGAAGCTGAAATGGCCATAAGTTCAAGGACCAGTTATAAATCTCCTTTTTCAGCAATGTCATAACTTTAAACAGTGGCTGAATGAGCATTTTTTAGGCAAAAACTTACTTGTGTTACAGTATTAGTAAGATTTACTGTGTACCATAAAAATATTATGAAGAAACAAGGTTAGCATAAGAGCAAAGACTAAGATCTTCATTATTGTTCTGTTAATGGAATAAATTTTATAGAGCAGGGCTTTACTACTTTCCCAATTTCTCTACAGCCCCTCACTCAATGTCTCTCGAATATCTGTTTCAATGGGGTCAAAAAATTTTCAAAATAATTTAGGATAGTTTTATGAGACTACAAATTTAATAAACTAGGACTTTAAATATTAGCTTTATTATTAAAACTCTTGGAGTCTAATCAGCCCCACAATTATTAAATGCCACAGTTTAAGAATATTTTGCAAATAATTACCTAGCAGACACCAAATAAAGGAAGATTAGAAACTTTAAGCTAAACCCATGGAAGTTTACTGTAAAATTCATTTCCATATAAATGAAACATGGACTTTAATCTAAAGAAAGAAAATGCAAGAAACTTTCAGCACCAAACCTTTTCTGGAAATAATTCTCCACATAAAAAGCAAAATAAAATACAAGAAAACAATAACAATCTTGTAGCTAGAAGAAATATTGCAATATTGCTTTGTATCAAACATTAAAACAATTCACTCTTCAAAAACAAATATGTCTGCTATTAGTTAAACAGAAGCAATAATAATAGCATAGGTAGAAAATCACTTTACATTCTGTCTCTTTCTCTCCCTCCTCTCTTTCACATCTATCTCCCTCATACGACGACTCTGGGCAGTGTACAAATAAACATAAAAACGTGGCATACATATTATTGTAAAACAATTAAAAACAAGAATGAAATAATTACAATTAAAAAAGTGAGGAAGGGGCTTCAGAACAGTGTGTTTCTCTGTGAATCCCAAAAGAGTCATTATCCTTCCTAATGAAAATTTAAGAGTGTATTTTAGTAGAAAAATTTACCAGGCTGAGACTAAGAGAATTTATATTCATATTTAAGTTTTATTTTATTGATGAAGTGGAAAAAAATATGTATGATTGCAGTCCTATTGAGTTAGTAAATAAAGGGAGATGAACTGTCTGAACCAATTACTCTTATACTACACTTGACAAACAATGGAAATAAAATTTCCAATGATTTATACAAATACACATGCATATTTCTAATAAAGATCCTGACCAAGATTGATTTTTAATCATCCATGATTTTAACTTTTATTTTAAAATATTATATCTTACCTTTAAATTTTTCAAGAGCTTTTTCTCGCAGTATCAGGTCTTCATATACCAATCTAAGATGATTAATCAATTCCTGTGCTTCTTGTCTCTCTGTAAAACTTTCAAGTATGTTTCCTTTCGCGATGACATCAGGCTCCAAGCATTTGTTGTCTTCTTGATCGTTCCCATCATTGTTCATCTCATTTAAAACCATCTCCTTTCTGATAAATTATTTTCTAGCAAAATAAAAGCAAATTAAGATTAGAGTTAAAACTATTAATTTGTTTCAATAATAACAATCCATAACAGAAGTGCAGATAATCCTTATTATCACAATTGGAACTAGACCTTCGGTTATAAAGCAAGATGTTTGTTAAGTGAGTTATGCCTAAATTTTACCACCTTTTTGCCATGGTCATTAACCGAATCACTGTGATTAAATCACAAAGACATTAAGCAAATCCATTTTCCCCCATTAGACCTCACTTCATTGAAGTGAGATCTAAGATTTTTTTATCTGAATTGGACAATGGCTATTCTATCTTCGAAATAAAGACAATTAACAGTAATCTACAAAGAAAAGTTAGAATATATGATAATTTTCCCTTCCATCTCTTTTCCTAAATTTCCATATTACGGAGTTGCAAGAGTGCTATCTGCAATATCTAGTTATCACTGGTTTTGTGTATAAATAAATTTCGGAGAAGCTTTAACTACGAGGAAGGATATCTATTTAATATGATAGCTTTAATCCATAAGGTAGACTTAGAAAAGGGTCATAATAAAACAAAAGATTGAATGTTCCCAAAAAGAAATGGAAATCAGATAAATTACAATGCCTCATCTATTAAATTAGTTAAAATGTAAAATTAAGTTTATTTAATAAAAGGAAAAGTGAGACTGAAGCAATAGGCCATGAATATATTGTAACAAGCTCAGAAAGTTATTGATGCTGTTTATTTATTGCACTGTGTTAAATTATCCCCGGTGGCTCTGCAATTTAAAAACCCAATAAGATACAAGTAATGCAAAGTGTATACCAATATAAATGGCATTTTAGTTATGTCATTGATGTATTAGAGATGGGCTATAGTTTTACAAATATATATGTTTTTCAATTTGAATAGTGTTCCATTTCACAATAGTAAGTCTGTGTGATTTACAAAATATATAAAATGTAAACAACACTCAATAAACTGTTGACAAATTTGAAATCAAAAATCGAATTTAGTAATTTCTGCTGGATAACCTAAGTGCCAACTCTCAATTTATTTTTGAGAATATACCTCTTAATTAATAATTGATCATTCTATGCATTTTTTTTCTACATAGTAGTACAGTTAGTCAACTTACCAGTTTGCTTAGTGACTGTTCAAAATTACAATGGCACTGGAAAAAGTGACATGACCATTTTTCACAATTATGGCCATTGCGGCATTCCCACAGTCACATGATTCGCATTTGGATGCTTGACAACTGACTCACATTTATGACAGTTGCAATATTCCGATGTCATGTGATCACCTTTTGCAACTTTCTGAGAAGCAAAGTTGCTGGGAGAACCAGATTCACTTGACGACCATGTTACTAATTTTAACAACTGCAGTGATTCACTTCATAAATGTGGCAAGAACAGTCATAAAATGGGGCAAAACTCACTTAATAGATTTCTGATTTAGCAACATAAATTTTGTGTGATCATAAGTTGAGGACTCCCTGTATGCCAAATTTCCTTATTTCTCATATTAAATAAATTAATTACACTAACAGACTTTAATTGTATAATCTATATCTCTTCAGCCCCAAGCTACGTTTTGTACAATGAGCTTTATTAAAATACTACATCCTGAATAAAAAAGATATTAAGTCATAATCACAAAGGCTAAATGCAATGTGTGGGCTGAGGATGCCCATGTACTAATCGCACAAACGCAGGTGTGTATGTGTGTATGTCTTGTGTGTAGATATAGATATATCCACATACATATATAATCTTTTCACTAGATGTCTTTGGATCAGTCATTCACTTTCAGGTCCCACAAACTTATAAGTTTGCTGTGGGGAAATAAGGGAGGAAGGAGCACTATGTACATCATGCTACTGAAGGATGGGATATAAATCTAATAAATCTTTATTTATTTGATTTGTCAATTGTTTACAAGATAAGAGATATAAGGATAAACAGAGTTATGAATACAAGAAATGAGTACATATAAGAAAAATAAAAGAAACAATAGGACAGGGAAGGCACTTTGGTGCGCTTATGTACGCCCCCTACAGACCTCTTAGGAAAGGTCAATAGTAGAAAGTCTAAGATTAAAGTTTTTGGGGTTTGGGGAAGAAACCACAGAGTCAGGTAGAGTATTTCAGACATTGACCACTCTGTTGGTGAAGTCGTATTTCCTGCAATCAAGTTTGGTGCGCTTAACCTTGAGTTTGTATCTATTGTTTGCTCTTGTATTGTTATGGTTGAAGCTGAAGTATTCATTGACAGATAGGACATTGCAATGTATGATTTTATATACTATACTTAGATCGGACCAAAGATGGTGTAGTTCTAGGTTTTCTAGGTCGAGAATTTTGAGTCTGGTGGCAAAAGGTATTCCGCAACAAGTAGAGTGGAGAACTCTTCTTGTGAAATATTTCTGGACTTTCTCAACTGTGTTAATATCAGATATATAATGTGGGTTCCAGACTGGTGAGCTGTATTCGAGTATTGTCTAGCAAATGTTTTGTATGCTCTAGTTATTAGTGTAATATTATCAGAGAAAAAGCTACTTAAGATTAGGTTAACAACTTTTAATGCCTTTTTGGCTATGTAGTTACAGTGGGCTCTAGCACTTAGATCATTAGAGATGATATTCCAAGGTCCTTTACAGAGCTTGGATCATCAACAAGGTCTTGACTATTCTGCTCGTATTTTATTTTCTGATTTTTTTTTTTTGCCAATATATAAGGCAGAGCATTTATTTGTTAAGATTTGAAGTTGCCATTTGTTTGATCATTCTGATACATAGAATATTATATATGTTTGTGTGTGTGTATGTGTGTGTGTGTGTAGGTCTAGATGTGTTCAGGTCTTTTCCCATGTAAGATTAAGAGTATCTTGGCAACGTTTCAACTAGGTCCCACTCACCATCCTCAGGCTGGTTCTTTCGGCTTCGTGCCAGTGCAAGCAGTGTGTGATCAGAGCTGTCGTCTCTCTATAAATACGGGAGGTGGGGGCTGGTGTGCTGGGCTGGTTGGCTGCGCTGCTGCCTCTTGATTGGTTGATAGAGTTGATGTTGGTATAATGGGCTGTGTGATGGCCTTGTGAGTTTTGTTGTGGAGATATCCTGGATCTTGTGCTGTAATCTCCTGGATCGTTTGGTTTGTAGTGATCTTTTTTTCATTAGCCTCTCGTGTTTTAACGGCTTGGGTTATGGGTTGTGTGATGAGCTTGCGAGTTCTTTGGTTGTGGTATCCTGGGTCCTGCGTTGTAATCTCCTGGGTCGTTTGTGTTTTGATCTCTTTTCCATTAGCCAACCAGCCCAGCACACCAGCCCCCACCACCAATATTTATAGAGATGGCAGCTCCGATCACACACTGCTTGCACTGGTACAAAACTGAAAGCACCAGCCTGAGGATGGCAAGTGGAACTTCATCGAAACATTGCCCAGATAGTCTTAGTCTTACATGGGAAAAGACCCGAACACACCTAGACCTACATACCTGTACCTGTGAAAATCTACAAATATATATATATATATATATATATATTCCAAACCATTAATGGAAAAAAAAAAGCCTAGACACTTCTAATCTTACACGGGAGAAAACCCGAATAACCAAAGATGCACATACAAATACCCACGAGAACCTCAGAAAACAAATATAAATTTTCTTAAGTTTTCGCGGGTATTTACATGTATGGTATTCAGCTTTGTTCAGGTATTTTCCCACGTCATTGTAGTTGTGCTTTTAAAGCTGTAGCAACGTTTCGGCAGAATCTTGTCTGCCATCATCAGGCTTCATGATGCCTGATGATGGCAGACAAGATTCTGCCGAAACGTTGCTACAACTAGATACTTCAAAAAGTACACTGAATAAACAATATTACCGAATTCATCTCATCTGTTTCTTTGGCTTCTTGGTTTTCTTTTCACAATCCATTCCATGTTTTATTTATAATAACTCATGTTTAGGTTGCTGCCTTAGTTTGGGTACAGTCCAATCTTGTCAATACTTATTTGCAGCATTTCTTTGAGCCTAAAGTGCCTATTGTCTCCTATGGATGTTCTTGCCTTGCTTTTTTCAGCATCACCCTTGAAAATCTGCCTTTTAAAAATCCTAGTTGTTTTGTTATCCTTTGCTAGATGGAATCCGTATAAAGCCTGAAGGATGCATCATCCTTCATCCTGAGTCTGCAGAAATCGGATGGCTCTGAAAAACCAGTTTGCTCTGCAAATAAAATATAGTCATAGAAAAATCTTGAGCTCTAGCCATTACAGCAAGCCTGCAGCTTTTAAATGCCACCCGAGGGACCGAACAATCTTTCTTATCATGCCGATGTTTCTGGGTGTTACCATTTACTGCGGAAGCACCAATGTTCAAAGAGTAAAAACTGAAGCCCTCCGACCACTCTTAGATCCCCCCCTCCTCTGACTTTTAATTTCTTGCCACGCCTTGGCATAGACTTAAATCTATTTCCTTAGGAAGAGGCTGTGGAATAAAGATGGTTTGAGACAAGTGGTGAATCCCCCGCCTTGGGACACCCAGCATCCTTCTTCCCGGGGCGGGGCGGACCGGATCACATCTCTTCCCTTTTCGGACAAGGCTCCGCGCCTCTCCGACCCAACCTCCCTCCAGCCAACCGATTTCCCACTGCGCCTCTCGTAAAGGCCGGACGATCCCTTGTAACCGGGCCCTCTTTCCGCCCCGCCGAAGCTTTCATTACCTTAACAACCAACAAGGCTCGTCGTTGGCGCCTACCAAGGCCAGGCCTCCGTACTACGGCTCCCCGCGTGGGCCAGAAAGGCTAGAAACGTCAGGATTCTGTCTTCAGGAGGAGGAGGAGCCTAGCGAAGGGGGAGGGGCGAAAAGAAAGATTTTGGCAGACGCGGAGGATCTGTTCTGTAGCACTAGAGGTTCTCACGTTTCTGCCAGGTTTTCTCTTAATCCCGATGTAGCAAAGCTGCCGTTTGCCACGCGTCAGACCGGGGGCTACACCAGCTTTTATAGAAAAGGTACAGGTTCAGCGCCAGTTAGCAAATCGGAACAAAAACGGCGGAATCTTCCAAGGAGAAAATTCAGGATGATGAACTCATGGTTATATTTTTGTCTTTTAGAAAGGATGTTATATTGTTTTGTCTATTATTGAATATATCCTAAAGGGGGGGGGGGCGGGACGGGACGGGACGGGAAGAGAAGGAAGGGATCTAAAAATAGAAAAAAATAATAATTCCCTTCTCCCACACCCATATTATACTAAGACTACTTATAAATTGGCTGGTCCCCTGTCATAGTCTTATTCAATTAAAGAACAGTCTAGCAATAAGCTTCCTAACAGACAGGAAGCAGCAGGTGAAGCTAGGCGGAATCACATCCTATACCTGTACAATCAGCACAGGGGCCCCCCAAGGCTGTGTGCTATCTCCACTTCTCTTCTCCCTATATATCAATGACTGCATCTCAAATGATCCATCTGTTAAAATTCTGAAGTTTGCTGATGACACAACAGTGATTGGTCTCATTGAGACGATGAATCTGCATACAGACAGGAGGTTATACAACTTGCCTCATGGTGTAACAAGAACAATCTGGAACTGAACACTGTCAAAACCATAGAAATGGTGGTAGACTTTAGAAGAAACCCTCCCATACTACCACCTCTTACAATACCAGACAACACAGTATCAACAGTAGAGATCTTCAAATTTATAGGTTCTATCATATCACAAGACCTAAAATGGATACCTAACACCAAAAACATAATCTAAAAAGCACAACAAAGAATGTTCTTTCTCCGCCAACTCAGAAAGCTCAAATTGCCCAAGGAGCTGCTGATACAGTTCTACAGAGGAATTATTGAGTCTATCGTCTGCACCTCTATAACTGTCTGGTTTGGTTCAACTATTTACAAAATCTGCACTACTATTACCATTAATCTTCTCACCGCTCCTTATCACCCATCCCCTTCCACTTGACTGTTTCCTAGTATGATTTGATTGTTGATTGTACCCTATGACTATCATTAAGTGCTGTATATTATGATTCTTGATTCTTAATGAATGTACCTTTTCTTTATGTATACTGAGAGTGTTTACACCAAGATAAATTCCTTGTGTGTCCAATCACACTTGGCCAATAAAAGTATTCTATTCTATTCTATTCCATTCTATTCTATTCTATTCTATTCTAATAGTCTTATAGTGTGGATAGCAATAATAGATTTAATATAATAATAATGATGATGATGATGATGATGATGATGATGATGATGATGATGATGATGATGATGATGGAAGTATAATTTAGTTCTAAAAGATCAAGCAGCATATTCTATAGAACTGCATTAGAATCATGGTACTGATTGAAGTGAATATTTGTAGCTCAGGATTGAACTACAGGTTTGAAACATCTGCAAGAAAACCACCAAGCTCAGAGAGCACCAAGGGCCCCATAGAATTATAGTATCTGTATTTGAACATTTCAGTGTGAAGCATACATATTAAATCAATCAGAATAAAGTTAGAAAGGACCTTGGAAATCTAATCCAGTCCCCTGCTCAAGCAGGAGACCCTATACCATTTCAGACAAGTGGCTGTCCAATCTTAAAAAAAAATGCCAGTGATGAAGCACCTACAACTTCTGAAGGAAAGCTGTTCCACTGGTTAATAGTCCTCTAAGTTAGGAAGTTTCTTCTTAATTCCAGGTTAAAGAAAGAAAGAAGCAACCTGGAATTAAGAAGAAACTTCCTAACTCGGAGGACTATTAACTATTTAATTAGTTTCCATCCATTGTTTCTTGTCCTGCCTCTGGTGCTTTGAAAAATAGTTTGACTCTCCCTCCTCTTTGTGGCAGCCTCTCAAATACTGGAATATTGCTATCATGTCCACCTTAGTCCTTCTTTTCTCTAGACTGGCCAAACCCAAATCCTACAACCATTCTTCATATGTTTTAGTCTCCAGGCCTTTAATATGGATGCCATTACAGGTAATCCTCAACCAAAATTTCTGTTGATAATTAAGACAGTTGTTAAATCGATTTATGTCCCATTTTATGACTTTTTGCCATGTGATTGTTAAATGAATCTGGCTTTCCACATTAACTTTGCTTGTCAGAAGCTTTCTAAGGTTGCAGATGACAATCCCAGGTTGCCAGAAATCTGCAACCATCATAAACATACATGCCAGTTGCCAAACACCCAAAGTTTGATCACGTGACTGTGGGAATGCTAAAATGGTCATATGTACGAAAACTGGTCATGTCACTTTTTTACAGGGCCGTTGTAACTTTGAACAGTCATCAAATGAATGTTGTAAGTTGAGAACTCTCTGTAGTGAAATAAAGGCATCCTTAAATGTTCAGAGGTATTTTTATATAAAGTGCTCCTTTAAAAATATAAAATGGATATTAATCAAAGATGGAACCCAGAGGAGTTCCATAATGAACTTACAGCTCTTTACCAGACAGATGTTAACACCAAAACAAGGCCATTTTCTCTTTGAATGAAAAAAAAAGTCTAATATCTCAACCAACTCTATGCCTATTCACATGTACTAGAAATCTCCTGATATACTTTGTCCTAAAGGCTAGATTTGTAAATTATAGTTATTACTAATGAGATTGAAATATATCCCACAAGGTTTTCATGGACAACTCTTGAATCTTATTGAAGACAGTGAAGTGGAACATTAATCTGATTTAGCATGAAAATGTTTAAATAATTATGATTTGAAATTTCTATTTTAAGAAAAATTCTGTTTCTATTTTGTTTTATACTGTTTATTTATTTTAGGTTTTATATTACTTGTTATATTTGATATTGCTTAATACCAAATATAAGATGCCATATAAAAATTTAAAATTTTAAGCAGTATAAACAAAATAGAATAAAACAAAAGATGGTAAAAGAGAAAAGACAGTCTTAATAGTGTTATCATTCCATGATTAGGACATCTTATGATTTCCTATGGAAATCATTGTACATAGAAACTTAACAAATCTAAAGGTAATGGTAGAATTCTAATTACTGGTAGGAAATGAATTGCCTCCCATAAAAAGATACTGGGGAGAGGGGGTTGCAAGGGAGTACAATATACATGTGTGTAAATTAGTATAGAAAAGGCAGTGGGGAAAATACATGTGATAATTTTTTAGGTTCATTCTGATCACAAGGGCATCATCTCTTACTGAGGGTACAACAAAATAATCAGTGGTAGGGGTTTTCTTTGATCTAGCATGGCCATATTTAAATAATTGTTGGAGTTTAAAACTTTGTTTGCCAAGATTTCTTAAGATATAACACAGCTTTGAAGATTTCTTTTTTATTTACCCTATATATTTCTGTGGAATAGAAAGATAAGGGAATTGCTTGAAGTTCACATCATAGTGATTTGATCTGTGACAAATCACTTATAAAGCTCGATAGCACTTCCAAATTTCCATTTTAGGAATGTAATCACTAGGAGCTTCACATTAAGGTTACCAGAGTTTAAGAGATGTAAACAGGATGTTTCAAGGGAAATTAAAAGGAAATTGTTGTTGATCCCAGGAAGGAAAAAAGGTCCAATTGACCCCAATGAAAGGGGGGATTGCTGGGGAGTAATAGGATTTCATCTAAAGTGTATCAGGGAGGAAGACTTCCCCTTCCTATTCATTGTCACCTAAACAAAAATCGTACTCCACTACTATCTCTTTTGATTAAAAAAAAAACAAACCCTGAGATTTTAGCCAATCTTGGTTGATGTTGGAAACTTATAGTCTTATTCTGGAAGAGAGAATGGGTATTTTTTTCCTTTTTACCCCCCTTCAATCTTTTACTACTGCACCAGAAGATTAGGAGCAATTCATGTAAAAAAAACCCCAACTTTAGGAAACCCTCCAAAATAACTCCCTTTCCCAGTAAAAATATACTGATATTGACAAGCAGGCATTAATCATACAACATGTTTATCTCTGAGTGACTTATATTGCCATTTCATCTTCATTTCATCTGATTCAGCTACTCCTCTACAATTCAAGACTTCAAAATGCAGAATAATGATACTCCTGATTAATACAAGATAAAACCATGGTTAGCTACAAATTTTAAGAGAGAAGAGCAGTTTCCTGTTTGTGTCCTATTTCCCTTGAGATTAACAAGAGGACGAAATGTAGAGTCATAGATCCACTGAATAAGAGCTGTCATTGAGACCATCAAATCCCAATTTCCTATTCAGTGAGAAAGGGCAGAAGATTCTTTGTTTTCCCCTTTTTCTTCTTTCAATATTCCTTTATATTTTATGGAGGTCATATTCAATCCTACTTACTAAGCTGTGAAAATGAAAGTGATGAATATCTACCCCATAGGCCCCAAATAAGCTGAGGTTTTCCCATTTGAAGTGTAGCCTATTCCTTCCACCTCACTTGCCTTGCAATTAAGTTTGAATAAGGATAAAGTATCCCAAATGTGGAGAAATTCCAACTTTAATTTCAAGCTATTAAGAACTGACATACCTGAATTTATAGTTAGAAGAACTCTAGTTTCAAATGATATAAATAGGGCTTTGCTTTCTTTTGATTTCATATTATGTGTACACCAACATTTAAATTCTGTATTCTTAAGGATTACATACTGTGAGCTTATCCATAACTTTTATTTTGTGATAAAAGAAAAAGACAAAAAACAAAAGCTAGTGTTACAATATTACAAACAAGAACCTATCCAGACTTATCTGGGAACTCACAGGAGTCAACATTACTAAGTAATTTTGCTAGCATGCCCCCTTAAAAATGTAATAACAAGATCTTTCTAGAAAAAAAAAGAACAAGTATAGATTTTGAATATTTTATTTCAATAAATAGTTTATTTATGGTAGTGCATCATTTTGAGACTATCAACTATTGTAAAGTAATTTTCTCTAAAATCATTTGTATTTCATTTACCATATAGGCATATCTAATATACATTTCAAAGATTATTTGAATTATTTTCAACATCCTATTTTGTAAACATATTTTAGAGCTGCTAGAAATTTTAAACTGCAAAAATATATTGTTTAAAATAACAATGCAACTTATTTTCTAATGGAAAGGAGACCTTAGAATTATTTTTCAAATGAGATACAGTACATAAATGCAGCATAACAAATGAATTCTGAAGTGGTATGGAAATCAGTGACTAATATTCTCTATTTTTCAACTTTTTAATGTAATTCTTTTTATAGAGAGAGAAAATGGAAAGATATGAAATGTGAAACTTCATTATCAATTATTTCTTTTGGATCACTATACTAATTGAGTCAATAAGAATTAAAATATTAAAAGCATTGTGTATGCTATTTTATTAAATTTTATTGCATAAAATTTAGTATTTTATACAATGGTAAAAACAAAAATAAATGTAAAGAAAATAAAAAGAACTTAAAAAGGGAGCATGACAATTGACTGAATAATAAAAAGATAGAAGAAAGAAAAGTAAGAAAAAATTATATATAAAAGATTGGTTTCAATCTTCTTTATAGCAGTTATAAAATATTTACCTTCTATCTTCCTTCTTCAAGGTTATAGCATAATTCCTTTCTTCCCATATCTTCCCTTTCTAATCAACTCCATAAATCATTCATTGTTTTCCAGTTTTCAGCAAAAAGTCCAGAAAGGGTTTCCAGTCACTCATAATTGTACTTGTCTTCTCCTTGATCAAAGAAGTTTTGCCATTTCTGTAAATTAAGTCCTTAAACCACCAGAAAAGCATATTGTCATAATATTGGTGAGAGGAAATGCCCACAGTTACCCCCCCAACTATTGTAATAAAATATGCCATATATTTATGGGAAAAGCCTTGTTGGGAAAACAGAGAAAACATTATTCTAAAACTAGAACACCTGGAAACAATTTTAAGCTGGCTTAGATGAAAGCAGTATTTTCAATATCTGTCAGAACTATTACTGGAGCAGGTTCGTTTAAAAAAAACATGAGGATGAACTGTTTTTGAAATAATTAGCTGTACATAATTTGATAATCAGTGTGCACTTATTACAAGCCCACTGCAAGATTTTATGAGGAAGCAGATGTATATCACACCAATTTAACTCTGTCCTCTGGTTAACCATTCTGATGCATTACATTTGAAGCAACAGGCACCAAACAGGAAATCACTTACTAAGAATGATTGTGCCTGACAATTATTTTAAAAGGCTTTGCATTACAGTAAGAGAAGGTCTCCGAAATTCTGTACCAAAATAGTTCCAGTGATTTATATAATTAAATAACTTATAAAGGGAATTACGTTTCTCAAACCCTGGAGCCTTAGGGATTTTGCTATGATATGCAGAGAAGAAAGAACTACTAAAACCACCAAACATCATAGCAATTGCAAGTTCAAATTCTGAATGGCCATAGAAACAAGATGGGTCAAAGATAATTGGTCCATAGTCATCTTCAGCTACATTTCCTGACCACAGGTCACCATGAACAAGTGCAGGAATTATTTCCAAGTCATGAAACATTTCTGGAATCTTTGGCTGTAAAAAAAATCATAAAAACTCATAGCTTAAAAAGTGGCCAAAGAATTTTTTTAACTGAGGAAACTACAAGACAAATAGCAGAATATACATGGATTCTAAATGTTTTTTATTTTTTTAACCCTCGTTTTACAAATATATGGATATATTAAAAGTTTTGTTGCTTTTACTGGCAACATTGAGAGAGAGAAAGAGAGAACAACTCTAGATATTTTAAAATGCAAATAATATCAAAGTTAGTACAGTTGTATGAAATGCAGTTCCACATTATGAATGAAACAGGATAATTAGATAAAGAAGGCAGGGGTTGAAGAACTAAAAGGAAACTGACACTAAATTCAAACATAACACTTCAATATTGTTACATTAAAATTAACTGACTAACTTTATATAATATTTCATTCCATTATGATTTACATTTCCCAAAGACTGACTTCATCCATATGGAAAGTCAGAAACAAGCCACATAATGGCTTAGGGCAGTGTAGTCTCAAACATCACAAAAGTTTAGGATAGACTAAGTTTGGGCTCTCTTTTCAGTTAAAAAGTTTCAGTTCTGATGTATGTACACCCCCATTTTTACATTTCATTTTTATGATGGTGCTGAAAAGAAATAAAAATTACATCCAAGTCATCCAAAAAGGATTGTACAGCAATCAAATCGTACCTAGAAAAAAACTTAAAGAGTTAAAGAGCAGCAGATAAATGAAACTATAAATCAATCTTTCTCTTGGGAATAAAATCTCATATCTGTAATAAATGCTGGCAGAATGATTACAGATTCAGAAATCCTCAACTGAATTTTAGCTTCTGCAGGGGCAACTACTCTGATATTTTCATTTACTTTAATGTAACATTCTGACTTTTTCTTCCTACCTTTAGCTGTTCTCACAACTCTCTTGCTTTTCTGTCTCCATAATCTCTTTCTATTAAATCCATTTGGGCTTGGAGGCGATGTCCAATAAAAAAAGTAGGCCAGTCATTTTGCCACTCATTAACCTGCAAAATAATACTAGTGGGAAAATGATGCTATGTACTTATCAACTAAGTATAAGATCACCTTCTCTGAACATTTGATTTTTGTGACAATTGCAAAATTCCAACCACAATGTCCCTTAGCAAAACATGAATACAAAAACTCTATACTCTGTTTAAAAAAACAATTATATGGCCGGTTAAGATGTTAGAAGTAATGTTGTGCTTTAAATGCAAGTCACAAAACAAAATGACTGCAACTATTTAAGACAATATTTATTTCCTTTCTTCCTTACATTCGTCAGGTGTGTAAAAATACCTTAATAATTTAAGTTCAGTAATCTAAAATGGTGTCAAACTCACAGCCCGCAGGCAGGATGCATCACGTGCTGGCCCTGCCCCCACCCAATTTAGTAAAGGACTTGGGATGACTCGAGTTTGACATCCCTGATCTAGAAGGAGATGCTAGCTTTACAACTAACACTCTTAACATCTTACATCATATATTTTGTTCAAAAAACTTACCTGAATTATATTGCCATAGCAGGTGATTTGATGAAAAGGAAGCATAATATTAATTTTATCTATCTGTCTGTCTGTCTGTCTAGCTATCTTTTTTTTTTTGAAACAAATTTTATTGATTTTAAAGACAAACAAACCATCATTAACCATTAAATACATAAAACCTCTTTCCATTATTAATTTTACAAGTAGAATATTATTTTATGCAACATAATTCTGTTTTACACCATTTCAATATAAACATATAGATATCTCTTAACAAATTTCTCATTATTTCTCTTTTCGTATTCAATTTCATTGTTTTTATTATTATTTTCTATATTTATCCAGTTTATAATCATCATCTTCATTCCTCTCTGACTTGATTACCATTATTCTCATCCGACATTCCTCCGAGTTTTATTAATTCTCAAACAAAACATAGATACACAAAACACAAAAATATAAAACTTCTTTTAAGAAAGTAGTTTGGCCCCAGATTACCTCTCTTTGTATGGACTTCAATTAAATTCGTGCTCATCTTATATACCATTACCTATCTTATTTACCATTCTATATCTTCTATATAACTTCTCCCCGCTTTTCATTCTTCTTATTTCTATTTTATTTAATTCATTTTAATTTAAATCATTGTATTTGTATTTTTTGTCCATTCTTTCCAAATTATCCATTTATCTCATTCCCTATAGTAAGAAAAAAAAAAGAATTTCTCCTGAAATCACTGATCAAAGTATGATGCCTTTCTATCCTCCCCCTAAATTAATATTTAAAATAATGCCTGATACCCAATCTGATTCTGCTTAGTACATTCTACCTACTAACCTTTAAAGAGAAAAAAAAATAAGTTCATAATAATTAATATAATTAGATAATAAATCTAAATATTAAATCTTATAACATTCCGATTGTCTATTTCAAAAAACAAGTGCTACAATTTTATTAAATTTTAAAATCTGTCATTACTAAACATTTCAATATTTTAATCTTTTATTAATTCTTATAACATTCTAGTTTTCTATTCCTAATACATAGTACCATCTTATGTACCTTGCAGAATCTTCTTTTTTAAAGAAATTATACCTTACCCTTTATCCCTAAAAAAAAAATCCTTTTTTCCCATCTTGTTTCATACCTTTGTGGCTTTTCCCTCCCTTTCTTAACCCCCCTGGCCTTTTTACCACCACCACCCCACTAATCTCCGCCTTTTTAGCTTTCCCTCTCTGTTGTAATCCTTTCTCCTTTTGCTCAATAACATTGAGTTGGTTTTGCATCTTATTTTTTCCTTTCTTAAGTGTTTTTTTAAGTCTTAAGTTCTTCATTTTCCTTCCTTTCTTTCTCCTTTCTCTCTTAATTAATTTTTTAGATTCACTGAAGATGGCGTCTTCTTCTTCTTTTTCTTCTTCTCCTTCTATTTCCTCCATCTGTTGTTGTGTTTGCTGATAAATAGCAAGCGCCATTTCTAAAGAAAGGAAAGCTTCTTTCACAGCGTCCTTACTTTCTTGATATTCCTTTCTAAGTTCATCATCAGATAAAGCCATTCTTTGTTCTTCTTAGAGCAACCAAAATGTTTCAAAAGTTAAAACAATTCCTCAAAGTCCCAGAGACATCAATCAGTCCAAACAACGCACAAAGTTCTCACTTTCTCTTCCTGGGGTGGTATCAGTAAAAGGGAAAAGAAAAAAAACCCAATCTGTATTTTACAGCCTTGTTGCAATCAATTTCTAGTCTCAAGATCTTCAAGGCATCTCCTCCAGCAAGATCTTAATTTTTTTTTGTCCTCTCCCTTCCCACTTATAACAAGAAGCCAAGTTTTTACCTTTTATAAAAAACAACAGGTTTCTCAATGGCCATTTGTTGATTCCATAGGGAAGGAGAGTAAACTTTCCTTTCAGCACCTCAATTTTGCCGCAAGAAATCCTCCTCTGGAAACCAAGTATTTTTCAAAAAGTCGTAGTTCTCAGGATTAAACGCCTCTTAAAGTCCTGGATCAGCCAAAAAACTTTCTCTTGAAAACTTTCTCCCTTTTTCCTCCTGCTCAGTCTTACCCAGCTGCCGGCTTCTTTGTGGCGGCCATTACAGACTGCCGCTCGACCGCCTTGAGAAAAGGGGGTTTTGCCGGCTGGGGAGGGGGTCTGCAACACCCCCAAACCCCTCACCAGCTCCCCCCTATCTTCGGCTGCCTCTGCAGGGCAGTCTTAGCCTCCAAACCCGTCTGGATCGGAGGCACCAAAACGGCTAGCGCGACAGGGATCGCGCAGGATCATGAAACCCTGCTGCTGGTGAAGCCAACAAACCAGAAGTCCTGTCTAGCTATCTTTAGAACCATGAGCTCTAATAATTACATCAGCTTCCATCTAAAGTTGTACTCAAAATCTATTAATTATAAGTAACTCCTAGTTTGTAACAACTATATTGTACCAATTGTTTGTTCTTTTTTCCTTAACTTTTCTCCATTTTCTTTATTGTAAAGGTGAAAATCTGCCATTTGTTCTCCAAGTTTTGCTGAATATCTAGAACGAGAAGAAAACAAACTCCAGTGTTATGGACCATGTGGTTCCAAATCAGCCTGCATAACACATTACCCTATCATTACCCTATCAATAGTTTATTAATCATCAGTAATAAGTGCAAGTTTAGTCTTATTACAAATGTTCTGTCCTCAGAATTTTGTCTCTTGATAGGGGTTTCAGGACACTTAACGTTCAACCACCCCTGTCCCCCAGGAAAATGTGAAAATCCTGATCTCTAAAATTATTTTGCTACCAGTGAGACATTGTTTCATGCTAGTAACATGCAGGCTCTTTTCAGAACTTCCATTATAAAAGAAGAGAAAAGAAATGTTAATTCAGAGAAGCAACATCTTAAAATGAATCCTTTAACATCCTTGTTGAGGCTTTTCATTTTTATGTACTCCATAGCAAATGCAGTTCCACCTCCAGGAAGATCCATCACTTTAATTGGATGAGGAACCCGTACAGTGTTGGTTTTCTGAATTTCTCTTAAACTTTCCACTTCACCTTCAAACATAGTCCTAGCCTGGTCAGAAATAAGAATATAATTTAATGAAAATTTGATTGAATGTTAAGATTTTGCAGGACAGAAAAAAAGAGTTGTTTTTCTGATTTTTGTTTGAAGAATTCAGTCAATTCTTTAAATATATATAGATATGAACCTGTTGCCCCCCCACCCCCACCCCCACACAAAAAAATAAATATACACCAAATATTCAGGAGCAGGTGAAAGAAGCATTGCTTAGAAATAGGTGTCCACAGACCCCTTCTTTGGTACATACCAGGCACTCAGTTCATTCTAATTGTTTTAGATTCATCCAACAAACACACACAAAAAAAATAAACATGAACTCAGAGCATACTGCTAAAGAATTTTCCAGTCTCCAGAGCATCTTTATTTCAAAAAATGTCTCTGGCTCAAACAGGCATTCTTAGAAAATAAAAATGGTGGATAGCTGTAACCCATTTTTTTATTGGAAGTGTCCCACAAAGGGAAGCTAGGGCACTAAATTACATCTTTAGAGAACAATCTGGGACCCATTAGGGTTTTTTTCTACATATAATATAGGGTTGTGATGTTTCCTCTGCTCTCACAACTCTCCCCCTCCTCAACTGACCCTTGAAACTGCTTGCTAATTTGCTGGGAACAAAGGGAGCTGCACCCCTGCCCCAGTGAGGAAGAAAATGGGTTCTGTGTTTGTCCCCTTCCTCCAATGAGGAAGAGAGTTTAGGATCAATCATAAATGTGCACACCTCACAAGTAGCCCTATTCTGGCAGACACCCAAGTCATTCCTTTGTTCTTCCCTCACCAGCCATTAATAGATTTCGATTTTCAGCCTCAGGTCCAAAGCAGCCAATGGCCACTCACCATCACCTTGCTACCAGCCAGTTAGACACAGGGGTCAGAGGAAGATAGAACAGAGGCCCATCTTCCCTTGTACCATGCAGCCACTGGTTTCTGGGAAGTGCAGAAAGGAAATGCAGTTAGAAGGCATGGTGGTGCTAAAGTGGTCACAATTTTGCCAAATTTCAGTCACTTGTGAATCCTAGGTCTCAGATTTTGGGCGATTTCTGTAAGTTAGCTCATCTGAGGTACATTGATTGAAAGTATGTTGCTCTGTGTTGCAATGTTTAGCCCAATTGAGAATTACAAACTATCAAACAGACGTAAGATGGTAGTATATAGATGGGATGAGGAGCAATCCTGAACTTGCCCTTTCGTAAAAGTGGATTTGTGACTTTCTATGAAAATACTGACAGCATGCTCTTATAACTCCTAATATGCACATCAATCTAAGGTTTTTCATCCCTGCAATAAGTTAATGGAAGAATTATCAATTCATCTTAATAAAGTAATAGAAAACATTTGTTAGCAGATGAATAAATTTGGATATACTGGTTATCAACTAGAATATCCTTTGGGATGAGAACATGCAAAGGTAAGTAAATACTGTATATATATTTAACCTACTGGACTCTCAGTGAATTAAAAGGAATACAAACACCATTAAAATGTGCAAAATCAGGGTTATTTGAAAAGCTCCAAATGCCAATGATAACATACTGTATAAGATAAAATGTATTTTTATATTTGCTTCATATATTTGTTTTCTTTTTTCATGAAAACATAACATCTGTTTTTTTTTTTATTGGTTGATTTGATTTCTTTGATTATTAGAGCTTCCCAGGGTTGTTGAGCAAGACAACATACAAGCTTATTATTTTTTTATGTAAATTCCCAGTACTTTCAAAGAATGACAAGGCAGGAGATAGGTTTCCATCACCATTAAAAAAAACAAAAAACATGTGCAGGTGCCAAAACTTAATCAAATGTTTGCTTAACTTTAATCGCATTAATTAATTGGCCAGCGAGACTCGGGAGATTCCATGAGGATTAGAGCAGAAGAGCTAATTAGATAATTAGTGCAGATTTCCAGGAATATTTCCGCTGATTTCACGAATCAGATATTCCCCTAACCCCGCAAACATGCTGATCAAGTGCGCAGGAAATCGAAACGCCCCTTAAACGGCATTCGCTTCGCCCACCCTGTGCACTCTTACTGCGAGCGGTAAAAACGAAAGGGAGCAAAACAAACAGCTGTGTCACAAGGTATCTATCGCCGCCGCTACCAGCTGACTGCCCTCCCAGTCTCTGAGCCTTCCCAGCTGCAGTATTTTAACTAGCTAACAGAGCTGTCACCACGGTATCGTTAACCTGGGGCTTATTGTGGCTTTTAACAAACACTCGTCCTCCGTCGATCTCGTCGGCTTGTCCTTGGCATATGTACCCTCCTTTTGAGCCACTCAAGAGCTTCAAAACGGTGGTTTTCGGTTCAGCTTTCAGCAGGTTTTCCCTGGTTGTTGAAAATGCCGCCCGTCCTTTTGGGATTCTTGCCTTCAGTCACCAGCGCACGCTCGTATTGTGGCTCTTTTAATCTCTTTGCGGCCAAACATAAACTGAAACGCGAGGAATCATATAGCGTAGCTTGGCGCGGCGGGCGCGGACGGAGGAGAGGGGGAACTCAGTTAGTGGGCGCTACAGGACTGACGGTCGCTGGGCAAGATAGCGCGGTTCTCGATCGAAGGAAAACTGAATGACGTAGGTTTGAAAAACAAGTTAAAAAACGGCCATTCTTGCACTAAAAGAGACCCGTACGCCGCAAACGAGAGGGAGTCGGAGGGCCCCTGGAAGCCCTCAGAGAGTGCTTGATCATTCTAGTTCGCTTATTCTAATTCGTTTTTGGTGGCGCTTTTTTTTAGCTCCTCCCCCTTTTTATTTGAAACTAGATCACACGATAATAGCCAGCTAGCTGCTAGACTTAGAATAACTTTATTGTCACTTTGAATGTACATTAATTGGCATACATTAAAATGGAATTTCGTTGCATACAGCTCTCAAAGGGGCACTACCTCCAAAATACAACACATAAACATGACAAAATAAATAAATGCAAAATTATACCTGCATATACCCACATATATGACACAGAGAAACAACACAGTCTAGTTCGGATATATAAATGTACTGGGGGAAGCACATGTCAATTTAAAGTATGGAGCAAGTTTTACAAAATAAAAGGGTTACAAGATGAACTATGATGTGAAAGATGCCGGTCTTAGAGGTTGTCTCTGAAATTTCCTACATCTAGAATTTGTAAAAGCTGAATTTGGTTTTATTGACTATCAGGTTAAAATATTTCCTTTTCAGTATTCGAGTTATTAGAGATTATAGAATTGCCCTTACACAAGGGGACAAGTAATCAGAAGCCCCCACACTGGGCCTGGGTAGCTGGTTCTAGAGGTGACTTTAAAATAAAACTGCTCATTTATAATATACTTAAATATGATCCAGCAGTGTGCTGCAGCTGCCAAAAAAGCCAATGCAGTCCTAGGCTGCATTAACAGAGGGAGAGAATCAAGGTCACACAAAGTGCTAGTATCACTTTATAATGGCTTGGTAAGACCATATTTGATCACCCTGATATAAAAAAGATGCTGAAACTCTGGAAAGAGTGCAGAGAAGAGCAACAAAGATGATGAAGAGGCTGCAGGCTAAAACATGAAGAATGTTTGCAGGAATGGTTACGTCTAGTAGTTTAACAAAAAGAATGACTAGGGATGACATGATAGCAGTGTCCCAATATTTGAGGGGCTGCCACAGAGAAGAAAAGGCCAATCTATTCTCCAAAGCATGTGAAATTAGAACAAGAAGTGAGGGATGAAAGAAGGGGGAAAGAGAAAAGGGAAAGATTTATTTTAATCTCCAAGCCAAGATGCAGTGTTCTGATTAGGATGGAACAGGAAAGCAACAGCAGTATTCTTCACTGTGTTCTTTCCATCTTCATTTTCCAAATTCAGCACTAGTTTGGAATAGAAAACGGAAGCCCCAGAATTGTCCACCTGGAGATCATATCAATGGATATATTGTCTTTGAGTGTTGCAGCTGACTTGCCTCAATTTAAAACATCATTTGATTGCATAGTGAGAGGGTGGTGGTAATTATTTCCTTTGCAACCTCTTTCATTCAGAATCAGCCTGCCCTTAATTGCATACAGTAACTGTCTCTGTTCCTGTCACTTGAATGTGCCAGAATAATAGAAGAATGTGGTGGAATGTAAAAAAAATGGATAAATGTTAAGAAAGAAATATGTCTCCAGTGTATTTGAGAATATCTAAAATCATTTGCACACTAAAAGCTCACTGAAACGGAAGTCCTGAATAAAAAAAGGTTTCCAAAAGAGAAAGGGAGATATCCTTGATACTGATTGATCCAATAGTCAGTTAGAAAGTGCTTGTATATTACACTAAATCATGGTTTGTATGCTGTCCCAAGTATCTTGTGTTAATTTACAAGTGTTACTCTGGCCTTTTAAATCTATGCCTAGCATATTGCCCTAATTCATTTAAAGGCTGTAAACATTCACATTAGAGTCATCTAAATCCTAATTCTCTGGTGCTTAGCTAAATCTAGAGGCTGATCCAAAGCAGTCCCAGAAAAGATCCATTCTCTGGGAAATTGCCCAAGAAAGTTTCCATAAGTACCATAGATGTGGCTACCTATTAAGTTTATGTATTCAAAACTAATAGTAGGGTGAGTTTTTAAAAAGAGGTTTAAAGGTTTTAACAAGATGTCTTAGAATGTACATAATAAGTAGGTTAAAAATGATAATCATATAAATTTATCAGAAATATATGCATCAGATAAACATATATAGAAGTATATAATGGTTAACTATTGTAACAACATGTTCTGTTTTTTTCTTTTTGTCATCTTTTTATTAAAGCACTTTTTATGTATTTGTTTTCAGTATTAGTTGTTAGTTATTATCTTTATGTTTGACTCTTTACTATTTTATTAATTAAAAAGCAATATTTCTTTAAAAAAGCATACCTATTAATTTCAGTAGTTAATATAATTGCCCATCTCACAGATACATTTGCATGGATCAAAACAGATTTTCAAATCATGCTTTATTGACAGTACATGGAGATTTTATGCATGATGACCAGATATGTCATTCTCTGTACTGTTTTACGTATAGGTAGTCTGGTCTTACCACTGTAATTGAGCCTGGAAATTTTAGTGGTAAGTCATGTCAATCATTAAATGGATCATCACATGACCAAGCTGATTTAAAAACATTTTTTATGATGATTATTAAGTGAATGTGATTAAGTGAATGCCATGGTCATTAAGTGAACCCATTGTTTGCAATGCACATTATGTGTCAGAATCTAGACATAAATGTCAATTTCTAACAAAAAAATGTAAAATGTGATAATGTGAACTTTTTTTAGGGTCTATCACAACTTCAAATTGTTGCTAACTGACCAACCGTAAATCAAGAAATATGTGTAAATGATTACTTTTATGTTGCATTGCATTGTAGGCTAGTCTGAGTCAGACAGACCTGAAGTTACTGGTATCGTACTGTTAATTATACAATATACAAATTGATATTGAAAGTTCCATAGTAGCTTCCCATTCAAAGGAGAAACAATACCTCCAGTCAAAGCTTAAAGGACAAACTACCATCTGTAAACAGCCAGCATTTCCCCATGCCCTGATAATATTACCTAACCTGGTAATGAAAGAAGTGCAAGGGAAAAAAAGCAAGCTCAGTGAATACTAAAAATGCAGGAAGAAAAATTATTTCAATTTGAAATAGCAAAAATATAAAGTTACTAGCCAAATACATTAATCAGATCTGGGAACAGAAAAGGTACAATGAATGAATGGGAACTTAATGCAGATTTAAATCCAAAGTCACCAGTATGAAAGAAATGCACTAAGCTGGCTCGATGACATAAAAAGAATGGATAAGTACCTTAATTTGATGTATAGGTGAAACTCAAAAAATTAGAATATCGTGCAAAAGTTCATTTATTTCAGTAATGTAACATAAAAGGTGAACCTAATATATGAGATAGACTCATTACATGCAAAGCAAGATAGTTCAAGCCATGATTTGTCATAATTGTGAAGATTATGGCTTACAGCTCATGAAAACCCCAAATCCACAATCTCAGAAAATTAGAATATTACATGCAATCAATAAAACAAGGATTGTACATAGAACAATATCGGACCTCTGAAAAGTATAAGCATGCATATGTAAGTACTTGGTTTGGGCCCCTTTTGCAGCAATTACTGCCTCAATGCGGCATGGCATGGAAGCTATCAGCCTGTGGCACTGCTGAGGTGTTATGGAAGACCAGAATGCTTCAATAGTGGCCTTCAGCTCTTCTGCATTGTTCGGTCTCATGTCTCTCATCTTTCTCTTGGTAATGCCCCATAGATTCTCTATGGGGTTCAGGTCAGATGAGTTTGCTGGCCAATCAAGCACAGTAATTCCACAGTCACTGAACCAGGTTTTGGTGCTTTTAGCAGTGTGGGCAGGTGCCAAGTCCTGCTGGAAAATGAAGCCAACATCCCCATAAAGCTCATCTGCGGAAGGAAGCATGAAGTGCTCCAAAATCTCCTGGTAGACGGCTGCATTGACCCTGGAAGCACAGTGGACCAACACCAGCAGATGACATGGCTCCCCAATTCAACACAGACTATGGAAACTTCACACTGGACTTCAAGCATCTTGCAGTGTGTGCCTCTGCATTCTTCCTCCAGACTCTGGGTCCTTGGTTTCCAAATGAGATACAAAAGTTGCTCTCATCAGAAAAGAGGACTTTGAACAACACTGAACAACAGACCACATCTGTTTTTCTTTAGCCGAGGTAAGATGCTTCTGACGTTTGTTGTTCAGGAACGGCTTGACAAGAGGAATACGACATTTGAAGCCCATGTCCAGGATCCATCTGTGTGTGGTGGCTCTTTTTTTTTTTTAAACAAATTTTATTAATTTTACAAGAACAATGCACAAACAATCAAGGCATAACAGCTTACAAATTCTTTTCTATAAAGAAAAATAATTAAAGAAGAAAACCAATAGAACATACAAAATGATTCCAGATTATAATCAATATTTACATTCTCTATTTAACTTCATATCTTATCCCAACTTCTCCTTTTCCTTCTAATTATCCAAGTTATTTCTTGCTAGTTAAAATTTTATTGCCTTTTATAAACATACAAAACACAGAACATAAAAAACAAAACAAAACCCAAAACATCTTTTCTGAAGGCTGCTTGGTCCCGAGTTAAAACTCTTCACACAGATGAAATTCACACATCATATTCACTTTATATATTCTTCCATATCTTATTACCATTTTCAATATCATTCTTTGTCTGTTCTATTTCCAGCTATCCATTCATCCTTTTTCTTTTACTATACTTCTCCTATACACTAATTGGAATGACGCCTTTAACTCATTGCCCTAACTTAAAAGTACTTCATATAACACTTAATTTATCTTGGGATTCTGTTTAGTACATTCTAAAATTACACAATAAATTTTATAAGAGAAGTTAATAACTAAAAAATAAACCTATATAACCACTCATTTAAAAAGAAGAGAAAAAAAACTAATCATATATATTAATACTCATTTATATCTTAAACATTCTACTCTAGATACACATATAAAAACACAATCTTATGTACCTTCCAGAATCCCCCTCCCTTTTTCCCAATTAGATTCACCCATTGTCTCTAAATAAGCTTTTTTTCTTTAAATCTTGCTTCCCACCATTGAGGCTTCTCCTCCCCCCCTTTCTCTCTTGCTTATTCTTCTCCTTGCCCTTTTTACCCCTTTGTCTCTCCTCCTCCCTTTTCTTACTCCCTTTCCATTGCTTTCTAACCTTGCATCCACCTTTTCTCTCATTTTTCTCTTTTTTGGTTGTTTTTTCAAACCTTAAAATCCCCTTTTTCTTATCCTCTTTCTCCTCCTCCCCGAAGATGTTCGTCAAAGATGGCTTCTTCTCCCTCTTCTTCTTTGTCCCAGTCATTCTGCTGCGTAGTCAACTTTTCATAAGTACATAATGCCATTTCTAAAAATTGAAATTGAGTGCCCAAAGTATCTTTTCTATCTTGTTCTTCCTTTTTATATTTTTGATGTTCAGTCTTTAATTCATCCACAAGCGATGCCATCATGAAAAGAGAAACTTTTCCCAAAACAACCACCCAAGTATTTTTAATCAAAAGTAATTCAAAAAAAGTTCCAAAAATTAATACTTTTCTTCCTTCTTCTATTTCTTTTTCTGGGGTTACTGTTTAGTCAAAGAGGTCCAATTACCATATACTTTTCTTTGGGTTTCTAGGCAATCTCCTCCTTTTCCAGCTTCTGCTCCAATTTTTTTTTCTCTCCCTTTCCCCCTTACAACAACAATTTTTTTTAAAAAAATGATCAGAAATCCATACCTCCAATAAGGGTTTTCCGATTTCTTAAATTATTAAGTCCAATGTCCAAAGAGTCTTTTGTCCCTTGGCTTCAACTTTCAAAATAATTCACCTTCAGTGCCCAAATAAATTTCAAATCTTCATCTGCTGTTTCTACGGGGTGGGAGAGTGAAGAAAAAAAAGTTCCCTTTAACAGCTTTCTCCGCCGCTTTCCATCTTCTTAGGAATACAATGTATCCTCCAGCAATTCAGACAGTTCAGTTCCAGAGATTTTAAAAGATGTTGATTGACCCAGCTCAGCCAGCACTTTCACTTTTCTTGCTTCCTCCAGCACAATCTTACCCGGTTGCAGGCTTCTTCTTGGCGGCCATTACTGACCGCCGCTTCACCACCTTGGGGAAAAGGGTTTTTTCCGGATGAGGAGAGGGTCTGTGAAACCCCCAACCCCCTGTCCGGCTCCCCTCTCTCTTCGGCTGCCTCTACGGGGCAGCCATATCTCCCTGACCCATTTAAATCGGGGGCACCTCGGCGGGAAGCGCAGTAGGAATCGCGAACAGTCGCGAATTCCTGCTGCCACTGAAGCCACGCAGAACCGGAAACCGTGTGTGGTGGCTCTTGATGCACTGACTCCAGCCTCAGTCCACTCCTTGTGAAAGTCCCCAACACTTTTGAATGGCCATTTCCCGACAATCCTCTCCAGGCTGAGGTCATCCCTGCTGCTTGTGCATTTTTTTCTTCCACACTTTTCCCTTCCACATAACTTTCTATTAATCTTCTTTGATACAGTACTTTGGGAACATCCAACTTCTTTTGCAATTACCTTTTGAGGCTTTCCCTCCTTATGGAGGGTGTCAATGATGGTTTTCTACACAACTGTGAGGTCAGCAGTCTTTCCCATGATTGTGATTCCTATGAACCAGACTGAGAGACCATTTAAAAGTTCAGGAACCCTTTGCAGGTGTTATGGCTTCATTAGCTGATTAGAGTGGGACACTTTGAGCCTAGAATATTGAACCTTTTCACAATATTCTAATTTTCTGAGACTGTGGATTTGGGGTTTTCATGAGCTGTCAGCCATAATCATCTCAATTATGACACATCATGACTTGAACTATCTTGCTTTGCATGTAATGAGTCTATCTCATATACTAGGTTCATCTTTTAAGTTGCATTACTGAAATAAATGAACAATATTCTAATTTTTTGAGTTTCACCTGTATAATTTATAGTACAGATTTCATGCATTATACAATATCTCTTAATGATTTCAACTGTGTTAATGAAATATTTTTAATTTAAAGCTCAACAGGGATACGTGGGTTTTGATTAGAAAATGGATATAAAATGTAACATTATAAATTCCTAATGAGGTATTAAAATATATCAGTTTTATGATAGTTCAGATTTGTTATGCATATATACCTGCATTTCTGTACCTGTACCTTATTTCTTCTCTGTACCACCTATTTCTTACTTTCTTTCAACAAGTATAATAATAACATGTCAGAAAAAATGACTTGAGGACTTAGATATCTATTTTCATTCCTGGCCAGCAGAAGCCTATGAGCAAAAATTATGATGTTTTGAATACTCTATTATGTCTTGCAAAGGGAGAAAAACATATATTGTATTGTATAGATACATATTTTCTTGTAATACTCTATAGAAGCAAAAGTTAGATTTTGAAGAAGCAGGATAAAAAGGATTTTTACTTTTGAACTTTGGTTTTAGAGGAGGTTACCAAGAACACAGCCACTCACCACCCGAAAAATCAACCCCCAAATGACTCAAGACCAATGATACTTAACAATAATAGATAAAAAGCATTTTTGGTATCCTTATGCTTATGTGTATCTGCGTGTGCCTTTCAATCATGTTGACTCCTGGCAATTATCTGCACAAGTGCCTGCAAAGTTTTCAGAAGTGGTTGCCATTGCCTGCTTCCTAAGTCTGAGGAAAAGTGACTGACCCAAAGTCACCTTCATGCTTAAGGTGGGACTAGAATTCATGGTCTCCCAATTTCTAGTCTGGTGCCTCAACCATCACACCAAACTAGCTCTCACTTGGCATCTAGTTAATTTAAATTTAAGCTATATTGTAGCTAGCATTAAAAACAAAGTCTTCCACACTTCACTATAATTTCTCTGAGGCAACCATATCCAAAATCCAGATAGACCTTGATCTTCTCATATTTGCCTTATCAGAGGTCCCTGATACGTTTGCTGCTGCAGTGTATTCATTTTTGCATGGAATGAACCTCTCTTATGAGACAAATGGACTTTAAGATTTGTTAGCAAAAATGTGTCAACTATAAAGAATTGTCTAAAGGTCTGTTTACACAGTACGTGGCAGGTCCTGCAAAGAAATATGTATTCTATGAAAACACAGAAAAGGCTAAAAGGAGGTTTCTTACTCAAAGGCTAATATACTATTTAGGTAGCCTTTTCCATTACATAGTTGTCCTGTTCCTGAACTTTCAACCAACAGTTTTAATTGCAGTGCAGGTTTTAGATGCTGGCCCAGGCACAAAATATTTGGACCTAATGTGATTTCTTAGTTTTTAAGGTTACACACTATGCTAACCAATCCACTATAGTAAAGATCCAATAGTTTTGTTAATAAGCCATAGTTTTAAAAAAGACTTATTTACTGCTGTGTCATTTTCAGTTTTCCAGATACATGAAAGCAGTAATCTAAACATACAATTCCTTTTTAGTTGCATGGGTATATGTGTTTCTTCTTCATCCTAAAAAATGGTATACTTTAGGGACATTAAGATACTTTTCCTCTAGAAATGCATCTTATGCATCTCTGCTTAGAAGCAAGTATGACTAAACAAGAGAGCTACTTTGGTGTAATGGTTAAGTCATCAGGTTACAAGAGACTCGAGGTGGTATTCAGCAGGTTCTGACCAGTTCTGGAGAACCAGTAGCGGAAATTTGAGTAGTTTGGAGAACCGGCAAATACCACCTCTCACTGGAAATTTTACAGTATCTTTCCCCTGCCCTGCCCACCAAGCCATGCCCACAGAATCAGTAGTAAAAAAATTTGAACCCTGCCACTGCAAGAGACCATGAGACCATGAGCTCTAGTCCTGTACAAAGCCAGATGGGTGGTCTTGTCCTAGTCATTCTCAGCCATAGGAAAGGGGCAAGGGCAAACCACTGCCAAGAAAATTGTGAGGTCTCCAGGAATCAGACACAACTGAATGGAAGGAGAAAACAAAGTACAACTAAGCTCAATGGGATTTGCTCTCAGGTGAGTGCAGACAAGGCTCCTCCTCCATATCTTAACCCAAGTGATGTTTCCAAACGTCATTCCTTTTCCTCAATAATCCCTATGACTCCTAGGCTTGGTCTTCTGTCTCTAACTGTTGCCAGAGTCTTTAGTGACTGAGACATTGGGGCATATAGGGACGGGATTTCTGTTTTAAAGGGACGTCTAGACTTCTCTCTCCAGACACATTCCTTCAGTTTTCCTCCCACTCTGGATTAGGCACTGTTATCATTAGTACACTGGAGCCCTTTCAAGATCAATAAAAACCACAATGAAATCTGCACTGCGTGTGCCTACGTGCTCCTAATACTAAAGTGCTTGATGAGTTCTTCAGCGTTCTACTTGTGAGAAGAACATGCTACAGAATTGCTAGTTTATTTTAAAACATACTACGTAAATGCCTAGTTTTTCTGGAAACCACTTTTAGCAAAGTATGCATTCATTCATAAGGCAAATTATGCACCCTTCTCACACATTAAAGTTAAGCAGGTAAACCATTTTAGCAAGGTAAATCTGCTAAAATCTTGTCGTCTAATGTAGTCTTTCTTAAGGTACTGCTTCTCCCTACCAGCCTTATTTTGTAGTTTGTTATGGAAAGCTATATTCATAATAACACTGAGTTATGGTTTAATAATGAACACGCTTGCCTGAACTGTGTATGTACAAAATACTAAACTATCAGCTAGCCAAGAACATATTAGCTTAGTATATTGGGTGAACCCAGCATAAAAGATTATCTAAAAATCCTTGGCAGTGAATTAGACTGGACTAGAAATAATTCAATTTTGTTTACAATCTGGATGGGATAAGGCATGCTCAGATTAAATTTTTCCAAGAATGGAGCCACTTGTCATCAGTAAACATGTCAGTAATCCAATGACATCAATCTCAGTAGTTAATCTGGGCTGATCCAGCTCTCCTCCCCCCAAAAGAGGGGGTTCACAACTTGGAGATCCTCCTGGATTCCTGGCTTCTGCATAAGCCAGGAGGGTGCTTTACTCAGTTTTGGCTGATGTATCGCTTACCAGTCTACCTGGACCAGCATGCTCTGATATCACTGACTCATATTTTGATTGCTACCCAGTTAGTCTACCAACATATGTTTCATGTGAGTTTTGCTTGGGAAACAATCCAGAAATAGCAACTGGTCGAAAAGGCAATGAGTGCCATGATCAGTCCTGCCAGGCTCAATCAACACCAATTTTAAAACTTCTGCATTAACTACCAAGGAGTGTCTGAGTTCAATTCGAAGTGCTGGTTATTACTTTTAAAGCCCTTTCTAATGCAGCAGCAAAATATATCAGATAACATCTTACCTGAACTGAATCTGCCAATCTGGTCTAGCAAAGCCTACAGGGCAAATCTTACTCCAAGAGAAGAATATGGAAGGTAGATTGGGTAATACTCAAAATTAGCATCTACCCTTTAAAGATATATGTGGTTCTTTGTTAACTTTTCAGAAGCAAAATCATTCTATTTCAGCATCTTCTTGGGTCCAGTTAATTTGAGTTGTAATGCCAGTTATGGTTATTTACTTGGAAATGTAGATTTTTGTTTTATGATCATTTTTTTATTCTTGTATGACACCCAGAGTCCTTTAGAGTTAGGGCAAACTCTAAAAATAGTTAAATACATACATAAATATTCATTTAAAATAAGTCTCACTGAATTTTGTGTCTCTGGTGTATATTGGATTGAAAGCTTACCAAAGTTGGCTGAAAGACAGGCAGCTATACCAAAATATTTTAAATAAATAAAATTAAATCATTTATTTGCTGTTTGTGTTTATGCAATAACCCTGTAACATAAATCTTAGCTGAAAATATCACTGCTTCCATGCTAAAATGAAAAAGAGTGGAATATTTGAATGTATTACATTTAAAAATAGAACGTGAAAAAACATCATGAGACTCATCTGCACTTATCCTTGTTACATATTGTTTCATATTCATCACTTTCTCTTGTTATATACATTATTCATGATTTTATAACTATTTGCAGTGGCAAAATTCTTAACTTGTGCTAATAAGTTAAGGAAGCAATTTGATGTGAATTCATAAAGGAATATTGAGATTGATTAAGAAAGTCATATATTTTTTAGATTTTAATATATTGTAATTTGTTGTCATCTGTAGATTGTTTCAATAAACAAACGATATATATGTTAAAGATGTTTGCCAATCAAGATAGTAAGTTCAAATAGGAAAATAACCAAACCCAGATCCAATACTGCTACTACTACTTTTGCTAATGCAGTCTCCATACTATTTCTGGTACTTCTTTTCCCTTGTGTTTGTAAAAAGGCCATGGTATAGTAAGCCAATTTTTCAAATGTACAATATGGAGAACTTATCAATCACAGCCTAATCACAAAATCTCAAATTTCTGCCTGCAGAATTTGATAATGGCAAAAAAAGTCCACAGAATTTGCCATCGCAAAAGTTAAACATGTTTTCCCCTGCAAGATTTTGTAGGGATTGGACAATTGTATTTTGCTTTTAGCGATAACAATTGAACTTAGATTTATATACCGCTTCATAGTGCTTTACAGCCCTCTCTAAGCAGTTTACAGAGTCAGCATATTGCCCCAACAATCTGGGTCCTCATTTTACCAACCTTGGAAGGATGGAAGCAGAGGTAGGCTGCAAATAATGTAACAACTGGTTCACTAGTGCAGAACTGAAAATGTGAGCATGTGTGCACACACTTGCTTTGTGTGACTGCCAATACACAGAGATTTTATATACGCGGCAGCCGTGTTGAGTAGAGCAAGTGAGGCATGAAAATCAGCTGGGCTGCATGGGTGGGTTGAGCGAGCCAGAAAGTGAGATATACAAGACAGGATAACACTGGGGCAGGTGGTCAGAACTACTGGTATGGGTGAACCAGTCCAAATCGGCAGCAACCCACCACTGGATGGAAGGCTGAGTCAGCCTTGAGCCAGTGAGAATTGAATTGTTGGCACTCGGCAGAATTATTCTGCAATATTACATTCTAACCATTGTGCCACCACACAGGATTGACTTTCCGGGTTGCTAGAAAGGATAGAATTTGTATGCATCTGACATGCTGATATACTGACTGAAAGGAGAAAGGTGCAAAATGAAACTATTTTTTACTTGTAGATATCTATGCAAACCGTCTTCAGCTACTTCAGCTACTTACTTGATTTGGCCATAATAGCAAGCCAAGCAATTACAGTACTCATAGTGGCATAACTGATAATATAGTCATTGTCCTAGAAGCAGCAGAAATGTTCAGATTCTCCTAACATGCCAATAAAAAGACAGGTAGGGCATTTTAGCTATTCTATTGGCTCAGCTGAAACTAAAGATGTATCCTTCTGCTTTTGAACTACAGAATTTTTTTTTTGGACAAGGGGAAAAAACCCAACGATAATCCACCAGACTGTGTCTTTCCATGTCAACCAAAGCTAGCATTGCTTAAATTCTGAAATTGGCAAGCAGCCTTACATTCCCCAGTCTGAATCCTAACCACGTTAGGGACAAATCTAGAAATAGGCATTTCTGTTTGGAAGGGAAATATGTGAAACTCAAAATAATCTTTCAAAACTGAATGGATGCAGAGACAGTATCTGATTTCAAAACATCACCCTGCCAAGCACACAGAGTGAAGGGTATCAACCCCTCATCTTCCCAATTCTGACTTAGCCCATTTACTTTTGTTCATAACAACAACTGAGATTCTAGATAACCCACTCACACAGTTTTCCTTGGAAAACATGACTGTCTCCAACATGCCAGGGCTCTTTTTCCTTTCCCAAATTGGAAACTGAGTGTGAATTCAACATCCACGAGTGTAAAAGAGCAAGACAAACCAAGGCAGTCCATGCCAGAGCAATATGGATAATGGAAACTGTTTGTGTAGCAGCCAGTCATCATAAAAACAAACACCAAACTAATCTCTCAAATAGCTGTGCCATTAGGCTTCACAGGGCAGATTTTTCACTTGGCAATAAAGCTATTGCTTCATAGTTTTGCTGTGATGATTCTGTTATCACCTGGTCACCTGGTGACATCACCTGGTGCTTGACTCATTAAGACAAGTTAGAAAACTGAAAACATGTAAGCCCCACATTGGTTTTGTATCCTAACAAACTACAACCTGTCCAAACTGGATGTCCTAAACTATCTTCTTTCTTTTCCTCAGTGGCCTTCCTTTTACAAAAAAAGAGCAGGGTAAACACAAGAATCTGACTGAGTCTATATACCATACAAAACCATTGTATGGCTTGCTTATTTATTTTTATTTATTTTATTTTGTCAAGTGATTATAAGATAACAGGTATAAGTATAAAACATAGTTATGAATCCATGAAATGGATACATATAAGAAAAATAAAAAGAAACAATAGGACAGGGAAGGTAGGCACGTTGGTGCGCTTATGCACGTCCCCTACAGATCTCTTAGGAAAGGGGTGAGGTCAATAGTAGAAAGTCTAAAGTTAAAGTTTTTGGGGTTTGAGGAAGAAACCATAGAGTCAGGTAGACTATTCCAGACGTTGACCACTCTGCTGCTGAAGTCGTATTTCCTGCAATCAAGTTTGGTGCGGTTTACCTTGAGTTTGTATCTATTGTTTGCTCTTGTATTGTTATGGCTGAAGTGGAACTATTCATTGATAGGTAGGACATTGCAATATACAATTTTATATACTAGACTTAGATCGGACTGAAGGCGGCGTAGTTCTAAGTTTTCTAAGTCTAGAATTTCAAGTCTGGTGGCATAAGATATTCTGCAACAAGTAGAGGAGTGGAGAACTCTTCTTGTGAAATATTTCTGGACTTTCTCAACTGTATTAATATCAGATATGTAATGTGAGTTCCAGACTGATGACCTGTATTCAAGTATTGGTCAAGCAAATGTTTTGTATGCTGTAGTTAGTCATGTGATATTACCAGAGAAAAAGCTATGCAGGATTAGGTTAACAACTCTTAATGCCTTTTTGGCTCTGTAGTTACAGTGGTTTCTATCACTTAGATTATTAGAGATGAGTACTCCAAGGTCCTTGACAGCGTTTGGATCTGTGCTATCCCAGCCAGTCTATGGGAATTGGATAGGAATTATGAGCTGTCCCCTTAAGGGAATGCATCATGGTAAATGTAGTTAAAGGTATCCTGGGAAATGTAGTTCATGTCACATGGCCACATCTGTAATCCCGATTGGTCACTAATTTGACCCTCGATGAGTTGGGGGAGTTTTACTCACTTTTGCCTGAACTCCCTAACTCATGGCAGCTGCTTTCTATCGCTACGAGATGGGTTAGGAGATAACCATCTTTTACTTTTCTGTCTTCTGCACAGTAGTCCTTGGTTTTGGTTGCGGTTTGGCAGTCTGCCAAGGAGCCTGTATGCTTCTGTTTTACGTTGAGGCTCCTTGTCTGAAGGAGGGCTACAAGATATATGCAGTGGTGGCCTTGTAGATGGCCCAGTGGCCATCAAATCTCCACTAGGATGGGGGATCATAGAAATTGTCAATGTCGATCAGATGCAGACCCCAACCCAGCCTTAACACCATCCATTTCAACAGCCTTCCAACGCCCTTTAGCACCATCGAAAACAAGAATGCAGTTCCAGAGTAAAAGGCCACTGGCAATCAGTCCACTTTCGCTAGGGCACCCTAAACGGCTGCCAACAACCACCAGAAGTCCACTAAAATGCTCTATATGGGCATAAGCCCTTTCCAAGAGCTTCCCAACTCCCTTTGACACCGTGGAAGCAAGAGTACTGTTCCAACCCTAAAAGGCTGCCAGAAGCGACCACTAGACTTTCACCTTTGGCACCAAGAGTACCTGTCAACCCTAAAAGGCCGTCAGAAGCGACCACTAGACTTTCACCTTTGGTACCAAGAGTACCTGTACACCCTAAAAGGCCGGCAGAGGTGACCAGCAGACTTGCACCAAGAGGCTGAACTTGAAGATTGAACCTCAAACTTTGCATGCTTTGCTTTGTTTGATGCTTTATTAATGTTTACTGTTTATCTTAGTTATATAATTATCTGCTATTCATGGTATTGCTGTTTACTGATCATCTTAGTTTATAGTTAATTTTTTTTCTCTTCTCTTAATAGTGGAATTTACAATTCCAGGCGGGGAGTGTGCTGTCCCAGTCAGTCTATGGGAATTGGATAGTTACTTAGGAATTATAAGCTGTCCCCTTAAGGGAATGCATCATGGTAAATGTAGTTAAAGGTATCCTGGGAAATGTAGTTCATGTCATGTGGCCACATCTGTAATCCCAATTGGTCACTAATTTGACCCTCGATGGGTTGGGGGAGTTTTACTCACTTTTGCCTGAACTCCCTAACTCATGGCAGCTGCTTTCTATCGCTATGAGATGAGTTAGGAGATAACCATCTTTTACCTACAAGGCAGATATACAAAGGATTTGTCATTAAAGAAGAACTTCATCACAAATGTGAGTTATGAGGCTACCTGATGAACCAATAAATGTACTTTGTTATGGACGTCTTGTTGAGATTATCTATCTGCATCTGCACAGCTTAAAAATCCACTACTGTGCAGAAGACAAAAAAAGATCATCAACAAAGTCTTGACTATTCAGCTTGTATTTTATTTTCTGATTTTTTTTTTGCCAACATGTAAGACAGAACATTTATTTGTTGAGATTTGAAGTTGCCATTTGCTTGGTGATGGTTTAGCATGAGCCATTGACTGGGTTAGGGTTAGGATTACATACCATAAACCCTGATTTGATGTATGGTTCCCAAGTGCATTAAATAATTTATTGTATGGTTAACATATTTCCACACCCAGAAACAGGATCTATATTCATCACAATGGTCAAATGCAGTGCTTTTCTGGAAAGCTGATTCTAGATTCAGAGTCTCTACTTAATATTTTAAGAATATTTTAAACCCAGATTGATTCTCTAAACTGCTGGGGGGAAATGAACTATAAAGAAAGTCCCCAAATTGTCAATTCAAAGATAACTTTTATATTATATTTCCTTTTTGGACTGTTAAGTATAGCCCTACGATTTCCTTTAAATGCCTCCTTTAAATTTTAAACCAGAATAAGGAACAACTCTAAGGATCTTTTCCCCTTTTCCCTGAAAATAAAAAAAAATGTTTTCCGTATCAAGCTCATCATGTCAAGTGAGGCTGTGCACAGAGGTTGGTCCAAAAATGCAAGCCAGAACCTTAAAGTAAGATATTTTCTGTTTCCTTCATTAATGAATTGGTTGGTATTAATATGAATTAAAGCTTTTGCTTGGCTTTATCTTTAAAAAGTGTACTATACTTCTTCTCCGCAGAATTGAACGTGCCTGTTTATAATGTTACCTGTTAGAGTAATATTGTGTAAGGTGTATGAAATTGTAATAGGCAATCTTTTTTTTACAGACCTCTTAGGAATGGGGTGTGGTCAATAGTGGATAGTTTAAGGTTAAAGGGGGGGGGTAGAGAATGTAACAACAGTGTCAGGTAGAGCATTCCAGGCATTGACCACTCTGTTGCTGAAGTCGTACTTTCTTCAATCAAGCTTGGAGCGGTTTACATTGAGTTTGTATCTGTTGTTGCTCTTGTATTGTTGTGGTTGAAGCTGAAGTAGTCATTGACTGGTAGAACACTGTAGCTGATAATTTTGTGTATTATGCTTAAGTCCAACCGTAGGCAGCATAGTTCTCCAAAGTTTCCTAGAATTATAGTTTGGGAAAATGCAAAATGTGAAGCTTTCCCTCTAATAGCCCTACAATTCTCAGGGTTCCCTAGGGAGTAAGAACAGCTGTTAAACTATTTTATATCGCAGATTTGTGTTTTGCTTCAGTCCCATAAAGAGAGCTTACATTTGGTGAAATCCCTTCCCTTTCTACACTGATGCTGCCTAAATGTGTAGCTGTCCTCCAGGTGGCAGCATTTACTATCTGTTGAGTACTGAACGTTGTAGCTCTGAAAATTAAACTCTTGGTTTAACTGCTGGTAGTTACAATTCACCTGTACTAGCTTTGGAGAACAAGCAAAAGTTGAAAGGGGCAAAAAGATTGTAACTAGTAGTAGGGGAAATGAAACTTAATCATGATACTATTTATGAGACAAGGACATTAATTCTTCTGATTTGTAGCCTAACTTTAAGTATTTCCATGTTTGCAGAGTAAGATATGGGCTGCAAAAAACTGGCTGACTACCAAGTGGCAGGCAGTGGGTTAAAATGTTTGGTACTGTATTTCTCTTTGCTGTTGTCTGGATTTTTGCAGTCCAGATCTGGTGGCCACATTAATGACATTATTGAGTAATAGGAATTTAATTCCCCCCAAATAAAAATTTATTGTTCATATCGAAAGACCATAAGAGACTTAGGAAAGAAATGCTGCCTAGGGTATGATCCAGAGGTGATATTCAGCAGGTTGTGACCAGTTCTGGAGAACCGGTAGCGGAAATTTTGAGTAGCTCAGAGAACCGTCAAATACCTCTGACTGGCCCCGTCTCTATCTATTCTCTGCCTCCCGAGTCCCAGCTGATCGGTTGGGTCTTTTTTTGTTGCCCTGCACAGGAGAATGGAGCTGGAAAGCAGGTTAATGGGGTGGGGAGGGAATAGGATTTTGCAGTAACCTTCCCCCAGGACTGGAGAGGGAATGGGGATTTTACAGTATCCTTCCCCTGCCACGCCCACCAAGCCATGCCCACAGAACCGGTAGTAAAAAAATTTGAATGCCACCACTAGTATGATCAGATAAGAGCCTGAAGATGGATAGTGAGCTGACAAGAAGACCTTCCTTAGTTCCTCAGGCTGTAAAGGAAATGGAAGGAGTATTATACTTGCAAGATATTTTAATGTAGTTTTGCAATAAAGTTGAATTAGCTTATCTGGTCATGTTTTCTTCCCTGATAAGGTCAACAGGGAAATCCTTGTTGTTGAATTTTGTGTACTACATTTACATATTGTGAAATATAAAATTTAAATATATGATAATCAATAAAAACAAAGATACAAAGCAGGAGAGTTAAATTTAAATTCTACAGGAAATTAGGTTTTAGGGAAATTGTGAGTGTATAAGCATTAGAAGAAAACAATGCAGGGTTAAATATTAGCCTAAGTCATAAAACTTGCATGGAGAAATTGCAAGTAGAAAAAAGGAAGACCCTGGATGCAGGCAAGCTTCCTTAGTTTCTTGCTTGGGAGGATTCTTGGAGATATTTCGGTAACTGATTCATGTTAACATAACTGCACGATATCCCAGAGATGCTTAAGGCTTTAAGCCTATGCTTATTTTCTGATGACCAAGGAGTCATATTCCTAGAGACATAGTAGTGTCATACTTCATCAAAATAGATAGCAGCATCTAGCTAACCTTGATTGACCTCAGAATAACTGAACAGGGTTTGATTCAGGGGTGGGATTCTACCAGTTTGCACCTATTTGCTAGAACTGGTTGTTAACATTCTAAGCAGTTCAGAGAACCGGTTGTTAGAAGAAATTACTGGCCTAATCCTGTAAGGAAGGCAGGAAGGAAACATTCTGGTGTTGCTTACAGAAACTGCCTCTCCATTAACCCTTATTACATTCTTGGCAGGATTAGACTTCCTGTCTCAGGAACTTCTCTGGAGTTTTTTCCCCCTCCTTTGCTGGTACTTTGCTTGTGTGGATTGACCATTCAAAGTTACAATGGCACTGAAAAAAGTGACTTATGACCATTTTTCACACTTACGACTGTTGCAGCATCCCCACAGTCATGAGAGGCCAGGTGAGGAGATGCATGCCTCGATGTGAGTGATATTTAGTTGGCCAGCCAATAACATGACCACCAAGCCACACCCAACTAAGCCATGCCCATAGAGCTGGTTGTTAAAAAAATTGAATCCCACCCCTGGTTTGATTGGGTTAAAACCTGAATAAAAAGAGTCCTGCAGAAAACCTCTGAGCTGTAGGCTAGACTGAGAAGTCAAAGGAAATAAAAAATTAAAAAATGCCAAATGATGCATATCACTGCCAAGAAGACTGTACGGAAGTATCCATGTAGTCATCTGGAGCTGGGCCTTTACTTTTATCTCATATCCCAAATTACATTAGAAGTGTCTCCTGGCTACTTGTTGTCTAACACAAAGTGCTGATGTCACGTAATGCAGGTCCAAAGCCTTACTTTTAAAACAAAAAAGCTGATTCTTGCTAGAACATTCAGTTTTCCGTAATTATTCAGTAGATTAGTTGGGTCAAAATCCCTGGCTCCATTTCTGCCCCTTCCTCAAATATTTAACTTACTACCCTATCAGGTCTGACTTTAAAAAAAAAAAAATGGTTGCAAACACTGCATGGATCAACTTATCTCTTCAGCAGCTGTAAACCTTAGAATATACCTTATTGCTAGCCACAAGCCTACTACAATATAAAGAAAATGCAATGTTCTAATGGTGAAGTGGGACTTTTATGTAAAGTCAGGAGAAAATCGCCAATGACCTCAGACCTGATTTATTCTCAAGGCATCTAATTGATGCTAAATTATGGTTGACAAACCATTATAGCTAGGTTCAAATAGAATACCTAGCCAGTATGCTCTTAAGACAAATTACATTATAATTGAATGTGCTACAGGTCGTTCTCCACTTATGACCACAACTGAGCCCAAATTTCTGTTGCTAAGCAAGAATTCAATGAATTTTCCCCCATTTTATGACCTTCCTTGCCGCAGTTGTTAAGTGAATTGCTGCAGTTGTTAAGTTAGTAACATAATTGTTCAGTGAATCTGATTTTGCTGTTGACTTTGCTTGTCAGAAGTCTGCAAAAGATGACCACATGACTTCAAGACTGTCAGAAATACGAGTCAGTTGCCAAGTGCCTGCAGGTCCCCTTCTGGAGCTCAAAGGCTAAGGACAGCTGGACCTGCCAGGCTAATTAGTATTTGGATTAAGGACTATTTTGAAATGTTGGGGAATGCTGCTTTGGTCTAAGTTGTGTAATTTATAATTATGTTTTTAATTCATGTGTTTGACTTATTGCATCCTCTTCTTGGAGCCGGGCAGCCTTAACAAATCCAATTAATTACTGCAATGGTGATATGGAAATGCTGCAATGGTCGTTAAGTGTGAAAAATGGTCATAAGTCACTTTTTTCAGTGCCATTGTAACTTTGAACGGTAACTAAGTGAGGAGTATTTGTATACTAACCCATGGTAAGAGATGGTAAGGCATCATGGCTTTTGCAGATACTGATGAATATATTGCCATTGTCCTTTCCTTTTCCTGATTAGTCTTTTCTCTCTCTTATGATTCCAATATTCTTTTTCCATATCTTCATTTAATAGAAATAATAATTCAAAGTCCTATAATTAGTTGGCTTGTGATTTGGTCCTGGTTCAAAAGGAAAAAGATTACTATTAATATCAAAAGACTTACAACATAAAGCATTAGATCATTGCCTCCTTAAACAACTTAGAAAACAGAATGAAAGTGTATTAGGCATCAAAACAAAAACACTGAATGTTAACTAAATTATTAATGGTGAGATGTTTTAAGTGAAGACACACAATTTATAAGGTCATATTTAGTCAGGATCCAGAAATCTGGGACCAGGAACAAAATCTGACTTTACATCTTGACCTCATCTCAAGAGTACAGCAGCATAGATAGCATCTGGCAATCAAGAAAAGATACATCTTCAAAGTATATTTTTATTTGAAATATAACTATCTCCAGTGTATTAAGTCTTGTAACCTTCCATAGCCTAGTTTCAGAAATATCTTTTTGTAGAATGGTGTAACTGCTAAGCCTAATTTCCTAGCTAAAACAAAATCTTTCAATCTAATTCATCTCTCAGTAGACAGATTTTTCTAGTTGCCAGCTAATGCGTTTCTTAATTTTGAAGTTCTCAGCAGATGGCAGTACCTGGTTAATCCTACCCATCACATGCTAGCAGGCAGAAGGGTGCAGAATGGAGGGCCAGAGGCCCATTGGCTAGGGTAAATGGCTGCGGGGGGGAATGGAAGAGGAAAGCTGGCTGTGAATAGCTGAGGTGGGAGGATGGAGGCAAAGGAGGTGCGGCCAAAGATGGGAGCCTGCAGGTCCCCTTCTGGAGCTCAAAGGCTAAGGACATCTGGACCTGCCAGGCTAATTAGTATTTGGATTAAGGACTATTTTGAAATGTTGGGGAATGCTGCTTTAGTCTTAGTTGTGTAATTTATAATTATGTTTTTAATTCATGTGTTTGACTTATTGCATCCTCTTCTTGGAGCCGGGCAGCCTTAACAAATCCAATTAATTACTGCAATGGTGATGAATAACATTAAGCTTTTGTAGCTGTGAACTGACAGGGAGAGAAAGTCTACTATGAAGCTAATTTTTCTGAAAAATAAGATGAGATTTTTGGAATATGTTTGTGCTGTGGTAGGGAGACACAAGCATGAGCCCTAAACTTACCAGTGTGTGATTTGCCTAGACAATGGAATAATACAGGTTCCTTCATATTCATGATACCAACTTCATCCCCCAAAATCCTATCCAAATATGCTGTCTGTGATATATAAGATTAGATACCAACTGGGACAGGTCCATCCAAATAATGAATTACATACAATCCTGAGCCTCTTTACTTAACAGAAATCCCACGAGACAAGGAACATGAAATAATCCCATGCCAACTCTGAGATCACCTCAGCTCAGGAAATAAACACGTCAAACTTCATACTATAGTGATATCAATACTTATATTGCCCTGGCCACTCACTATCACCAACACACATTTAAAACTGATAGATTGCGAGATGCAGCATATTGTGAATAAGGCAGAATTTCCATAGACCAGAGCCCTGCACCACAACTTGTCTCCAGAAGTTGTAGATGTTCTTTTAAAGATTTTTAAAAAGAGATTTTTGGACAACGATTTGTCTGAAATGATATAGGGTATCTTGCTTGAGCATGGAGTTGGACTAGAAAACCTCCAAGTCCCTTCCAACTCTGTTATTCCTCATCTGCTGGTCTTTGCCTTCTGAACAACATCACAACATAATGAACAACTCTGGCAGAAATGAAAGTCAAGTCAGTGCATTCATCTGGGATGAAGTCCTTGAAATAATGTTTACTAGCAGCCAGTCTAGCATTAAAGAGCAGGACTTTCAAATTGAAGGAACCACCATTGCTGTCAACTTAGTTAGGTTGCCACCCTTCAGCCTCCAACCATGTATTGCTCTGCCATCAACATTTAATCATTTTCCATGTATCTCTCTCTACACTGATACCTCTCTTAACACTACAACACTTCTCCTCTGTTTACTGTTCCTAGTGTCCAAATTTGCTTATAAGTGATATAACTTTAGTTCAAAGAGCTCTAGAAGTTCTATCTCCTTTGCTGAGGACCCCAGTAGCCACCAGGGTTATTTGTATATTTACTGTAAATGTAATTAATCCAATTTTTAAAGCGCATGAATGGAACTCACTCTGAATTTATTAATGTTAAATTTCAAAAATTGTCTCCAATACAAATAAAGCTGTTATTTTCTTCTCCCTCCTTTGATTCATCCGGATGTTCCCTTTCCTTCTAGCCATCAAGCTAGCTATGGCTTAATAACTGTTCCAAGCACCAACAAGAAGTGTCTTCTACTCCACTGAAACTCTCAGCATATAACCAAAGACAAGAAAAGGGTATTTGGTCCAGATATTTCTGAGAGCCTCTGAAATTTTCCTTATGGAGCTTTTATGCCTGATTTACTCCTTTTCTGCTCTTCAGTAATTTGTACTTATCCCAGATATAGGTCTCTCCAGCCATTACTCTATTTACTGTAATTTTTGTTCAGACACAACCAAAGACTCCCACCCTGTCTGGAAGCCTCGGTAAGGGGAGAAAAAATAATGAAAAACACAGGCTAGAATAAGACTAAACTATTCTAATCTGCTTTTCATTTTTCCTCAAAATTGGGTCTTTTCCCAAGTGGCTAACTCTCTGGAGCCACAGGGAGTGTGAACCTGTCTTCATATATATTAGAAGTTTGGTTTATTAACTTTCAGATGGACATTTTTCCTAATCATGAGACAGCTTGACATTGTACTTGATTGTTCAAAATAAATGTTTGCACGTTACTTGTTGTGAGCTTGAGAGATGTGCTGTCTTTCTATTATGGTGACTGGTCAAAGTTACAACATCACTGAAAAAAGTGACTTATGACCTTTTTCACACTTAGGACCATTTCAGCATCCCCGTGGTCACATGGACAAAATTCAGATATTTGGCAACTGACTCATTCAGTGTCCCAGGGTCATGTGGTCATCTTTTGTGACCTTCTGACTAGCAAAGTAAAAGGGGAAGTCACATTCACTTAACAACCATGTTACTCACTTAATAACTACAGTGATTCACTTAACAACTGTGGCAAGAAAGGTCGTAAAATGGGGCAAAACTCACATAGCAAATATCTCACTTAGCAACTTAAATTTTGGGCTCAATTGTGGTTGTAAGGCAAGAGCTACCTGTATTCAGTTTAAAAACTGGTTCAATATGAAAACAACAAATCCCATCAAAAATTGCATGGTGTTTGTCAGAGTAGGATGTTTTTTTAAAAAGGTTATTGCTTAAACATCAACAAGAAAAAAAAGTTTAAGGCAAAATATATCTGATGCAATGTATCTGCAGTTTAGATATTTTGGACTGTAATTCTTGTAATTCTCAATAACATTGTCAAAGGCAATCCATGCAAAGATAAAATTAAAAGATTTAATCTAACACATCCATATTTCTTTCTGAAAGATATGTCTTCTATTCTAAGAGGTTAGACACACAGAAATTGTTCATAAAACATGCCAAACACTGTGTGCATTTCTGTCTCCAACGATTCTTATAAAAATAAAATGAAATCATTTCAGCCTTAAGCTAGGCAAGAAATATGTACTAGGTGGAATATACTGTTACCCATGTGTCTTTTCTTTACACTCAGCTTTTCCTTCCTCCCTTATTCTTATAAAGTACCATAACATATTACAATTACTTTTTGAATGTACATTTCTTCTTCAAACTAAGAATTCAGTGTTTGTCTAAAGAACAAGGATTTTTGAAATTGGCTATTTTCTTGACATCCAGTTGTTTAATGTTTGTCAACTTAACTTTACATAAATTACACATTTCCTTATTATCAAGAAAAATACTTGGCTTTTAATATATATGGACATCTTGCTATTCAAAAGTTCTCTATTTTCTGCTCTTGAAATTTAGAGTGTTAAAACTTGACTTTCAAGACATAAACTATAAAGTTAAGAGATTTGATTTTGAAGGCAGTTGGACAATACTATGTTATCAAGATAAGTATTATCTTGATAACATAGATTATGCTTAGAATACTGTGCATTAGTTTACATTATTAAAGAAACAAATGTCGTTTCTAACCTCTGCCTAATTTACTTTCATATGCTTGGTAAAAGTACAATAACATATTGCTGTGATCTGAGTTTATTTAAAAAGAGATACAGAAACATGGGAATTTTTTTTATTTGTTTTCAAGCATTTTCATTCTTCTTTCCTTTGCCACCAAAGGTATTATCTAGCAATGCTAAATATTTACATTTTTCATTCTTCAGAAATATTCTGAAACAATTTAGGTTATTATATTACATTGGATACAACCTAAATAAGTATAAGATAGCTAACAGCTATTTTGTATAGCATGTATACATGTTGCCAAAATATATCCCATTACTAAGACCCCATCTTGGAAAACCCTGGGAATCACTTGACACAACGAAAGGCTCCAAGGATTGTCCTCTCTATCTACCCATCAGTATTTGGTCCTGATTGCTACAGATATCAGCCAGTTTTTCATTAAAAGGGTTGAAAGGATTTTTACTTACAGGAACAATCTTGTCTTCCCACAATTTTATCTCCAGGGATAGTACTATAATTTTAACAATGCCTTGTATGAGGCATACTTCTCTATATTATTTTTTGAGACACAGATTCCAAACAAACCGTTAAGGTTGCAGGGGTCAAAGAATCATATGGATAAGCAAGGCTTGGATACCCCATTTTCATAAGACAGCTCTCTGGGAAATGGAAGATGACATTTTTATTTTATTTATTTGTCAAAAGCTTACAATATAACAGAATAAACATAAGTTTAAATACAAAAAATAGGAACTAATAATTGGGAACAATAGGACAGGGATGGTAGGCACAATTGTGTGCTTATGCACACCCCTTACAGACTTCTTAGGAATGGGGTGAGGTCAATAGAGGTTAGTTTGAGGGTAAAGGAGTGGGGGTTAGAGAATGTAACAATAGTCAGGTAGTGCATTCCAGGCATTGACCACTCTGTTGCTGAAATCGTACTTCCTGAAATCGAATTTGGAGTGGTTTACATTTAGTTTATATCTGTTGTGTGCTCTTGTGTTGTTAAAGCTGAAATATTCATCAACTGGTAAGATGTTGTAACATACGATTTTATGTACTATGCTTAAGTCCAATCTTACTCAGCATAGTTCAAGGTTGACTAAGCCTAGAATCTCAAGTCTGGTGCTGTAGGGTATTCTATTGTGAAAGAGAAATGTACTACTCTTCTGGTAAAATACTTCTGGACATGCTGAATTGTATTTATGTCTGATATACCGTGCGGATTCCAAACAGCAGAATTCAAGTATTGGTCTAGCAAAGGTTTTGAATGCCCTAGTTTGCAAAACAGTATTACCAGAGGAGAAGCTTTGTAAAATTAAATTTATAATTCTTAAAGCCTTTTTGACAATACTGTTGCAGTGAGCTCTGGTGCTTAGATGATTCGATATGAGAACTCCAAGGTCCTTGACAAAGTGAGGATCATCAACAAGATCATATCCGCCTAGCTTGTATCTGGTATATAGATTTTTTTTACCAATGTGTAGGACAGACTATTTGTTGGTAGAGATTTGGAGTTGCCAATTGTTAGACTATTCAGACACATAATCGAGGTCTGTTTGAAGGACAGTAACATTGACGGTGGTGTTGAATAGTTTTACATCATCAGCGAAGAGGACGCAGTTGCTAATAAGGTGATCACAAAGGCCATTTATTCTAAGGCTTCAGTTCATTTGCAACCTGGCCTACTGAAGTTACAGGATCAGCATACATGATCAGGATTGAGTCTTTTACCTCAGGACAAACCCATAGCATTCCTGCCATTATCCATGCTAATCTTGCAAGGAGGCTGGATGGTAAATCTTGTGAGCATGCAGGTTGATCCATGATCAGATTCACAACTTATATCATGCTGACCTCAATTACCTTGTTTGCACAATGCATTTGGCTGTAAATTTAAGTTAGTGAACACTTTATTTTTAATCCTCTGTCTAACATCTTTACTCTTGAGCACTCAAAATCTCTACATGGCCACCCTGAACCATTTTAACTTAGATGCTAAACCATCAAACATCTTAAACAGCTATCTAACATTTGAATAGTTTGGTAAATCCAAAGATAAAGAATTGTGTGCAGTTAACTTACTTGGCACTAATTATACTACAACTAAGGTTTGTAAGAATGTCTTTTGAGAATGTAGCCTATATCAAAAAGTAGTCTATTTCATATTTCATTCTGTGGCTGGGTTCATATCATGTGCTAAGCCATAAGGTAGTTTACAAGCTGGTGGCTTAGTATGCTATGTGGATCTCACAGTTTTGACTTATTCACAAGCCATTGCTAAGCAAATGTAACAGTATCTTTATTATGGTTTATTCTGCTTCTTTTCACCAGGTGTCATTGGCCCCTCTTTCCATTAAGTCCTATTAACTCTATTCCTTGTTTTCCACCTGCAGACCTGATACATCAAAGCAACCTTGCATTTTAGCAAAACCATCTGCATAAAAAAAAAGATTGCTAATTTTTATATTGAACATTTCCGTTTTGTTTAAAGAAACAGAAACAATAAAGATAAAGCCAAACCCCTGGGTCACTAGTCTTATGCTACCAGAAGAGAAGGGGGCTGCGTCTTGTTCCTTTTCAACTCTGCAGAAGAAAGACTTTTCCTATCAAGATATCTGAGGATTAAAGGCAAAGAAACCAGCTTTTGGAATATTCCACTGATGCTGCAAACACCCTTGCTAATAGTTATGTCTCGCTTTGTTACTTCTTTTTAATAAATCATAAAATGACGACAGCTGCCAAATAAGGGATCTGGCCCCCAGCCTACAACTGACTTGAAGCTTTAAAATATACTATTTATGGTACTTGAGGTTTAAAGCTTCAATTTCTTGTATAAACCTTGCCTTCTCTACAAATTATGCCATGTGTGTATAAGCAGATTTATCTTGATTTCCAGAGGTGCTCCAGCCCTCCTACCCAGCAAAATTCACATTTGTATATGTTTTGAAAAAGCAATGAGGTGGCTATTTTGCTTTTTCATACAAATGGCCCTCTGCTGTCACACTGGAAGAAATAGGTTTCCTAATAATGTATATAAAACTGGGCTCGCTTCTCACTAGATAGGTCCTGCATAGTTGTCTTTCTGTTGCCTGATTTTTGGCGGGGAGAGGATGATATTTATAGACCCTAGCCAGGGGAAAAGGGGGAATTTTTGTGAGATACTAATTGCACAGTGAAAACATATTGTCCACTATAGGGTTCAAGGAATTGACCTGCATTTGGCCTTTCTCCCTAGATCCTAAACATTTGGAAGAAACAGATTAGAGAATATTTAATTACAATTCAGTTGTCACTGGATAGAACGAAACAAGCTATAATACAGCCAGTTTAATCCAGTGGTTAAGGCACCAGACTAGAAAGTGGGAGACTATGAGTTCTAGTTCCACCTTAGCCATTTCTACTGTGTTTATTTTAGGACCAAAGCACATAGGTAGAGCAGGCAAACTGGATAGCAACATTATAAAATACTATTTTGAACATGAATTAAGAAGATGAGGCACCAGTCATATTCATGGTGGATTGGAAGCAAAAGAAGATGTTATCGTCTCCTCCTGCCCTCCAGAAACAATTGGTGACATATAACATATGGCAGCTTAGCAGAGCAGATATGCTCCAGTCTATAACTGCAGAACAACCAAAAAGTTACTTGGAAATGGGTTCAAACGTAAAAGAAGTACAGTTACTTCAACTGATCAAACATGCTGCCAGGGCAAAATTTCATGCTGCCAGGGCAAAATAGTGCATTAGTCGCTGTTATTGTCCAGTCTTTAAGTCACGTCTGACTCTTTGAGACCCTATGGACCAGAACAGTGTCTTCCACTGTCTCCTGGAATTTGTCCAAATTCACATTCATTGCATTGATGACGCTATATAATCATCTCATCCTCTGTCATTCTTCTTTCACCTTCAATATTTTCCAGCATCAGGGTCTTTTCCAATGAACCCTCTCTTCTCATTAGATAGCCAAAGTACAAATTATCTAATTGCAAATCAAGCTTATTGAAAAAAAAGAGGAATTATTCTGACAACTTGCTTACTTTTTAATAAATAGAAATATTGATTAGGCAAGAATCACATTTTAATTAATGCCCACATGGATTCCCCCACCCCATTAATGGAACATGCACACTTTAGACAGTGTAGACATATGAATAATTTGATCAGCAAAAATGTCAAATATTATCTACTACTCAGTTTTGATAGTTACACTTCACAAAGTTATATATTCCTTCTTCTTTTTTATACATTACATTTTTCCAATAATCATGACTAGTACAAATATAAGATAGACAAAATATATCAGAGTTGAATGAAAAGAAATGCCACCACTGCCAAAACTTTAATGAGGATATTTTGATAAACAAAATAGGAAAATAATCCTTGAAATGAGTTCTTTTGTTACCTGTATTTACTTCTCCATATAATCGCCACCATTTACTACACATTCTGCCAATATAGGACAAGCTTCTTAAAGCCATCCTGAAAGAACTCCACACTTTGTCTCTTTAACTAAGCCCTGACAGTCCTTTCCATCTCTCCATCTTAGTCAAACAGATGTCCACAAAAGTGTTTCTTTAATTTTGGGAAAAATGGAAGACACAATATGCCAGGTTTGGACAGTAAAGCATATAGACATAACTCCTATCATCCTTGCCTAAGTCCAGATACTGTTAATTGGTGTGATAATATCTGAGATATAATATGGTTGGCCTGAGATCACAGAGTGTAGAAACTCTGCATTTTTAATGCTAATTAATCATACCTTTCACACTACATAATAATAATTTGACAAGGCAAAAGAAAAGTTGGCTATTTAAATTAAATGTATACACTTACCAATGCTATATTATACAAATGTATACACTTACCAATCCAATGCTATGAATGTTGGGAAGATATCCCAAGGCCATACTATATATCAAATAACATCTATAAATCCTCTGAGAACAAAGGTTCATCTGTTGAAATATGTGTGTGTGTGTGTGTGTGTGTGTATGAAGCATCCATCCATGTACAGGGTTTGATTTCGGATTCTCCCCTTGTATCCATAGAAAGTTCTTCAACACTTAGTATTTCAAAATTGGACTTCCGATGATAAGAAAGGGGATAGGGGCATGTCAGATCTGTGGAAGGATTTGTAGGGTACAAGAATCAAAACTCTCCAGTATCAAGTACCCTAGTTACAGCTGAGGGATTTAAAGTATTCAAATCACTATCTTAAATACCCGAAGAGAGTTTAACATAAGAATTAAGGATGTGAGGAAATAAAATGGCAGTCCTGACAGGATTCCCCAGCCTTCATGATAAGCTTGAACTATGTCCTAAGACAGCCCCCCCCTCCCTCCCAAATTCTGGGAACTCTAGTCCCAGTTTCAAGTTGGGATGACTGTTATATTTCTTAACTTCCTCATCATGTTATTATAATTAAGTGAAATGATAGGAAGAAGTGTAACGGCCTCTACCCCTCATACCACAGGAAGCAAAGATAATTAAATCTGAACTCCAAAAATCTGGGTGACCATTAAATGACAGAAGGGAGGCATCTTTTTTCCTTTCTTTGAACCTGAAAACTCTGAAGTGGAATTTTCCCTCAGATGCAGAAAATGGGATGTACTTCACTGTCTAGATGATGAAAATTAAAGAAAAAAAAGAGAGACAGAATTAATATGCTTATTAAATCATCCTCTTTCTTAGTGTGATGTGGTTAGTCATTAGGAACATAACTATTTTTTTTTCTTTAAAAATAAAAAGGGTCCTTAATCAGAGTGGAGACAATAAAAAAGTAGCCAGAATAGGGTTTTCACTCCTTCATGAAATTAATAACTCCAAAGGAGGAGGAGACATTTTCACTGAGAATGTGTAAAAGCTCCAAAAATTATTTCAGAAGCCTAAGGTTGTTGAAAGGGGTAAAATCAGGGATGGGATTCTACCAGTTCTCACCTATTCACTAGAACCGGTTGTTAACATTCTAAGCAGTTTGGAGAACCGGTTGTTAGAAGAAATTACTGGCCTAATCCTGGAAGGAAGGCAGGAAAGAAACATTCTGGTGTTGCTTACAGAAACTGCCTCTCCATTAACCCTTATTACATTCTTGGCAAGATTAGACTTACTGTCTCAGGAATTTCTCTGGAGTTTTTTTCCCCTTCTTTGCTGGTACTTTGCTGGTGTGGAGTGACCATTCAAAGTTACAATGGCACTGAAAAAGGTGACTTATGACCATTTTTCACACTTACAACTGTTGCAACATCCCCACAGTCATGAGAGGCCAGGAGAGGAGAAGCATGCCTCGATGTGAGTGATATTTAGTTGGCCACGCCCAGCCAATAACATGACCAGCAAGCCACGCCCAGCCAATAACATGACCAGCAAGCCATGTCCACCCAGTCACATGACCACCAAGCCACATCCACCACCTAAGCCATACCAACAGAACTGGTTGTTAAAAAATTTGAATCCCACCCCTGGGTAAAATGGGTTCCATGAGCCTTTTGGCACCACATAGTGTGAGGAGCACAAAAGGGATGCAGTTTGTACCTATGTAACACATAGTTAATCCCATTGTCAGTTCCCCCATAGGTAAGGCACATAAGCAAAGAAGACATCCAGATAGCTTTGTTTCTCATTAGCAACCAGGACACACAGAATAATTTAAATTTGCCTCTTTTCTCTGACTGAAATCTCATGTTGTCATTTTCTGAAGCCACAACTTTGATGCTGGACTTCATTCTTACTATTTTAGCTTTTTACACAGAACATTATGGATTGTAGTTTTAGAGCAGATATGCAATTTTTATTGTGCCTATCTTTTACCTGTACAATCATTGCCCTTACAATTTTCATATGATATCACTGATAATGTCTTTATTTTACCAATCAAAGACAAAAATATATATCTTCTGTATTACTGTAATGGCCCAAGGTGGATAACTGGATGATACTTTACTGTTATGGGAAACAGATGCTACTGTAAAGATGTAAGAAGAATATAAAGCTGCCAGTTTTCAGGAAGGTGGCTTAGTGAACAAACAGATAGCAATAGCAACAGCACTTAAACTTATATAGCATTTCATAGTGCTTTATAATCCCCTCTAAGCGATTTACAGAGCCAGCATATTGCTCCTAACAATCTTGATTCCCATTTTACTAATCTCAGGAATACATAAGGCTGAATCAACCTTGGGCTGGTCAGGATCGAACTGCAGTCAGTCAGCAGAATTAGCCTGCGATACTGCATTCTAACCACTGTGCCACCATGGCTCCATGTACGCTATATGGAGTGTATAGATATACAGTACCTTATAAGGAAAATAATTTAGGAGGAAAACTCTAACACATTTCTCCCTGTTAAGTGGACAATTAGTACAACCAAGCTCAGAGACCACCAAGGACACCACAGGTCAAATTGATGTACAAATATTCTCTTCAATTGGTACTTGGTTTACCCAAGAGGACAATAAGGGGCGGGGGGGGGGGGGCAATAAGAAATAAACACCTTGTATTGGTAGTGCCCTAAGGAACAGAATACAAAGAGGAATGTTTCAGAAATTATGACCAGCATTATTTATGGCATATTTCTATTCTTGCTGGGAAATAATCTCGTCTTCAATAGGTACACACTTACAGAGTTACTTGAAAAAAAATTACAAGGACTGGAGCTGCAAATGAGAACATTTCAATTAATAAGGAAAGTTGAAAATGATCAAACCAAATCAGTGCTACAATAGAAACTGATAGAGGAATTATGAAAGGGAGGGAGGGAGGGAGTCTAGACTAGTAAAGGAGAACGACAAAAATAAAAATGTGAAAGATATTCTGTAATAGTTTAAACTTGGAAACAGTATTAAGACCTTCATAAATTCCTTAACTCCCATATTAACAATTAATCAAAGATGCAACAAATGTAATAGGATTCCCAAATAAGCTGTTATAACTATCTCCAAGGATATAATAGAATAACAGAGTTGGAAGGGACCTTGGAGGTCTGCTCAAGCAGGAAACGCTGTACAAACCAAAAGGTGGCAAACCTTTTTCAGCTCCTGTGCTGATAATTGCGCTTGTGCTTGTGTGCCAGCATCCAGAAGGCAATGTGTGCTGGCTCCCCTCATTCCCTCTGCCCATGCACGCGCTATCTCCTTGCTGTGCACTGCATGCCAGTGTGTGCGATTCCCCCCCACTGTGTGCCATGCGTCCCTGCACCTGCACGCACGATTCCCCTGCCATGCGACATGTGTCTGTACATGCGCATGCGATCACCCCTCCACGTGCCACACATCTGCATCTGTGCTCGCAACCCCCTTGCTGTGCACTGCAGGCCTGCACCTGCGTGCACGATCACCCCCCCATCATCCATCTGCACATGCGTGTCTGACCCCAGCACGTGCTGCACATCTCTGCGCATGTGCACGTGTCTCCCACCCCCCCACGCCTGCATGCCAGATACCTGACAATCAGCTGTTGGGCGCGCCGCCCACCACACGCACATGCACAGTGGGGCTCTTCTGGGCGAGCTCTTGCATGCCGGGGAAAATGGCTCTGCATGCCATTTCTGACACGCGTGCCATAGGTTCACCATCACAACCCTATACCAGTTTTGACAAATAGCAATAGCAATAGTACTCAGACTTATATACCACTTTGTAGTGCTTTACAGCCCTCTCTAAGCAGGGTCAGCATATTGCTTCCAGCAATCTGGGTCCTCATTTTACCCACCTCGGAAGGATGGAAGGCTGAGTCAATATTAAACTTGGTGAGATTCGATCTGCCAAATTGCAGGAGCTGACTGCAGCAGAAGTAGCTTGCAGTAGTGCACTCTAATCACTGCACCACCGAGGCTCTTTAATAGTTGATAGTTGTCCAGTCCCTGCTTAAAAGCCTCCAATGTTGAAGCACCCATAATTTTGAAGGCAAGTTGTTCAATTGGTTAATTGTTTATTGCCAGATGTTTCTCCTTAGTTCTAGGTTGTTTCTCTCTTTGTTCAGTTTCCATCCATTGCGTCTTGTTTTGCCTTCTGGTGCTTTGGAAAATAGGTGGACTCCCCTTTCCTTCCTTCCTTCCTTCCTTCCTTCCTTCCTTCCTTCCTTCCTTCCTTCCTTCCTTCCTTCCTTCCTTCCTTCTTTCCTACCTTCCTTCTTTCTGATTCCTCTTTCAATTTATATAGAATCCCCTTTGACTAAACAAAAGTTCCCTCCATACTTTTAATAAAAAACTGTCATATTTAAGTTAGGATAGCTGAAGTGTGGGTTCATCATGAGCAATGGTGATGCAGTGGTTGGAATGCAGTACTGCAAGCTACTTCTGCTGACTCCTGGCTAGCTACAGTTCGGCAGTTCAAATCTCACCGGCTCAAGGTTGAGTTAGCCTTTCATCCTTCCGAGGTCAGTAAAGTGAAGACCAAGATTGCTGGGGGCAATATGCTGATTCTGTAAACTGCTTAGAGAAGGCTGTAAAGCATTGTGAAACAGTATATAGGTAAGTGCTATTGTTATTGTTATTTGAAATGTGTTTTGAGCACCTACAGTACTTTTATTAACAACTGAAGAGCATAAGCCTCTTCTCACTTTTGTGGATTCAGAATTGCTCCTCCTCTGATAATTTTAAAAATTTAGTAGGTTCTGCATTTTGTCACTAAGAAAGAGAGCAGGGGAGGCTCCCACTGTATCTTCCACAAACTTGGTCAGGAATTCCAGACAGATGTTTGCTCCAATTTTTTAAAATAGTGCTCCAACTCTGAGTTGCATTTCCAAATATTTCTAATCCTTCAATATTCCTTTCATGAATTTAAACTTATTTATATTGTGAAATTCCATTTATTTTCAGAACAACCTTTCTTTCTAATGTATATTATTGTAATCAAGCCTGCCAAAACATTCACATAGATATACACAACCACACTTTTTGATATCTAAAAGGCATCTCTTAAGCTATTTCGGGGCAGCGCTTGCTGCAAATGTATTTCCCAAATTTATTCTGTCTCTTTTGGCTTTCTACACAGAGCAGTATAAATTTACAGCTTTACAGCAGCAATATGGCTTGTATTGCTTCTATCTTTTACCTGTACTATCACTGTTCTTTAAATTTTCATATGGTGTCACTGCTAATGTCTTTTTTCTTTTCACTGCCACTCAAAGAACAAAATAAATGCACTGGCCCACATTTTTCTCATTTGTGAATAAATTTTTAGATAGGCAAAGTAAAACTACTCTTTGCACAAACCACTAGATTATGGGGCTGGAGAAACTAAATTATACTAGATATTTGTTGCAGTAATTGAAAGTGATTTGTCCAATGCAATGCCATCCAGAATTTTGCAATTGAACAGAAAAGAAGACCAGTTGTAGGAGCAGAAGAAAAAACAAAACAAACAAACAAAATGGAGGCGGCGTCCCTTTTCCTCCCTGTCTTTTAGACACAACCAAGGTGAAACCCAGCTGCTCTCTTTGCCCGATCTTTTCAGATCCAAACTGACTCTCCTCGCCTCAGACAAATCCCTCTACAATCCCATCTAAATCAAAGAATAGAAGCCTCATTAACTCACAGTACAATACAAATATAGTCTTTGCAAAGAAATAGCAATCTGGAGAAACCACAGGTTTCCATCCCCCATCAGCTGAAGAGGCCAACTTTTATCCTCTTAACAATGGGTTTCCCACCTCTGCTGGCCTCCAGAAAGGCCCATTTTGCCTAATAACTCATCCCTGATACATTGACAAGGACCTGCCTAACTTTCTAAATTGACCATCCACTCAGATCGCTAAGATTTCCTATCTTGCAGCCTATAAGGATTCCATTATTTGGGGTTTTCTTTTGGAAAGCAAGCACCCAACAATCATTGCAATATACATGATTCTTCTCAGTGTTGTACTTCTAAATTTTCTATAACATAGGAAGGAATAGTTGAAACATATCTGGAATTGTAGATTTCAGTAATATGGCCAAATTTTAGTCAGCTAGTAAGCTACTCACTTCACCAGAGTAAGAGGTGCACTTGATTCTACAGCACCAGCAGAAAAGAACATTTCTCCTGCAGATTCATGAACAAGTAATTCAATTATGGTTACAATCAACAGCACTAAACAAGGAGACATACAACCAATTCATATAATTTCAGTCATTGCAGCATCCCTACAGTCACATGATGATTCAGGCACTTGGCAACTGGCACCTAATTATGATTTTATCATTATGATTTGCAACCTTCACTGCCGGTTTCCAACAAGCTAAATCAAAGGGCAAGCTGGCAAGAGGTCTCAAATGATGATCAGATAACATTGTGCTTAATGATCATGTGGGATCCACTAATGATCATGACTAGATCTGCCACAACTACTTTCATATGTCAGTAAAATCATGTGATGTGCTTTACAACCATGTAACTTAACAATGGAGTTGCCAGTTCTAACTGACAATTGTTATTAAGCAAAAATGTCTGTCCTTATAGCATTTCATGTGAGACAAGTTGAGGAAAGGGATTGGTGAAATATGCTTATCTATTATAAAAAAACCCTCCATCCATAACATATAAGGAAATGGTACTACTGACAGTAAGTGGCTCTAGCTGTTGAGTGTGCAAGGTGGCCTTATTCTCCCACAACAGTAAAAACAGCAAAATATATGGCTGTACAAAATCTCTTGATATTTTTATATCAGAAGCATAAAAAAAATCTCTGAATGTGTTTTCCCCTACAGTATCTCATTTGTGAGACAACCAGCAATATGCAATATAAGCAGTGTACGTGGTATAACATAAGACCAGCTTTTGCAGCCTGTTTTGTAAACACAGGACTAGTGCTGTTTAAAAAAGCATTAAGTATGTGCTTATACATAACCTATGTATATGTGTAGCAATAAAGTTGTGCTTATATGTAACCTCACAGATACCTCTGCAGGTGCAAAGAGACCAAGCCAAAAAGGCATGGACTGAGAAGGAAATGAAGACAATGTCATGAGAATGATGCATAATACATTGTTAGAATGCATAAATCTCAGTTACCTATATATATATTCTCATGATACTGCCTCTTACTTCATGATCATCATAGCTTAATACTGCCTCCAAAGAACTTCCTTCCATCCCCAAATCACCAAGATGTCCCTTGTTTTGTCAACTTGTCTTCTGCTCTCCTCATCACTGAACACCTGCCAGTAGTTTCCTCGCTCACTAATACCTGAGGTAGCCACTTCTTGTAAGGCCCTCCTGTAATAAGTAGTTTTAGTAACCTTTGTGATTGTTTCATCTGAACTCCTGTTTGAATCCATACAAGCAACACTCATAGATTGTCTAGGCCTGACAAGTCCATATCTCATATTCAAGCATTCTGTTATCTGAGACTCAGGAAAGGAAACGCCTCCTTTTTCTTCTTCAAATGCAAGAGACTTGGGGAATCTGTCCCAAAGACTCTGGTAGGCATTGAACTCAAACAGGGCAAAGTATTCTACTCCCACCAGAGTTTCCTGATTAGCCTTTCTCATAAACAAGATGTAGGAGATTCATTCAGATTCTGCATCCCTGATGAGGTGTCATACGTACAATAAGCTTCTTTTTCATGACCTTGGATTCTTTCCCCATCTCCTAGTGACATAACCAAGCGAGGAGAAATTAATTCAACTAACCCATTGCCATCTTCTATCCCAGGTAAGGAGCTCTGTAAGAAAAACATCCAGATATTCATTTTACCTTTGTTCAGATTTGGGTTACAAGAAGCTATTTTTGGAAAAGCAGCTCCCAGAGTTTGTCTAATACCTTTGGCACCAGTTCTTTTCACTCTGTTCTAAGTCAGATCTTGCCATGCTTCAAGTTCAGAAGCAAGCATCATTGTTCTTGATTAAATGTGGGTGTACTTCTCAGTGAAACCAAGGAGTCAGTTTCAAGAGTTCTGCCGAAAAGGTAGTACAGCTGAAAGTCCTTACAGGTAATAGTCCTTACAGATAATAGCTTATTTTTTCTCTCCCACATGATGTTCTCTCTTCCACACTATAATGTAATCATATATTTGCAGTATGCATAAATCTATGGCTTTTATGCCCTGAGGGAATAGGACACTTATATAAAGTATTTATGGGTTGCTTTCAACTCTCCTTCCCAACAGTCTCAGGAATAATAAGTATCACTGTGTCTCAGTCTAGAACATTGAACAGAATAGAACAGAACAGAACAGAACAGAACAGAATAGAATAGAATAGAATAGAATTCTTTATTGGCCAGGTGTGGTTGGACACACAAGTAATTTGTCTTGGTGCAAATACTCTCAATATATATAAAATAAAAGATACATTCTTCAAGAATCATACGGTACAACACTTAATGATAGTCATAGGGTACAAAAAACAATCAAATCATACTAGGAAACAGTCAATTTAAATCGTAAGAATACAAGCGACAAAGTTACATCATACAGTCACAAGTGGGAGGGGATGGGTGATAAGGAGTGGTGAGAAGATTAACAGTAATAGTACTGTACACTTTGTAATAGTTCAACAGTGTTGAGGGAATTATTTGTTTAGCAGAGTGATAGCTTTTGGAGGAAAACTGTTCTTGTATCTAGTTGTTCTGATGTGCAGTGCTCCATAGCGTCATTTTGAGGGAAAGAGTTGAAAGGAGTTGAAACAGTTTATGGCCGGGATGTGAGAGTTCTGTAAATATTTTCACAGCCCTCTTTCTGACTCGTGCAGTATACAGTTCCTCAATTGAAGGCAGGTGGGTAGTAATTGTTTGTTCTGCAGTCCTAATTATCCTCTGAAGTCTGTGTCTGTCCTGTTGCAAAACCAAACCAGACAGTTAGAGTGGTGCAGATGATAGACTCAATAATTCCTCTGTAAAACTGTATCAGCAGATCCTTGGGCAGTTTGAGCTTTCTGAGTTGGCGCAGAAAGAACATTCTTTGTTGTGCTTTTTTGATGATGTTTTTGGTATTAGGTGTCCATTTTAGGTCTTGTGATATGATAGAACCAATAAATCTGAAGATCTCTACTGTTGATACTGTGTTGTCTAGTATTGTAAGAGGTGGTAGTATGGGAGGGTTTCTTCTAAAGTCTACCACCATTTCTACGGTTTTGAGTGTGTTCAGTTCCAGATTGTTCTTGTTACACCATAAGGCAAGTTGTATAACCTCCTGTCTGTATGCAGACTCGTCATTGTCTTTATTGTGAATCAATAAATACTTAATAAAGATCATTAAGAGCTTGAAGCAAAGTGCAGGGTTCTAACCCTGCACTTCTGATTGGCCGATAATAGCGACATCGGATTGGTCCATTCAGGAGAATCTGATTGGCTATTAACAAGCCTCTCCCATTGGTTAATGGAGCTAGCGCTCCCTGTGTTTTCATTGGTTAAATAAGTTAAGAGTTGCCTATATAAAGGGGCCCATTGTGGCCATTGAGCTGAGCTGTTTTCACATGTAAATAAAGAGTTGAAGTTCACTGTTTCACTGGCTCGTCTTCATCCTTGCACCCATGCACAGAACATAACACTGGCGACGAGGGTGGGATGTGGAGACATCAGCGCTTACTGAACGACGAAGAACCATAACCGAGCACGTGGCTGAACGCACCAATGGCAGAACCATGTCCAGCAGCGTCATACCACCCGCTCCATTTGACCCGGCACAAGAAGACTGGGACTCATATATGGATCGCTTCCAGATGTTTCTGGAAACCAACAATTTGAAGGATGCTACTACCGGAAAGAAACGAGCAGTATTCCTAACTCATTGCGGGCCAACCATATTCAAGATGTCCAAGGCATTAGCAAAACCGGCAGAAGTAAAGTCTATGGACTGGGATGTCCTCGAAGCACTACTGAGGGCTCACTACGCACTGACCGTGCCAACGCTCGTGAGAAGGCATGAATTCTATCAGAGAAGTCAGCGGAAGGGCGAAAGCATTGCTGATTTCATCGCGGATCTCCAGAATCTGGGAGGCCTATGTGAGTTTACCGACTTAGAAGAAGCCCTAAGAGACCGAATCGTTCTGGGATTAGATGCACCAGGCACTCAGAGTAAAATTAATGGTGAAGGGTGACATTAGCCTTAAGGACACCATAGCTGAAGCTACTGCAGCAGAAGCAACCAGGAAGTTGGCTGCCCAAATGTGCCGCACACACGCACCGGTTTGCCAATGAGCCTGCGACATTTCACCTCAGTCAGAGGGACAGCAAGACACAGCCCACCACGAGGACCTCGAATTGTTGTCAGAAAGTGACGAGGAATAGGTCCATCGACTTCGGTCTGAACGGGACCAACGCCAGAAATCACAGTACCAATGCGCCGGGTGTGGAGCAAATTCCTCAACGCGCTCTGCCATGTGTGCGGGAAAAGAGGCCATATAGGTTGGGTCTGTAGAAGCAAGCCAGGACCCAGCCAGCCCTCAAGGGGGGCTAACTATTGTCAACCGACGGGAAGTCGTCCCGTGAAGCGAGAACCCGTGAACCATCAATGGAACAACCACTCCTACAGAAACAAAACCCTAAACCACCCAAAGAAGCGAGAAGAGGCTCACCAAATGATCACGATCGGTCACGCCTCATCTCTGGACGCCAAAAAGATCCGAGTGAAAGTGGCCATCGAAAACCAGCCCTGCCTGATGGAAGTCAATTCAGGATCGTCCCTCTCGATGGTTTTCTGGAAGACCCTCAAGCAGCTCATCCCCACTATCCATAGGCTCATACTTAAGGATTATCAAGGAAATCGAATTCCGGTCATTGGATCCAGCCATGTACAGGTATCATTTAAGAACCGCACAGCATTTCTACCCCTGACTGTAATCGACAAGGATCGGCCTAGTTTGTTAGGCCTCCAATGGTTCGCTCCACTTGGAATTGAAGTAGCCGGCATTCACCGAACCTACAGCAGCGATTGGGAAGAAGACCTTATCCACGAATTCCAGGACATCTTCGCAGAAAAATTAGGCAAGTACAAGGGGACCCCGATATCGTTTAACCTCAATCCCAAAATAGCTCCCATCTGTCTTAAGCCTCGTCGAGTTCCATTTGCCCTTAAACTAAAGATTGACGAGCAGCTTGATAAATTAATAGCTCAGGGTGTGTTAGAACCAACCGATCACTCTCCCTGGGAAACCCCAATCATAACACCCATCAAGCCGGATGGATCAATAAGAATTTGTGGGGACTACCGAGCCACCCTGAACCACGCCCTTCAACAAAACGCTTACCCGGTACCGGTGGTGCAACACCTCCTCCATTCCCTGGGGGGCGGAAAAGTCTTTGCTAAACTAGACTTAGCCCAGGCATACCAACAACTGCCTGTTGACAAAAAAACGGCAGAGGCCCAAACAATCATTACGCACAGAGGTACGTTTAAATGTAACCGACTCCAGTTCGGAGTGAGTGTAGCCCCGGGAATCTTTCAAAGCTTGATGGAGAGGCTTTTACAAGGGATAAAAGGTGTTGTTCCATATTTTGATGATGTGTTAATCGCAGCCCCAACTCAGAAAATACTAAAGGAACGCCTGAGGTTGGTTCTCCAGAGATTTAAAGACTCTGGTCTCAAAGTTAAAAAGAACAAGTGTTATTTATGTACGGATCGTGTAGAATTTTTGGGATATTTAATTGATAGTCAAGGCATTCACCCCACCGATAACAAACTCAGGGCAATCAAGAACGCCCCAAAACCCCGGAACAAGGCCGAAATCCAGGCTTTTCTGGGCCTTATCAATTTTTATAACGTTTTCCTGCCTCACAAAGCAACCGTAGCTGAGCCCCTACATCGTTTATTGGACAAAAAAGCAACCTGGGTATGGGGACATAGAGAAAAACAGGCGTTTTGACATGTAAAAAATTTATTGACTTCTGATGCTGTTCTGATGCAGTATAACGAGACTTTGCCTTTAACGATCACGTGTGATGCATCCCCATTCGGGGTGGGCGGCATTTTAAGCCACGTTTTGCCAAACGATAATGAAGCCCCTGTTGCCTATTTCTCAAAGACATTTTCAAAAACAGAACACAACTACAGTCAAATTGATAAGGAGGCCCTTGCTACAGTATCTGCGGTTAAGAGATTTCATGAATATGTGTATGGCTGAGCCTTTACCATAGTGACTGACCACAAACCTTTGCTGGGAATAATCACGGGAGATAGGCCAACACTGTATATATTATCTCCCAGAATGACCCGCTGGTCAGAATTCTTGGCGGCATACAATTACAAGTTGCAACATCGCCCGGGGAAGGCCATTTCCCACGCCAGAAGCATTGAGCCGTGCACCTCTTCCAGAGACCATTGATGACCCTGCTCCAATGGTCACAACACTGCAGATCGAGACACTTCGAATGCCGCCATTAACGGCCCGAGATATTGCGATGGAAATGAAACGCGACCCCATTTTAGCACGAGTCCTCAGTTGGGTCGAGTGGGGTTGGCCGTTGGACCAAATACCTGACGACGATGCCCCATTCAAAAATCGGCAAACGGAACTATTTTCTCAAAAGGGCTGCATTATCTGGGGTGATAGAGTTGTCGTCCCAGAGCGATTGCGACCAGCGATACTAAGGACCTTGCACAATGGCCACCCCGGCATCGTGTGTATGAAAGCCCTCACACGAAGCTATGCGTGGTGGCCGGGTATTGACAAGCAGATAGAGACATGGGTAAAAGCCTGTCACAAATGCCAGGAAGTAAGCAACGCCCCGCCGAAAGCAACCCCAACCGAATGGGAAACACCGAGGGGACCTTGGTCCCGCATTCATCTGGACTTTGCGGGTCCTACCAAAGGACACACATTCTTACTAACAGTGGATGCCTACTCGAACTGGCTTGAAATCCATGAAATGAGGAATACAACGACCGAAGCAGTCATCAGAAACTGGACAGACTCTTTGCGACACACGGATTACCAGACATTCTGGTATCCGACAACGGGCCTCAATTTACCGCGCTGTCCTTCGAACAGTACCTGGTGGACTGCGGTATTTGACATGCGCTGACTTCGCCGGCGCATCCTGCGGCCAACAGAAGGGCTGAGCGCATGGTACAATTTGTCAAGGAAACCTTGCATAAGATGGACTATGGCGATATAGAAGACAAGATCAACCGGATACTCCTTTTGCAGTATATCACTCTGCACAGCATCACCAATGAAACTCCCGCTGAGTTATTGATGGGACGGAAGCTCCGCTCCCACCTTGACCATCTACATCCATCATATGAACCTGAAAAACCACACGGTTCTAGCGGGAAATGTCGCAATTTCCAGGTAGGCGATTTGGTTTTCGCTAGGAACTTTTCGGGTGATCCGTTGTGGGTCGAGGCAACTATAGTACAAGTAACCAGCCCTAGATAGTACCACGTGAAATGTCGCGACAATAGAATTTGGAAGCGCCATATTGATCAGCTGCATTCAAGGCTACAGTCAGGGATCTCCGAGCCCCCTGATTTCCAAACCGAGGGGGGAGGAGATAGCGAGGAAGCTGAATTCGAAACGGCAGAAAGTTTAAGCAGTAGTAATGACCGCTCAGAGGCAGCACGTGATGGACCCGGAATGGGGGTGGCCTCGCCTCAAAGAGATGCCGAGAGCAGTAGCGACGACGAAAATTCGAATGCGGAACGGGAGGCACCCTTTTCACCAGATAATGTTCTACCCCAACAAGACTGTAGCCAAATACCGGGAGGACAACGAAAATCTAATAGACAATCAAAACAACCTGCCTACCTCAAAGACTATCTGACCACACCCCTTAAACGGAACCCGGGGGGAAGGGGTGTTGAGAATCAATAAATACTTATTAAAGATCATTAAGAGCTTGAAGCAAAGTGCAGGGTTCTGACCCTGCACTTCTGATTGGCCGATAATAGCGACATCGCATTGGTCCATTCAGGAATATCTGATTGGCTATTAACGAGCCTCTCCCATTGGTTAATGGAGCTAGCGCTCCCTGTGTTTTCATTGGTTAAATAAGTTAAGAGTTGCCTATATAAAGGCGCCCATTGTGGCCATTGAGCTGAGCTGTTTTCACATGTAAATAAAGAGTTGAAGTTCACTGTTTCACTGGCTCGTCTCCATCCTTGCACCCATGCACAGAACATAACAGTCTTGAATGAGACCAATCACTGTTGTGTCATCAGCATGTACAATCAGAGTCATATCTATTTCTACTTCTAGACTATTCTATATGTATATAGCTAATAGCAACATGAATTATTATATATTATGTGCATATGTAGTTGCACAGTTGAGAGTTTAAATTTGAATTAGCACAGGATAATATATATGTATCTATAAATGCTTAGATAGTAGCGCTGTTTCAGCTGTTGAAATACACAAGAATTCCACATATTACTAAGATAGGTGATATGATAAACATATTGGAGAATGTGAACATAATTTTTATATTTAATAATGACCACACACATACACACATGTCACAAGTATACATGCAATGAGCTGATATATTTGTAAGAATATTGAAACTCTAAATACACTATTTGTTTTAAATTAAATTGAAATTAAAATGCACTTCTCAGTAATCTACTGAGGCCTAAGAATATTCTTATCAGTGAATTCTTAATTCTTGAACTGCAAAAGGCATTACAATACAAACCAATGTGCATGTTATTAACTTTCTGCCAAAATCTGAGTTCTTTCAGATCAGATGTTCTGAAGTGTTAATTTTTCACACTAAGAAAAATTGATTTTTAGTAATAACCAGAGGTGGCATTCAGCAGGTTCTGACCAGTTCTGGAGAATCGGTAGTTCTAGAAATTTTGAGTAGTTCGGAGAACCGGCAAATACCACCTGACTGGCCCCACTCCCATCTATTCTCTGCCTCCCGAGTTTCAGCTGATCATCTGGGTCTTCTTTTGTTACCCTGCACTGGAGAACAGAGCTGGAAAGCAGATTATTGGGGTGGGGAGGGAATGGGAATTTTGCAGTATCCTTCCCCTACCAAGCCATGCCATGCCCACCAAGCCACCCCCACAGAACCAGCAGACAAATTTTTTTTGAATCCCATCCCATCCCTGGTAATAACATTTGGGGTATTAAGGCAAAACTGTATGAAAGAACTTTTAAATGAAAGGTGAAGAAGATAGAACTCTTTTAAGGCTGAGTCAGTGGTTTTAAAAAATAATGACTTTTCCCAGTACTTGCAACTCTGAAAATCTAAACATAATCAACTTACACTCTTTTATTTGTTATATTCAAAGTTTGAAAATATATTTGTGTTAATTGTTACTTGCCTTCTCCATCATGGTCATCAGGGTATAAAGAATTCCCTGTTTATGACTCACAGAAATCAAGCCCACCTTATACTACCCTCAGATCCATGATGTTTAGGAATCCCTGTTGCCTTCTAATCTAATTTCTTTGTTTTGCCCAAAGCTTGTAAGAATAACTTCATGCGATCCATGATTAAACCTACAAAGATACACCTACAAAGTTGAGGATACTGTTAACATCTTAGGGAAGGGAGATGGATTGGTGGCCAAGGGTTAATACTTTTAAAAGCACTCTTCTAGCAGCAGCTAAATATTTATATGTTACAAAGAGTTCACTTGTATGTGTGTAAGAAAAAGTCAGGATATGGAGCTTTGCTCCCAGGATCAGAATCCTGCACATATTATCCTTTTCAGCTAGAAACTCTGTCCTGTTTTCTTTCAGGGCGTGCTTTTATGGAGTTGACAAATGAGTGTACTTTTCTCTCCTTGCAGAATGTGTATTGTCAAATTACCAGGTTGACTTTTCTGCTTTCCTACAGTTATGTGCACAAATGCTTTGTAGTCCCTCTGTAGGAAAATAATATCCATCTATCTATCTATCTATCTGTACGATATTAGCATACTCCGAAACTCTCGCAACCGATTGGTCCGGACAGGCGGAGACCTGATTGGTTGAAGGCTCGGCCGTGATTGGAGCACTAGGAATCTACCGCGATTGGCTGTGCCGATCGTGGGAGATTCAAAGTGCTGCCATTGGCCGCCGAGCCACGAGCCAGCCCTATATGAAGGGCTGCCGCGGCTTGCAATGTTAGACTATTCTCATCCCAAATAAAGAGCTGAAATCACTAGAATGGTCTCGCGTCTCTGTTGAACCGATCCACCTCAGATCAAACACTGGCGATGAAGGTGGGATCGTGAGACAAGGAGACCATCCAGCACGTGGCGAGGCGGCACACAGCAGCAAGCAGAATGGCCGGAATCAACTCACCACCTGCTCCCTTCAACCCTGCTACCGAGGACTGGGAATCCTATACTGATAGGTTCCAGATATTCCTCGAGAGTAGCAAGATGCCAATGGCCACAAGAAACGAACCGTGTTTCTCACACACTACAGGCCCGCAGTGTTTAAAATGGCCAAAGCCCTGGCCAAAACAGAGGAAGTCAAGACGATGGAGTGGGGCGATCTCGAGCCCCTGCTGTGGAACCACTACGTCCCCGTCGTGCCCATCCTTATCCGGCGGCACGAGTTCTACAGGCGGGATCAACGCGAGGGTGAGGGGCTCGGCGACTTCATAGCGGCGCTACGGGACTTGGGCAGTCTGTGCAAGTTCGCTAACCTGGACGAGGCACTGTGAGACCGCGTCATCCTAGGACTCTGAGACCCCGTCCTCCAGAGCCGCATCATGGCAAAGGGGAACATCTCCCTCGCCAATGCCCTCACTGAGGCCACAACAGCTGAAGCGGCCAAGAAATCAGCGGCTCGGATGCTGCAATTGAGCATCATGCCATGACCGACGGCCAGAGAAACAACATCAACTCCCCAGAAGCGACCAGAAGCCGACCATCGAGACACAACCACGCATCACGGTGACATCGACTCCTTCTTGGAAACTGAGGACGAGGAGGAGGAAATCCACCACCTCCAATCAGGGCGGGAGCCACGGAGGCCCTGAGGTCATAAGTCAAGGTTCCAGTGTGCCGGCTGCGGCAGCGATCACCCCCGGGTGGACTGCCATTTTCTCGATGCCATTTGCTAGCATTGCGAGAAACGGGGGCACATCGCCAAGGTATGCCGGAACAAAAGACACTACAGCCCGCGACAACGAGAAGGCAGCCCTCGACGGAGAGAGAGCACCCCCACCAGAAACCGTGATCACCAGACGGAGAATTAATGGAGCTGAGAAGGTCGGAACAGGCGACTCCAGGAGACAAGACAAAAGGAGGAGACACACCAAACCATCGTCACTGGCCACTCCTCCACAAGCGATGCCAGGAAGGTATACGTGACAGTGGGAATAGAAGACCAACCATGTGAAATGGAGGTGGACTCCGGATCCTACCTCTCCATGGTTTCCTGGCACACACTCAAGTGTCTGGTTCCCGCCATCCGCCACCATGAACTGGAGGACCAAACACTAACCCTCAAAGACTACCAGGGGAATCGAATCCCTGTAGTCGGCAGGGGCCATTTTAAGGTCACCTTCAAGGGCCACACAGAAGTGCTACCCCTGACGATTGTCGACCGAGATTGCCCGAGCCTGTTGGGACTCCAGTGGTTCGCACCCCTGGGCATCGAAGTAATCGGCATACACCACATCGGAGAGGCGGACTGGGAAGCGGCACTTGTGAGGGACTTCCAGGAAGTCTTCGATGACAGCCTAGGCAAGTACCGGGGGTCCCCTATCTCCTTTAACATAGACCCGAGTATCACGCCAATCCGCCTTAAGCCCAGGCAAGTGCCGTTTGCACTCAAGCCCAAAATCGATGAGCAGCTTGACAAGCTCATCGCACAAGGGGTGCTGGAACCAATCGATCATGCCCGGTGGGAGACCCCAATTGTCACCCCCATCAAGCCAGATCGGTCAGTGAGAATTTGTGGTGACTACAAGGCCACCCTAAACCATGCGCTCCAACAAAGCGCATATCCCGTCCCAGTAGTCCAGCATCTTCTGCACTCACTGGGGGGAGGCCGGATCTTCGCAAAGCTTGACTTGGCACAAGCCTACCAGCAACTGCCAGTTGACGCCACAACAGCAGAAGCCCAAACCATCGTAACGCACCGATGGGCTTTCCACTGTAACCAGCTCCAATTTGGAGTCAGCGTGGCACCCGGGGTCTTCCAAAGCCTTATGGAAAGACTCCTCCAGGGAATAGAAGGGGTTGTGCCCTACTTTGATGATGTCTTGGTGGCCATGAAAGATAAGAAACAACTAGAAGCCAGGTTGAGGGAGGTACTGCAGAAATTCAGAGACTCGGGACTTAAAGTCAAGAAAGGGAAGTGCCAACTACGGGCTGAAAGGGTCGAATTTCTAGGGTACCTCCTAGACAAACAAGGGATTTACCCCATAGAAAAGAAACTGAGAGCCATAAGGGAGGCACCGCAACCAAAAAACAAAATGGAATTACAGGCTTTCTTGGGACTGTTAAACTTTTACAATGTCTTCCTACCTCAAAAGGCGACCGTGGTGGAACCGCTACATAGGCTGTTAGATAAAACAGCCACCTGGACCTGGGGAGCACGGGAGGAGTTCAACAACACAAAGAACCTACTAACATCCGACGCGGTACTAATCCAATACAGCGAGACCCTGCCATTGACGGTAACTTGCAACGCGTCGCCATTCGGGATCGGCGCCATCCTCAGCCACCAGCTACCAGATGGGAGGGAAGCACCCATCGCTTTCTCATCAAGGACACTTTCAAAGCCAGAACGGAACTACAGCCAACTCGACAAAGAGGCCCTAGCAGTCATCGCCGGCATCAAGAAATTTCACGAATACCTTTACGGTAGGACTTTTACAATTGTCATGGATCACAAGCCGCTGCTAGGAATCCTGGTGGGAAACAGGGCCACACCGAACATTCTATTGCCAAGAATGACAAGGTGGTCCAAATTCCTAGCAGCATACAATTACCAGCTGATACACCAACCCGGCAAGGACATTGCCCATGCAGATGCCCTGAGCCGGTCACCCCTACTGGACCGGGAAGACGACCTGGCACCCACAACAGAGGTACTCCAAATAGAGACAATATCCAACCCACTCGTGACCGCGCCAGACATTGCCAGAGAAACAAATAAAGACAAATGGCTGGCGCGAGTCTTGAGCTGGGTGGGAAAAGGGTGGCCGGAAGGGGACATAGACGAACTATTCAGACCCTTCCAGAACAGACAAACTGAACTCTTTATTGAAAAGGGCTGCATACTTTGGGGGGCAGAGTGGTAATTCCGGAAAAATTACAGGAAAAGGTATTGGGAATGTTGCATGAGGGGCACCCAGGGATGGTTAAGATGAAAAGCCTGGCCAGAAGCTACGCATGGTGGCCAGGAATGGATAAACAGATTGAAACCTGGGTTGCCAAATGTAAACAATGCCAAGAATCCAGATCCAATCCTCCCACCGCCCCAACCCAAGAATGGGAAAAATCAAGAGGTCCATGGTCTCGGATTCATATAGATTTCACAGGCCCAACCATGGGACATATGTACCTTATCACAGTAGATGCATACTCCAACTGGTTGGAGGTAAGCACCATGAAGTCAACCACAAAGGAGGCGGTGATAAGGAAACTGAGTAAACTTTTCACTACGCATGGCCTGCCACACATAATAGTGTCAGACAACAGGCCCCAGTTCACTGCACTAGCATTTGAACAATTTCTGGCAGGCCAAGGGATACGCCATGCATTAACCGCACCGGCAAACCCGGCGACGAATGGGCGGACGTAACACATGGTCCAATACACCAAGAAAGCCATCCAGAAAATAGAAACAGCCAATATACATGCTCCTCATTCAATGCATTACACCTAGCACAACCACAGATAAAAGCCCGGCGGAACTAATGATGGGCAGGAAACTATGTTCAACACTAGACAGAATGCACCCAACATATAACCCAGAGAAACCCCCAGGCTCCTCCAGCAAACACAGAAAATTTAGCATAGGGGACCTAGTATACGCCAAAAATCTCACAGGAGAACAACTCTGGGTGCCAGCAACAATCATCCAGATAACCGGGCCCCTATCATACCGACTGGAAACAAGCGATGGAAAAAACTGGAAACGGCACAGAAACCAACTTAGGTCAAGAATAGCCGTCATCACCAGCCAGACACCCGAACAAGAAACTAGATGGGGGGAGGGGAATCAGCAAGCAATAGAGAAAGGACCGAAGAGAACCAACTAACGCAAGCAGAACACCCCCCACCTAGAATAGATAAACCAATTAACTGATGCTACTCACCTGTAGACGCAGGACCAATGGAACACGAAACCCCAGAATCTTCACCGGGAAGGAGCAGCCAAACCAGCTCACCCGGCCAGGAAAAACTTGGTGGGAGCAGAAGCAGCAGCTCAACCAGCCCGGGTAGACCAGGAGGGAGCCACCAAGAAAGGCCCAGCTCAACGTTCCAGGCAGTTCCATCCCAAGGAACCGGAGCGACAGAGAAGGCATCTGAACCGCTCAAGGACCATACCAGAACTGAACCGCGCAGGTCAGGTAGGCAGGTGCGAAGCCCCGCCTACCTACGTGACTACATCACTACGCACTGATGGATGAAACAAAGAGGGGAGGGGTGTACAATATTAGCATACTCCAAAACCCTCGCAACCGATTGGTCCGGACAGGCGGAGACCTGATTGGTCAAAGGCTCGGCCGTGATTGGAGCACTAGGAATCTACCGCGATTGGCTGTGCCGATCGCGGGAGATTCAAAGTGCTGCCATTGGCCGCCGAGCCGCGAGCCAGCCCTATGTGAAGGGCTGCCGCGGCTCGCAGTGTTAGACTATTCTCATCCCAAATAAAGAGCTGAAATTACTTGAATGGTCTCGTGTCTCTGTCGAACCGATCCACCTCAGATCTATCTATCTATCTATCTATCTATCTATCTATCTATCTATCTATCTATCTATCTATCTATCTATCATTCTGAACTGATTCTGAGCAGCTCTTCATTGCTACTTTCACAGATTACAGTTTTTGTAACACACATGAATGTGCCTAAAGTATCTTTTTGTTTGCAGAAACATTAGGATAAAAATATTGATTGTAGCCTTTTCAAACTTTGTGTCAAGAATCTTCTATTAAGCAATATTGGCACTCAGTCCAAATCCTTGAACATAAGACAGTGGAGATGCTAGTGAACTGACATCTTGTAATACAGAATTTGCAATACCAGTTTTATACTATGGTGTTCACAGTTCTTAGGAAAAAGCTGTGACAATTAAAGGGACTTTGCTGCCACTGTTTAGGTATACTCCAATGAATATTACAGACCCTTCTTATGATGGCTCCTAGAATTTCCTTGCTTGTCAAACCAATGGAGCCCACCTCTTCCAAACATGAAAGAAATTCATACTCCGACAGGCTTTTTATGGTACTTATTCTTTTCTTCTGCATTAGTAGATAAGCCTAGTTTTCTTGCTGTTGTCATTATATAATGTGAATAATTATCTTTCTGAAAGCTTTCTGTTTATTTTTCTCTAGTTGCCTTTCATTTTACAAAGCATTGAAATGTGAAGAAATGTCGATGCAAATATGTAAAACAAAAAAAAAAAACACTCCAGAATCAAATGACCCACTGAAACAAGTAGATGTATCTTTTAATTTGAACACCTGTCTCACAATCTATTAGAGGTTTAGGAAATTAATTAAACACTGAAAGCGATTAATCAAGGAGCCTGGAACTTAAAGGGTTTGGGCCACTACAGTATAGCTGTGTAAACAAAAGGGTTGTCGTGTTTTAAGGATTTCTAATCTATATTAAGGGTTCATGAGAATGTGCCCTAAGTAATGCATTTTTTTCTTCAGAAAGATTCTCCGGCTCCAGTGAATCGTGCAACATAATTAGCTGATAGTGTTTAGATCATCTCAGGCGTGACTGCTTGAGAAGATCTATTAAAATCAGATGTTTTCCTCCACAGAGTTAAATCAATTGTCTGTTCTTGTAATTTGTGTTGATAGACATTGAGAGTATCTAGTGTTTACAAGTCTATATGAAGTTGCCTGCTGACAGTTAAGTACAGCTACTGCCTGACCTAACAGCTATTGTATATTGAAAATGGGCTGGTTATATTTCATGCTATTAGTTTTTGGTGCACTGTCTATAGGCAGAATGTTCTTACCCTACAGGGATTACTGACTAGCAAACAGCTGTGTCTTAACTATAGAAGGATTTGACAGTCAAACAAATGCCAAAAGACGAAATAACTCGGCCATGGCTTTGTTCTCCAGCTAACAATGAGTAGCTAAAAATATCCAACTTCATTTTCTTTTTTAAAAAGGAGATTCTAAACTTACAGTTTTTGATTTGCCAGATCCATGAATACACAGCCAAATAATTTCATATTTGCGCCAACAACATTTCATAAAACATGTAATGAGGATAAAACATACTGTTCTGGACGTTAGGGTTGTGCTCTAGACTATGCCAGAATATTCTCTCGTTGCATTCAAGGGTGCCTATTGCCACTAGACTTCAGATCACTAGACAGGCAGAAAAAGACTCATGTCCATCCCATTTATGCTCTAATCCAACTTGGAGGTGTCAGGTCTCATTTGGACCTGCTTTCATATATATATTGTTATAGTGAGATCACTATAACAATTCACCAATTAGATATATTCATAAACTCTGAAATGATAGCTAACGGAATATAAATGAAGTGTTCAACATGGATCTCGCACTCACTCCTTATCTTTTCCAAGATGAGATTACTGCTCCTTGGTTCATGTATCTTCTCATTTTTGTCCATGCAAAACTGATTTTATTGCAGAATTTTCTTTGGTTCCTGAGTAATCTTTCAAAGCCATCTCATTTATTCTTTTCAGTTGCTCATCAGAAAAAAGGCAGAAAGTCAGTCACTCTTCCCAAATCTTGTGCCAATCAGATGTATTTCACTACAACTTTTCAAATGTCAAGTTAGCATAATCTGCACACAAGAAGGTGCCAAACGAAGCTGGCTGATGAAAAATGGCTTATCAAATGTATGAACAAATTTTGGGTCAATTTTTATTAATGCAATTCTATGCAATGCTAATCACAAATGTTCTCAAGACTTATAAGCAAGTTATTAAGTAGGGATTTCGGATGTTGAAAGCAGATGCTTATTTACCGACTGGCAACTAAAAATAGTTATATTGTTACTGTAAGACTACTCAGATTGTATGAAGATCTTGCTGTGTGTTGCCTCCAAACTACTGTTCTATCCCTCTCCTTTTCAGATTTATGTCCAAATTCTCTATACCTTTTGATTTTTGGTCATTGATTAAGTTTATCACCATTTTGAAATTTCCTAGCTGTTTTAAACCAGAAGAAAGATGGTGATAACCAAAGATCATCAGAAAAAGGCACATATAAACAGGTAAAATATTGGTGTACCTAGATAGGAATAATATGCAGTCAACATACATAATGCAAGCAAAACAGCTTCCTTACCTGACTTCATGCTTTATTTATTTTCTGAATAGGTGGGCATATTTCCAGACAACACCTTGGGTTTTATTTAAAATGAGGAAGGCCAGATGTGTTCTCAGAAATGGAGATGCAGCCACCAGCTGGATTTTTTGGTTTGGAACATAACAACATTCAGTCAGTTTTAGGAAGTGGATAAGGATGGGAAAATTACACAGCAGACTTATAGATTATTATATATAATATTTTATATTACATTATTATTATATATAATATGGATCTCAGATCATTTGTACTAAAGTACTAGACTTAAGATGTAGGATGTTTTTGAAAGGGAAAAACTACATCTAAATCTTGAGTATGATGTCAATGTGTCCTCTTTTTCAATGGGAATCCTTTGTATCCATCTTGTATCGCCCTATCATGTCAACAGATTCAAAATGCCAGGGTGATGTCTCTGTCTCTGTTTCCTCCTCCTCCTCCCCCTGCTCCTCCTCCTCCCGCTCCTGCTCCTCCTCCCAGAAAAATCAATGAAATGGAAAATATATACTCCAGTTTCTAAACCTGAGAAGAAATAAGAACTACCTTCCTTTAAGGGCTGAATCAAGGCCAGAGTGGTGCTTGGATAGCAAGCTGCTCTGCCCCATTCTTTACCTTTAATATTACATATAGACACTTGGGATTGGAGGAAAGTGAGGACTATGTGTTGGACAATAGTGAAAAAACATTTATTGCATATTTTAGTTAAAAACATCTTCCATGCATTCCTGAAACAAAAAGCAAATGTTTTGTCCATGGTAGAAAACTAAAACACAAACATAAGCTCACAATTATCACTTTACTTTTTACAGCATGTAGTATGCTGGCATAGGAAATATAAACACAGAAGAATCTTTCAAATGCTCATTACAAAAAGAGCCATGCGCTAACTTATTGCTCTAGACACAACAATGGAATAGGATAGGAAAGAGGCCAGCCCAAGGCCCTTGGCTGTCTAAGATGGAACACAACATTCTCTCCTCCCAGTGCATTCTGGAGGTCTTTGGACCACTTGCTATGTCTCAGACTAATTAGGTCATTAAATTGTGAGAATAAAGATGGAATCCTGTCATCTGCTGCAGAAAAGATAGATTAAAATTAGAAACCAATCTAACAATATAAAAATATAAAAATAAAGAGGCAGCACTAGTTGGAAAAACATTTTTTTACACTACCTTATTAAGTGTTCAGAATAAGCCACCTTGGCATGTAAAATGGTGGAAGGTTCACTTTTTATGTACATCTATTTGCATATACAAAACACAAACATGATCCATCTCATGCCCTCTTGGACATTTAGAAATGCAACACACTGAATGAGGAAATTCATTCCCAAACCCTGAAAACATATCTTTTAGCTTTTGCCCCAAACTCAGAAGTTAAGCAAGATATTCCCTGCTTTTAATTTGCCCCATTAATTTGCCTCACAACTTCTCTGTACTCATTAGTGCAAAAAACCATCACAAATCTTCTATTGGCCTATTTTGAAGTAAGGATCACTGAGTTTAATGATGCTTCCTTCCAGGTAATGATATATAGGCTTGCAATCCAATCTTATGCATGTCTAGTTGTGTTCAATAAGGTTTAGAATATGCATACTAAAGAGTATTAGCCTTAGAAGATAACTATAGTTGACAAGAAGGCTAGCAGTTGTACTTCTTTAGCAGGATGATTAACCAGAATTTCTCTTTCCTTGCTTTCCATTAATATAGTTTTCCATTAATATAGTTTTCACTTTTTCTATATTTGTGATTTGAATCAGACGACCAAAACGGCTAGCTTGTGCCAATCAGAAAAAGACATCAGGGCTCCTACATCTTTGTTGGCATATACTATCATGGGGATGTTGTGCCATCTTTCCATACTGAATAATACAAATCACCCATGGAAACATTCTGGATAATCTTAGACTTGAAATAACCAAGGTTATAGAGCAGTGGTTATGGAATGAGTATCTATTGTTCCAAAAATCAAAGCATTTGCTAAATAACTGGCTTAGGACCAAAGTTTCACCCAAAATAGCCACTTCTTTGAGATGACCTGCCACCATTGACACATAATTTAGTTTAAGTCTCCAGATTACAAATGTTTAAACTGAGTAATAACAATAAAGAGAGAAAAGCCTACTTTAAAAGTTGCCTATAATGTGTGACTAAGTTGTGTCAGAAAAGTAAGAAAAAATAAACCAAAGAAATCAAATGCACAAGATTAAAAAAAAGCAAACATAACATAGTTAAAACTAGCTTAGATCATTCGCTATAACTTTATATAACTTTGTACTTTTATAAATTCTGCCATACCACTTCAAACTTCATCTTTACTTCTTTAAATTTAACACTTTCTTTTTCAGAATTTCAACATCACCCAAGCATTACTTGCTTGGTCTACTCTTTCCTCTCAATCTATTCATTTTTCTCATATATTTTTTTGATTCAATATTAGATCTCACTTGTTCTCTCTACATGACCAAACTTGCTTCTTTTACACTAGCCCCACATTTTTATAGTGAACTCACATTTATTCAGTACCTGAATGACCCTTGTTTTACCATGAGCACTCATTAAATACTTTAAGACTTCAACCTACTTTTATGTTTCTCCAGATATACTCAAATTTCACTTTTTTATAGCAAAGTGGAAAGAAATTTATGCTTATATACATTCTCAGTTTTCCCTTTTGTACCCTGTTTCTCCAACAATACGGCCTCCCCCAAAAGGAAGTCCCAGCATGTTTTATAGGCATGAAATGAAATTAAGCCCCTCCCCCCAAATTAAGGCCTATATTAAAACATGTGAAATGAGGGGGGATGGTGGGGGGCTTGCCGTTAGGAAGTACTTTTGTTGCACACCTGGATATGGTGCTGCCTGTGTTGACCCCGATATGAAGTGCCCCACCAATGCCGAGGTCAACATCCAAGATGTTGCCGGCCGCTCACCCAAAGATGCAAGGGGGGGGCGGAATTAAGTCACCCCTGAAAAGATGGCCTAGCCATTTTTTCAGGGCTCAAAAAAAAAATAAGACCCGGCCTTATTATATGAGAAACACGGTATTATCTCTTTCACACTTCCTTTATATCTTTGGCTTGCAATTCAGTCCTCTTTCATTCTCTCTTTCTGACAAAACCACCTCTTTACACTTTTGTCATACAGACCATTCACATTTTGTGTTTAAGACACAATCATACTGCACCCATTCATTCTATACTGTGTTAGTTTTACACCACATGTAATTTTTAAATATTCTATCCCTACTGCATTCAACTTACTTACACATTTCTCCTGAATTACCCAACTCTCATGTCATCAAAGCAAAGTGGGCAAAAGATCTTTAGCAATAGCTACTCCTAACATTAGATTCAGGACTGGAAAGGAATGTATTATATAAATTTTAGGGGAACATATGAAGATAAAATGTGCATGGGAGAAAGAGACAATAGGGATAGGTGGTAGCCACAAGAAATCTGAAAAGGTGACATTCAATAAAGAAATAACTATGTTCAAATTCAATTAGAGGCAACTGTTCAAGCCAATTATCTTGTTTGTAACTGTGCTGTCCAGACAGTATATAGTTAATTGGGAAGTGGGATAGTTAGTTAGGAATTGGGAGCTGTCCCCCCTCATGGTAAATGTAGTTAAGCCATCCTGGAAAATGTAGTTCATGTCATGTGGTCACATCTGTAATCCTGATTGGTCACTGAATTGACCCTTGGTTGGGTTGGGGGAGGTTCCTTCACTCTTGCCTGGACCCAGCAGCATGATGGTGTCTCACCCCTTTGCTGCTTCATTATGGGATGAAAGTTCACTATTCTTTTACTCTGTGAAGTCAGCTGTGCAAAGAATTGGACATTAGATGGATCTTGACATAACCGTGAGTTACCTTGAGGATGCCTAATATAATCTGTTAAGTTTGGAGCATGGGCGAGAAAGAATGGAGACAAGCCTCTGGAACGGTGAACTTCAACTCTTTATTTACATAGTGACTTCTCAACTCAATGGCAGTTATAACCCTCCTTATATAGGCAACCCCAATAACTATTAACCAATAACAATCGAGGAGCGCTAGCTCCCTTAACCAATAGGAACTCTCTGTTAATGGCCAATCGGATTCCCCGGAACGGGCCAATCCGATCCTGCCATTAACAGCCAATCAGAAGTGCAGGGCCAGAACCCTGCACTTTACTCCAAGCTCAAGTTCTCTTTATTAAACCTTATGCATTCACAACACCCCTTCCCCCTGGCTTCTGTTTGCAGGGTACAGTGACATAGTCCTTTAGGTAGGATGGTTGCTTTATTAGTCTTTTTGATTTTCGCTGTATCATTTGGCTGCAATCACGCTGAGGTAGATCGTTGTTTGGCAACGGGGTCGCCTCTGGTTCAGAGTTCATTTCTTCGTCGTTGCCATTATTCTCGGTAATTCCCTGAGGTGCATCTGTTTCCCTCTCTGGTTCCACTTCCTGTGTCTCTATTATGCCGTCGTTCTCTTCGAATGTGGGATTCATCTTTTTCCGTATCCCCCCCCCTCAGTTTGGTCATAAGGGAGTTCAGGAATGCCCGACGGGAGCCGCGATCGATATGGCGTTTCCATAGTCTATTGTCAAGGCATTGTACAAGGTAGGATCTCGGGCCGGTTACATGAACTACTGTCGCTTCCACCCACAGCGGATTGCCCGATAGGTTTTTAGCGTATACCAAATCGCCTATTTGAAAGGCACGACAGCGGCCGCTGGATCCTAGTGGTTTTTCCGGTTCATAAGCTGGGTGTAACCAGTTGAGGTGGGAGCGGATTTTCGTCCCATTAGCAGTTCGGTGGGAGTTTTGTTGGTGACGCTATGAGGTGTGATGTGTTGTAGAAAAAGGATTCGATTGATCTTGTCGTCAATGTTATCGTAGTCTACCTTCTGCAATGTTTTCTCAATGAATTGGACCATGCGCTCTGCTTTGCCATTGGTCACAGGGTGCGCAGGCAAGGTGAGCGCATGTCGGATGCCACGGTCAGCCAGGTACTGCTCGAACGACAGCGCTGTAAATTGGGGACCGTTGTTGGATACCAGGACATCTGGTAGTCCATGGGTTGCAAACAGTCTTTCCAAGTATTTGATAACCGCTTCAGTGGTTGTGTTCGTCATGCGGTGAATCTCGAGCCAATTCGAGTAGGCGTCGACGGTTAGCAGAAAGGTGTGGCCTTTGGTCGGCCCCGCAAAGTCCAAGTGAATACGGGACCAGGGTCCCCGTGGTGTCTCCCATTTGGTAGGGATGGCTTTAGGTGGGGCGTTGCTCACTTCCTGGCATTTATGACAAGCTTTAACCCAATTTTCGATTTGCTTGTCGATGCCCGGCCACCATGCGTAGCTTCGTGCGAGGGCTTTCATTTGCACGATACCGGGGTGGCCATCATGCAAGGTTCTCAGCAGCGCTTTTTGGAGTCATTCTGGGATAACGACTCTATCGCCCCAGATGACACAGCCCTTTTGGGAGAACAACTCCGTTTGTCGAATCTTGAATGATGTGAAGTCATCTGATAATTGGTCCAATGGCCATCCATGTTCTACCCAGTCCAGAACTCATGCTAAGGTGGGGTCACGTTTGGTTTCTCTCGCGATATCTCGGACTGTTAATGGCAGCGAGTTGAGTGTTTCAATTTGCAACGTGGTTACCGTTGGTGCAGGATCATCGAGAGTCTCTGGAAGTGGTGCTCGGCTCAATGCGTCGGCGTGGGGAATGGCTTTCCCCGGGCGGTATTGCAGCCGATAATTATAAGCAGCCAAGAATTCTGACCAGCGAGTCATCCTGGGGGATAATATGTAGGGAGTCAGCTTATCTCCAGCTATTATCCCCAATAACGGTTTGTGGTCAGTCACGATAGTAAAAGCCCGGCCATACACGTACTCGTGGAATCTTTTAACGGCCGATACAATTGTGAGGGCTTCTTTATTGATTTGGCCATAATTTCGCTCAGTTTTTGAAAGTGTCTTTGAAAAATATGCAACAGGGGCTTCATTACCATTAGGCAGTACATGGCTCAGAATGGCGCCCACTCCGAAAGGTGAAGCATCACATGTGATATTTAACGGCAAAGTCTCATTGTATTGCATGAGTACAGAGTCAGAAGTCAGTAGTTTTTTTCACATTACGGAATGCCTGTTCTTCTCTATGACCCCATAACCAGTTTGCTTTCTTGTCTAACAACCGGTGTAATGGTTCAGTGACCTTTGTTTTATGCGGTAGAAATACATTATAAAAGTTGATGAGGCCAAGGAACGCCTGGAGATCGGCCTTGTTCCGAGGCCTGGGAGCGGTTTTTATTGCTCTTAGTTTACTGTCAGTAGGGTGAATACCCTGACTGTCAATTAGGTACCCTAAAAACTCAACACTATCTGTACACAATTTATACTTATTCTTTTTTACCTTAAGACCAGCGTCTTGAAATTTTTGTAGGACTAATTTTAAACGATCCCGTAAGATTTTTTTTGTAGGTGCAGCAATTAATACATTGTCAAAATAGGGGACCATGCCTTTAATCCCTTGTAGTAGCCTCTCCATCAGGCTCTGAAAAATCCCTGGGGCTACGCTGACTCCGTATTGGAGCCGGGTACATTTGAAGGCACCTCGGTGTGTCACAATCATTTGTGCCTGTGCCGTCTTTTCATCAACAGGTAGTTGCTGATATGCCTGAGCTAAGTCTAATTTAGCAAAGACTTTTCCGCCCCCCAGGGAGTGGAGGAGATGCTGTACCACCGGCACCGGATATGCATTCTGCTGTAGGGCGTGGTTCCGGGTGGCCCGGTAGTCCCCAAAAATTCGGATCGACCCGTCTGGCTTAATGGGTGTTACGATTGGGGTTTCGATTGGAGTGATCGGTAGGTTCTAGTACCCCCTGGAGTGATCGGTAGGTTCTAGTACCCCCTGAGCTATTAGTTTGTCGAGTTGTTCATCGATTTTCAGCTTTAAGGCAAATGGAACTCGACGGGGCTTAAAGCGGACGGGAGCTATCTTTGGATCAAGGCTGAACGAAATTGGGGTCCCCTTGTACTCGCCTAAACTTTCCGCGAAGACGTCCTTGAACTCATGGATGAGGTGCTCCTCCCAGTCACTTCCGCTGATTCGGTTTATGCCTGCCACTTCAATGCCAAGTGGCACAAACCATTGGAGACCTAGCAGACTAGGCCAATCTTTGTCGATCACAGTTAGTGGTAAGTACGCTGTGTGCTTCTTGAAGGAGACCCGGACTCGGCAGGAACCAACGACAGGGATTCAATTCCCTTGATAGTCCTTAAGAATGAGTTTTTGGAAATGGAGGTCTTGGCGCTGAATCGTGGGGATGAGTTGCTTGAGGGTCTTCCAGGACACCATTGAGAGGGACAATCCTGAGTCGACTTCCATGTGGCAAGGCTGGTTCTTGATGGCTACTGTGATTCGGATTTTCTTGGCATCCAAGGCAGAGGCGTGACCGATAGTGATAGTATGGTGAACCTCTTCTCGCTGCAAAGCTCGGTTTCTGTAGGAGTGGCTTACTGGTTCTCGCCTTACAGGATGGTTTCCTGTCGATTGACAATAGTTAGCCCCTTTTGAGGCCTGGCTGGATTCTTGTAAACTTCGGCAGACCCGTCTGATGTGGCCTCTCTTCCCGCACTCATGGCAGAGCATATCGCGGAATTTGCATTCGGACCTGACATGATTGGCTCCACAGCCAGCGCAAGGGCATAGGGACTTCGGGTGGTGCTCCCGGTCGGACCGCAGTCGATGGACCTCTTCTTCGTCACTGTCTGATGACGAAGAGAGGTCCTCGTGGTGTGTCATTGAAAGTTGCCCTTCTGACTTGGATAAAATTTCACTTGTCGATTGGTGTACCGGAGTGCGGTTGCGGCGTAATTGTGCAGCCGACTTCCTGATTGCTTCTGCTGCAGTAGCATCAGCGATGGCATGAGCAAGGCTGATGTCGCCTTTCGCCATCAGCTTGCTCTGCACGCCTAGTGCATCTAATCCCAGAACTATTCGATCTCTTAGTGCCTCTTCCAAATCGGCGAATTCGCAGAGGCCTCCCAGGTTTCGGAGGTCTGCTATGAAGTCAGCGATGCTTTCTCCTTTTCACTGGTTTCTCTGATAGAACTCGTGCCATCTCATGAGCATAGGCACGGTTGGTGCGTAGTGATCTCTTAGTAGAGGTTCGAGGTCGTCCCAATCCATCGCCTTCACTTCTCTAGGTTTTGCTAGTGCTTTAGCTATCTTAAATACGGTTGGACCGCAATGCGTTAGGAACACCACCCATTTCTTTCCGGCTGTGGCGTCCTTTAAGTTATTAGTTTCTAAGAACATTTGGAAGCGATCCATGTAGGACTCCCAGTCTTCCTTCACTGGATCGAACGGAGCGGGTGGTATGACGACGCCAGACATGGTTCCGTTTTGTAGTGTCATCAGCCACGTGCTCAGTGTTTCTTCTTAGTTCCGTCGGTTCAGACGTCTCCACATCCCATTCTCGTCGCCAGTGTTAAGTTTGGAGCATGGGCGAGAAAGAATGGAGACAAGCCTCTGGAATGGTGAACTTCAACTCTTTATTTACATAGTGACTTCTCAACTCAATGCCAGTTATAACCCTCCTTATATAGGCAACCCCAATAACTATTAACCAATAACAATCGAGGAGTGCTAGCTCCCTCAACCAATAGGAACTCTCTGTTAATGGCCAATCGGATTCCCCGGAATGGGCCAATCCGATCCTGCCGTTAACAGCCAATCAGAAGTGCAGGGCCAGAACCCTGCACTTTACTCCAAGCTCAAGTTCTCTTTATTAAACCTTATGCATTCACAACATAATCCAATAAAGAAACTTTGTATGGAAGACTTTGTAGAGTTTGCCTGTCTGTCTTTATACATTCAGCCAGTAATTATAAAAGACAGAACAGTCATTATATAGCAATTCATATATTGTATTGCTTAGTGTTGCTCCATTTGTTCTCTGTATCTCACCATCAGATTTTGAGTGATATGCAGAGAACAAATGAAGCTTAACATAGAAGCTTCCAATGAAGATGGATGCCCCTACAAAGAATGAAATGAGCCATCCTTGATACAATATCTATAATTACCAATATAGTATCTAGTCCCTTGATATATAATGGGATCTAAAATGACAGTATCCCTAACATCCTTTCAGATAAGGAAAGGAATGTAATGGCTAGAGTTTAATTGTCAAAGTTTTGCATGATGACAATCAGAACATGGCTTTCGCATCAACTCTGACATGATACCAACAAAAATTCTGCATCAGTAGATGTATTGCTTTAAATACTCTTTAATATCCTGCAGGCTTGTTGTCATAACAAAATATCAAGACTTCATCCAAAACAAGCCACCACTGAAATTGGAAGAGGAATGTTGAGAGTGTTCTCTTGAAACAGACACATCCAATTCTCATTGTTGTTATGCACATGCTTATTCCTAAAAGTCAGGAATGTGCCTGTCTACTCTAAAGCACCAGCACTCATATTTGGCATTGAGTGGGGAAGGAGTCAAATTCTCTGGTTTTATCCAGAAAAATCCAGGATGTCAATAAAGACCAAAAATAGTAAATACAAACATAAATGATGTAGGACTTTAATTTTTTTTATAGCTCATTATGGTGGTGGTATTTTGCTTGTTCCTAGTTGCATTGGTTCAATAGCTGAAGGATTCAAAAACAGGGAGTAGAAGATGGAAATGGAGAAGACAAGATAGTCTCTTAACTTCCCATCTGTAATGACACTGTGTTGACATAACACGTCTAAGTTGTCTGGTGTTCCTTATCATACTAGCATATATCTGAATCTATCATACTAGAAAGGCTCTCTTGATTAAAGTTAACTAGCTCAACATCAGTGGCATTAAGCTGAACATCAGCTATGTATACTTGCATTCGGAATTTAACTTGCACACTTATAATTTTCACATTTTATGTTCAGCTGTCACTCTTTTGGCCGATTTATTAAAAAACAAGCTTGATTCAATCATAAAGTCTGCATAATTGTTCAACACATGACTATCATTGTAATTGTAATTTGACACCTCCGTCTGTCAAGAATCCATGTATAAATCCTACTTGAAAATATTTTGTGGAAAATTCAAGCAGATACATAGCTCATTCTGAGTGATGAAAGCTGGGAATCTTTCTGGACTTTCATAATGTTTATCAGGTAAAAAAACCAGGAGTAGGAAGGAGTATTATTGAAGAAGTTGCTAGTAGCAAACAGTTGAATTTTATCCCATTATCTTCTGGAAGACAGCATAAAGCAAATATTTATTTTAGATACGGCACCTACTTACTTTTGGTTCAAATCCACTTGAGTCTTATAGTGCAATAAGTCATTGATGACCTGTTCAGCACTCAGCTGTGCTCCAAGGAAGCTTGGAACTTGCATTTAAAGTGGCAATGCGGGATTGCCTCCATGGGAGAAAAATCAGACATCTTCCTAGAATCAATGTAAGATTTCTCTAGAAATGACCCAGAGAAAGATAGCAAGGAATCATTCTCTCTAAGTTTGGGTTAAAAGGATATGGCAATAATACACAAGAATTCCAGCAGTAACTTAACTTTGAAAAGCAGAACTAATTTATTGGTAATTTGAAGATTTGCCTTTTCTTCTACTTCCTTCTATGCTTTTGATAAAATGAGGAAAACCCCGATTCGTTGAGAAGGCAGACCAGACTTCTCTTGAATTCTCTTTTCAGAAGGGCATAGAAACTGTGTTTTCAGTATAGAAATCTTCTCTTATACATGGTTATTTTTATTATTATTTTTTGATAAACATTCATTCCTCACTACAGGAATGAAAGCTACTATATATCTTTCTTATGGCATTTGTACTTCTTAAAAATTCTCCATTTATTTTCTGTTCTTTAGGAAACATTTTATTAAGTTACACAAATTCATCTACTTGCTCTAGTTTTTCACCATTTATAATCAACTTAGAATTGTTTATTCCATTTCCCATGTCAAGCACAACTACCTTGGTTTTTGATGCATTCATTTTGAGATTCATTCTCCTTGTTGCATCTTACAATGTACTGACATTTGCTGAAGATTATTCTGGATTTCACAATGGGACGCCATCTGCATACAAAAGGACATGGCATATTTATATTTTTAACCCACATACTTCTTACAGCATTCCTTGCCCGTTTATCTAAAATATTATGAAATAACCAAAAGGACATCACCCATCATTTTCGTATTTCCTTATGAATATAAGCTAATTAAAACTAAACTAAAAATTAGAATTCAGAATAGAACAGAACTGGAAGACCTCTTACTCCAGGCATGTCAAACATGTGGCCTGCAGGCCAGATATGGCCCATGCAGGCCATGTCCACCCCGGCCCCATAAGGGCAAAAACAATCTCAATACATCACGATACATAGACCATGAAGCGATTGGCTATGATATCCCTGTTCTAATCCAATTCTTGCTCAAGCAGGAGACCCTATACCATTTCATACAAATAGCTGTCCGGCTTCTTCTTAAAAACCTCCAGTGATGGAGCACCCACCACTTTCTCCTTAATTTCTCCTTAATTTCAGGTTGCTTCTCTCCTTGATTAGTTTCCATCCATTATTTCTTGTCCTACCCTTCATTTTTCATTTTTTTTTGGAAAATAAATTGATCCCCTCTTCTTTGTGGCAAACCCTCTTGTTGTGTATGTACCATAGTTAATAAAGTATGAGCTTGAGGTAAAGTGCAGGGTTCTGGCCCTGCACTTCTGATTGGCTGTTAGATGGCCAGATCGGATTGGTTAGTTCTGAGGAATCCGATTGGCCCTTAACGGAGAATTCTTATTGGTTAAAAGAGCTAGCGCTTATAGCTCGTTATTGGAAAAATCTTACAAGGGTTGCCTATATAAGGCAGAGTTCACTGTTGTTGTTTTTTGAGAAGTCACTATGCAATAAAGAGCTGAAAGTTCACTGTTCAGAGGCTGTCTCCATTTACTTTGACCCATGTTCAATACTTAACACTGGTGACGAGGATGGGATGTGGAGACGTCTGAACCGAAGAAGCCAGGAAGCAATACCAAGCATATGAGAGACGACGCCAACAATGGAACCATGTCCGGCGGCATCGTACTACCCGCTCCGTTCGATCCAAACCAAGAGGATTGGGAATCCTACATGGATCGCTTCCAAATGTTTCTCGAGACGAATAACTTGAAGGACGCCACGCCAGCAAAGAAAAGGGCATTGTTCCTGATGCATTGCGGCCTAGCTATATTTAAGATGGCTAAAGCACTCGCCAAACCTCGAGAAGTGAAAGCCATGAGCTGGGATGATCTCGAACCCATCCTGAGAGACCATTACGCGCCAACCGTGCCTACACTCATAAGACGCCACAAGTTTTATCAGAGGAACCAACGAAAAGGGGAGAGCGTGGCCGATTTCGTGTCAGACCTCCGAAATTTAGGGCGCCTCTGCGGGTTCGCTGATTTAGAAGAGGCACTAAGAGATCGAATAGTTCTGGAATTATATGCGCTAGGCGTGCAAAGCAAGCTGATGGCGAAAGGCGACATCAGCCTTGCTGATGCCATCGCCGAAGCCATGGCTGCAGAGGCGACCAAAAAGTTGGCTGCAAAACTACGGCGAAACCGCACTCCGGTACCACCGCCGGCCAGTGAAATCTTACCTAGCACAGAAGGGCAGCTTTCAACAACGTACCACGAGGATCTCTCTTCGTCGTCAGACAGTGACGAAGAAGGGGTCCATCGACTGCGGTCCGACCGGGACCCTCACCCGAAGCCATTATGCCCTTGCGCTGGCTGTGGAGCCAACCATGCCAGGTCCGAATGCAAATTCCGTGACCACTCTGCCATGAGTGCGGAAAACGAGGCCACATTGGCCGGGTCTGCCGCAGCTTGCCAGGACTCAGCCAGGACTCAAAAGGGGCTAACTATCGCCAATCGACAGGAAACCGTCCTGTAAGGCGAGAACCAGTAAACCACTCCTACAGAAACCGAGCTTTGCAGCGAGAAGAGGCTCACCATACTATCACTATCGGTCACGCCTCAGCCTTGGACACTAAGAAAATCCGAGTCACGGCAGCCATCAAGAACCAGCCTTGCCACATGGAGGTCGACTCAGGATCGTCCCTCTCGATGGTGTCCTGGAAGACACTCAAGCAACTCATCCCCACAATTCAACACCAAGACCTCCAATTTCAACGCCTCATCCTCAAGGACTACCAAGGGAATCGAATCCCCGTTGTCGGGTCCTGCTGAGTCCGAGTCTCCTTCAAGAAGCATACAGAGTACTTACCTCTAACGGTCATCGATAGAGATAGGCCTAGCCTACTAGGCCTCCAATGGTTCGCGCCACTCGGCATCGAAGTGGCCGACGTAAACTGAGTCGGTGGTTGTGAGTGGGAGGAAGACCTTATCTCAGAATTCAGTGACGTCTTCGTGGACAGCTTAGGCGAGTATAAGGGGACCCCGATCTCATTCAGTCTAGATCCAAAAGTAGCTCCCATTCGCTTGAAGCCCCGTCGAGTTCCATTCGCTCTTAAAGCAAAAATCGACGAACAACTCGACAAGCTAATTGCTCAAGGGGTGTTAAAGCCCATCTATCACTCTCCATGGGAAACCCCTATTGTAACACCCATTAAGCCAGACGGGTCAATCCGAATTTGTGGGGACTACCGGGCCACTTTGAACCACGCCCTACAGCAAAATGCGTATCCAGTTCCGGTGGTGCAGCACCTCCTCCATTCCTTAGGGGGCGGGAAGGTTTTCGCTAAATTGGATTTAGCTCAAGCTTATCAACAATTACCAGTGGATGAAAAAACGGCTCGAGCCCAAACTATTGTAACGCACAGGGGTGCCTTTAAATGTACCCGATTGCAATTCTGAGTTAGTGTAGCCCCGGGGATCTTCCAGAGCCTTATGGAAAGGTTATTACAAGGAATCAAGGATGTGGTCCCTTATTTTGATGATGTATTAATTGCAGCCCCTACCCAAAAAATCTTACAGGACCATTTGAAATGCGTTCTAAAAAAATTCCAAGAGGCCGGACTTAAGGTGAAAAAAAATAAATGTCAATTGTATACTGACAGTGTTCAGTTTCTAGGGTACCAGATTGATAGCCAGGGCATTCACCCTACCGAGAGTAAATTAAAAGCAATCAAAAACGCTCCCAGGCCATGCAACAAGGCCGATCTCCAGGCGTTCTTAGGCCTCATTAATTTCTATAATGTATTTTTACCGCACAAAGCAACTGTAACTGAACCATTACACCGATTATTAGATAAGAAATCATTTTGGGTATGGGGTTACTGGGAAGAGCAAGTGTTTCGGAATGTTAAAAAACTGCTCACATCTGACTCTGTACTTATGCAGTATAACGAGACTTTGCCGTTAGTTATAACCTGCGATGCATCGCCTTTCAGGGTGGGCGCCATTTTGAGCCATGTACTGCCTAATGGAAACGAAGCCCCTGTTGCATACTTTTCGAAGACTCTTTCACATGCAGAGCGGAACTATCGACAAATTGATAAAGAAGCCCTCGCAATCGTCTCAGCTGTAAAAAAATTTCATGAATATGTGTATGAAAGCACATTTACCATTATAACTGACCACAAACCGTTGCTAGGGATAATAGCCGGGGACAAGCCAACCCCCTACATATTATCCCCTAGAATGACCCAATGGTCAGAATTCCTTGCTGCTTATAATTATCGGCTGCAATATCGCCCGGGGAAAGCCATTCCCCACGCCGACGCATTAAGCTGAGCACCACTTCCAGAGACTCTCGACGATCCGGCACCAACAGCAACCACGTTGCAGATCGAAACACTCAACTCGCCACCTATGACCGCCTGAGACATCGCGAGAGAAACCAAACGAGACCACACCCTAGCTCGAGTCCTAGGCTGGGTAGAACGTGGATGGCCATTGGACCAAGTACCAGATGACTTCGCACCATTCAAATCTCGACAAACTGAACTTTTTTCCCAAAAAGACTGTATCATCTGGGGCGATAGAGTCGTTGTTCCAGAGCGATTCCGGAAGACGCTGCTGCGAATTCTGCACGAGGGCCACCCGGCATCGTGCGAATGAAGGCACTTGCTCGAAGCTACGCATGGTGGCCGGGCATGGACCGACAAATCGAGCAGTGGGTGAAAGCGTGTTCCAATTGCCAACAAGTCAGCAACGCCCCACCAAAAGCCATGCTTACTGAATGGGAGATGTCACGTGGACCCTGGTCCAGAATCCACCTGGATTTCGCAGGGCCTACCAAGGGCTATACCTTCCTGCTTACAGTCGACGCATACTCCAATTGGTTAGAAATTCATCGTATGACGACTACGACCTCCGAGGCAGTGATCAAGATTCTAAACAGACTCTTTGCAACCCACGGATTACCAGACGTCCTGGTGTCCGATAATGGGCCACAGTTTACTGCACTAATGTTTGAGCAGTACCTCGCTGACCGCGGCATCCGCCATGCGCTCACCTCGCCTGCGCATCCTACGACCCATGGCCAAGCTGAACGCATGGTCCAATTTGTTAAAAAGACTTTGCAAAAAGTGGACTATGATAATATCGATGACAAGGTCAACCAAATTCTCTTTTTACAACACAGCGTCACCAGCAGAACTCCCGCCGAACTACTGATGGGATGAAGACTCCGCTCCCACCTCGACCGGTTGCACACTGCTTATGAACTGGAAAAGCCAATAGGATCCAGCGGCCGCTGTCACACATTCCAGGTAGGAGACCTCGTTTACGCACGAAACTTATCGGGCGACCCTTTATGGATAGAGGCGACAGTAGTACGAGTGACTGGCCCCAAATCCTACGTGGTGAAATGCTGTGACAATAAACTGTGGAAACGGCATATTGACCAATTACGGTCACGACTCACAACGGCCAGTCAACAACTCCCCCATGACCAAACCGAGGCGGGGGAGGTATGGAAGAAGATGAAGTACTAGGGAACCTGTTCGAAGGGAATGACGAACTAAGTGATACTCAGGAAATGGAGCAGGATGGAGAAACGTTTGCACCGCAAGAAATCGCAGCTGAGCAAGAAGCAGAACCACTGCCAAACAACAATCTACCTCAACAGGATTGCAACCAACCAATCCAACGAAAATCCGAAAGACTTAAAAGACAACCGTCCTATCTAAGGGACTATAAAACTACACCATAATTAAGAAGCCAGGGGGAAGGGGTGTTGTGTATGTACCATAGTTAATAAAGTATGAGCTTGAGGTAAAGTGCAGGGTTCTGGCCCTGCACTTCTGATTGGCTGTTAGGCGGCCAGATCGGATTGGTTAGTTCTGAGGAATCTGATTGGCCCTTAACGGAGAATTCTTATTGGTTAAAAGAGCTAGCGCTTATAGCTCGTTATTGGACAAATCTTACAAGGGTTGCCTATATAAGGCAGAGTTCACTGTTGTTTTTTTGAGAAGTCACTATGCAATAAAGAGCTGAAAGTTCACTGTTCAGAGGCTGTCTCCATTTACTTCGACCCATGCTCAGTACTTAACACCTCTAATACTGGAATACCGATAACACCCCTAGTTCTTCTTTTCTCATACCCAGATCCTGCAACTGTTCTTCATATATTTAATCTCCATTAAACGAAATGCTCTGCATTCAATTTATTCTCCTATGTGCCTTACTTTGGATATATTTGGCAGCCAAACCTTGATTCCATATTCACACCAAACATTCCATAATGCAAGCCTTTTGACTTTATCATATGCAGTTTTTGATGAGCTAAATTGAATAGATTTGTCTGGACGCTTCTTCATTAGGACTGTTCAAAGGCTTCTCCCAACATGCAGGAATGTGTACAGAGAAGCTCTTTGAATCATCAGAGAGGAGTTGTGTCTTCTTTTTAAGTTGCTTGGAAGTTGGTTGTGGCTTTCTCTTCATGAATGCACCTGCATAGCTAATCCTTTTCCAGGCTTGCGAGCTGCTTTCCTGATACAGAGAGAGGGTCTTTCTACATTCTCCCATAGGCCTTGAAGCACATTTTTAAGGCATTTGCACAATTGCTCATTTGCTTATAGCAAGAATGTTTCTTGATTATATAAAGTTTCTGCAAAGTTGGCCAAAGCAGATTACAGACCTTCCATGTCATTATAGCAATTCTCTTCCTTATGTAAAAAAAAACTTTATTCAGCAGAAGTAAAAATCTGCTCTATTCATTTTTCCATCAAGATGCTTCAACTGGCAGCTTTTTTTTTAAATGACTGGAAATAATTGGTTAAGGGTCACACTGTTCCTTTCCCAAGTTTCTCTATTTAACTAAGATGTATCTTATTATCCTCATCTCAGATCTATGTACACATTCCAAAATAAAAATAGCTTGATTAGCTAAAAAGAAATGGAAAAGCAGAAAAGTTAGCAGAAAGTTTTTAAAACATACAAATACTGGACATTGTTTGTAACAAGTTAGATAGAGCAATAGTACTCAGTCTCATGTACAGTTTCCTAATGCTTTTACAGCAGAGGTCACCAACCAATGGTCTGCAGACCACTGGTGATCTGTGAGAAAATTTTGATGGTCCACAACGCACCTGTGTCTGCAACAGGGGTGATACTGCCAGTGGATGGACTGATGTGTGTGGGGAGGGAGGGTAATGTGCAGGAGCTTGTGGCATCAGAGCCCTTCTAGGTGTTCCCTGGCCTGTGAGAAGGAGAGGGCATAATCTCCTGTGCTCCTCCCCTCAGGAGCCACAAAGCACTCACTGCCCCCAGGCAGCTGGCAAGCCTCCACCGTGCTTCTCTTCCTCCTTGCCAGAAACACTCACATGCCCAGGGGGAAGGAGGAGGCTTGGTGGGTGCCAGAGGGGCAGTGAGCACTTTGTGGCTCCTGAGAGGAGGGTTTGAGCCTCCCCCTCACAACATCTTCACCTGAGGGCATCACTGGCAGCCAGTGTGCTCTTCCCTGTGTTGCTCGGCCTCCTCAATTCATGAAGGCAGGAGGCAGCAGCCATGACATGGATTTGCTAGGGAGATGCAGGATTGCCCCACTCCCCACCAGCCATCTGGTCTTCAGCGCATGGCTTGTCAGACTCCAGACATCAGATTCCCCCCAGCCAGCAACAGTTCAGAGATTCCTTTCCCCCATCCCCACACAGAAAGAGGGCAGGAGAGCGGGGGAGAGAGAGACAAGAAACAGAGAGAAAGAGAGAGAGGGAGAGAGGGAGGGAGAGATGGAAAGAGAGAGAGAGAGAGAGAAAGAGGGATGAGAGATCCCAATGTTTTGTTTTCTGTGCGAAATGGGTCCAAATGACTCTTTGAGTATTTAAGGTTGCAGAAACAGGCAACCAAGCTAAGTGCCTAAAGGACCCCCATCCCATCAGTGGGAGTCCAGGCACTTTAGCAAGCGGCATGCTGGATTCATATTAGTGGTTCACAGGATTTAAAATTATGAATTTGGTGATTCCCTGGGGTCCAAAATGTTGGAGACCCCTGCTTTACAGCACTCTCTAAGCAGTTTACAAATGTCAGCACATGGCCCCCAACAATCTGGACCCTCATTTTATCAAACTTGGAAGGATGGAAAGCTGAGTCAACCTTGAGCTGGTAAGGATTGAACTCCAATCTGTGGGAAGAGTTAGCCTGTAGTATTGCATTCTAAATACTGTGCCATCAGGGCTCCTATATAACTGCAGCATTCAGGCTGGAGCAGCTCTTTGGAGTCAGTCCTTCTAGAATTGTTCATGCTAGAATCAGAGGCCACAGATCAAAACCTTTTGTTTGCTAGAAATTCCTATGTTACCTTTAAAGGAAAAATTCCTATGTTACCTTTAAAGGATGGTTAGGTAGAATGTGCTCCGATTTTTGTATGGGCCTTTGGGAACCTGCTGTCATTGCTTATGTTTACACAACATGGTTGACCCAGCCAGCTGCTTGCATAAGCCCTTGGCTTATTGGCATACTCTGGCACCATGCACTCTCCAATGAAGTCAAAATGTTGTCAGCCCCTGCAAAAGAGGCAAGAAAGCTATCTCCTTATCATATCTTCCTTCTTTTCTTCTTTCCCACTCCACACCCAGAGAAGAAGTAATTAATAAAAAAAATATTGAGTAACTCAGGTTGTCCCACAGGTGCTTTTTCAAAAGATTTTGTTTTTCCTTAAAGATGTTTTGCTTTTCATCCAAGAAGCTTCTTCTGTTCTGGTCAGAAGCAAAAGCAGAAGCAGTTCTTGGATGAGAAGCAAAATGTCTCTAAGGAAAAGCAAAGAAAGTCCAATTGCCTCGTGAAAAAGCACCTTTGGGACAATTATGACCCGATGACTGAGAGTCTCCATAGACATGAGTAACTCAGGGTTATTGCCACTAGAAATGGGGAGGTGCACAGCAGCATTAGAGGCAGGTTTACTTCCCTCCCCCTTTCTTCCTCTCACTTTTGCAATAGGTTGCAGTTCATGTCGTAGTAGTTCATGTGGGGCTATTGCATTTCCTTGTGCCTGGTGAAGTCCTGTTAATTCTGTGTCTTTTGATGATTTATCTGGCAACCAAGGACAAAAATATATTGTCTTGTTGCCTTATTTAAAACTGTATATACAGGCTTATCTTGAATAGCAAATGTTCCTGCAAGGGATTAACCCTACTTAGTTTGCTCTACTGTTGGAGGGTTGAGTGATCCATTGCCTATGGAACAATAAACACAACGACAGTTTTAATCCAACCTGTCTGGAGAGCCCCAGATTGGAGAAATCTGCTGCACAGAAGAAATCCCTGTTGCTTGTCAGGTGGATGCAGAAATCTTGGCTTTCAGTGGGATCCAAAATGGGTAGAAGCATGTGGCTTACCGAAATTTCAGTGCTTCTCAAGCAAAGAGGATGAGCAGGAAAAAAAATGGAATAAAGTTTCTCACAACTCTCACAACATGTGTTATGAAAGAGGGATTGCACTGAAACGAAATACATTCTACAGTGTCAATGACAACATCAGTGGCATTCCCAATGATCTCAGATTCTTTGAAATAAGTCTCACATATCACTTGGCATGTTAAGTATTTGCATAGCACACTGAAAGTTAGGATGACATTCAAATCAGAAGCAACAGCATTTATGGGGTTATGCCCTTAAATACAGTTACTTCTTCAACTTTGACCTCCACATATTATAGGTAGTCCTCGACTTATGACCACAATTGAGCTGTTGTTAAGCAAGACATTAGTTAAGGGAATTTGTCCCATTTTATGACTTTCTTGTCATGCTTGTTAAACGAATCACTGCAGTTGTTTATTAATACAGTTGTTACGTGACTCTGGCTTTTGCATGGACTTTGCTTTTCAGAAGGTTGCAAAAGGTGATTACATGATGTGGGACACTGCAACTGTCATAAATATGAATCAGTCACCAAGTATCTGAATTTTGATTTCATGACCATGTGGATACTGCAATGGTCATAAGTGTGAACAATAGTCATAAGTCACTTTTTCAGTACCATTGTGGCTTTGAATGGTCACTAAATGAACTGTTGTAAATCAAGGACTATATGTATATAGGCTCAGTAGTTTATGTATGTTTCTTCCTTCTTCCTTCAAGTACCAAATCCAGCCAGCTAAAATGAACATAACAATTAAGCAAGTCTAGCATATCATCTCTGTTGGATTCTTGCTGACCTGGGAGTCTGATAGTTTTCTTGCAGACATTTCATTACCCAGTGAACTAACAAAAAGATTTGCTGGTTGCTTATATATCAGTTGTGGTATTCTACTGGTTTGGCCTGGTTCAGGTGAACTGGTAGTAAAAAATGCTACCATTCGGCCAAACCGGTAGTAAAAAAGCAGCTACCGGGTCAGCTGAACCGGTATTTCTTTTCTTCTTTTTTCTCCTCCCGATGATCAGCTGTTCCAATGATCAGCTGTGCCGGGATCCCCCTCACTGTCTTACTGCTTCACCCAGGAGGCTTCCCTGAGGCCCAGGAGGTAAAAAGGGGCACATGGGGGGTTCTGTGTGGCCCCCCCATGCTCCATTTTTTTGCCTCCTGGGCCTCAGGGAAGCCTCATAGGAGCAAAAACAGGCTCCCAAGAGGCTTTCCTGAGGCCCAGGAGGCAAAAAAAGGGAGCAGGGGTGTGTGTGCAAACAAAGAAGAAGCCACGCCTATCCAGTCACATGGCCATGCCCACCTAGCCCCTCCCAACTAGCCACACCCACAGAACAGGTAGTAAAAATATTTGCATCCCACCCCTGTCATATACAATGGTTTCCCCTGCCATTTTGATGGAGCTATGACTTCCTTATGGATGGTTTCTTGATTAAGAGATTGTTTCTTGCCTCATTATACCATTTCTTCTGCCCCCATTCATGCTATATACTTAGCCAGTAGGTATGCAGTGAGGTTTTTTTTTTTAATCAACACTTTTATAAACTTGTGTAACAGACAAATGAATAGGAATTGGAGATAATAGGAATAGGAAATAGAGACTGGACATCTACATTTCTGAAATGGAATAGGTTTTCCTGTGTGAGCAGGGGATTGGACTAGAAGATCTTTGTTATGAACTAATAAAGGCGTTTAATAAAGTTTAACGACCTTAAGTAAAAAGCAGGGTTCTAATCCTGCACTTCTGATTGGCCGATAATAGCAACATCGGATTGGTCCTTTCTGAGAAGTCTGATTGGCTGTTAACGGACCAACTCTCATTGGTTCAAGGGTTTAACACTTCCATGTTTTCATTGGCTAATAGGACAGCAGCCAACCCTATAAAAGGGCTGCTGCTGCCCTAGTTGATTGCTGTGTTCAGAATGATTAATAAAGAGTTGAAGTTAACTGTTCACTGCCTCGTCTCCGTTCCTTGCACCCATGCGCAGAACATAACATCTTCAAGTTCCCTTTCATCTCTTCTATTGTATTATTCTGGTCAGCTGGAGAAGAATGAGACCAGGAGGGCTACTACCCAGAAAATTGGAGATGACTTTAATTTCTGTCTTGGCTAACTGATGAATAATAGAGGAATAATAAATATCATAGCCATGATTGACAACATATTTAGCTGAGTCTATTTTGTCAAAATTCTAAATATTTGGGGGGTAGGAAAAGGTGTATTCACCAATTATGGAGTGATTTTTTTTGATGGACAAGCTTTGAGAATTGTACTAAACTGGGAGAATTTTCTTGTTGTGATCTTACTAGCCTTTGACTGATTTTGATGAAACATTCATTTATTGTGATATAAATAGGACTATTTCAATAACAATCTGTAACTGAGAAATGAATATTTAATTAATAAATATTCCATGATGTCAAAGCAGGCTCGATAATTACTGCCTTGTACATGGGAATGCATGTGTGTATAATATTAATGGTGTCTAAAGTGCTTGGTATGCAAGTTCTATTTAAATCTTCTAGTTCTGTAACTTTCCATGCTTGTCAATTACCAAGTAAAAAACAAAACAACCCCCAAAACTTGACTATAAATCTGGAATGGAATGGGCATTGTAAAACAAGGCATACCAGGACTTCTATACTGTGACACACAGCTGTATCCATTGTGTCCATTGTTAAACGCATCTGGAAGATCTTTTAGAGTGCTTTCTAATTGCACAATAGCTGCTTTGACATCATCTTAGTAATGATTATCTTTTGAACCTAACCTGACTTGAAACTATGTATAGCCATATCTTCTTACCGGTATTATTTAGTAATTCAACTTTTTTATGTCTTCAAGCTTGCTGAGAATAAACTTAATAAATTAGTGAGTACATTTCAATTGCACCATCAGTGATTGCTCTGGCATTTTAATCTGACCGTGAAGCTATCCAGAGTGTTTGCTTAGCGTGTGGCCAAAGGCTGAAGAATTTGCACGCTGCTGTTGTCAGTACATTAAATGACCCCTTGCGCACCGTTCTGACAAACTGAGTGAATTTATAAGACTATTCCAATGGTGAAAGTAGCAAAGCTGTTCTTTCTAACACGCTAGATGGAGTTTATCTCAGTAAGATCACCTTCACTTTGCCTTGTGGATCTTGCCGATGGGAGATTATTAAACAAAGTAGCTTTATTTTATGTTCTCCAGGGCTGTATATCCTATTCAATGACACACATTCTTTGCAGGTCACTTGTAAAACATGTTGGAGGAAGTTGGCATAGAAGCACTTCTTGCAAATCCAAGCAAATCTTTCTTCTTGTACGGTACATGGTGATGTTTTTTAGAATACCTTGTAACCTATTAAAGGAAGCCATGCTTATGAAGTGTCAGAACAATCCCCAATCTTTCTCATCATTGGTGGACAAAAAGAGAACATTGCAATCTCTTGTGGGCAGGTTCTCAAATTGATAGGAAGGAAAAATGACTACAAGTTGCTGTCATTTTGCTCTAATGATACACAGTAATCACAGGGCCAAGGGTGTCAGCTCAATCTAAGTTTGCTTCCAGTTGGCTTCCACTTGAGAAATATTTTTGTTGTTTTCAAATCATGATTTGAAAACATTTTCATTCTAACTAGGAATAGAAAATACCCATATGAAAAAGTAATGGTCAATCACAAAAGAAATATGCAAGATAATTAAAGAAGCTTAAACAAGACTTTTAATCTTTTGTTTGCATTAATGTAATAAACAATATGCAATAACAACAGGATGATGAACCTCCCATTTTGTATTAAATATAAGTGATGGCATTTGGACTGGCAAAAGGGGTGTTCCCGGAGAGATAAAAACCACCCATCAGTTGCAACAGAAGAAAAATGGTAACCAGGAGGAATTAATTATGCCTAGCTCAAGGGTGATATTTCATAATTCCTGTCTTTAAAATTGCTCTTGTTCACACTTGTGTTATGAAGCACACAGGAGTAGACTTCCTAACTTCAGGTGGTTTCAATAAAGATAGCAGCCCAGCCTCAGTTCTTCAGCTGACTTCAGCCTGTCTGCTCTCCTAGATTACAGTTCTGGTCAGTTGCTCAGGCTGTCAACATACTTTGGGTCAGCAAAATTCTTGACATATACTAGCATTCTTCATGCTTTTTTTTATGTTTAGTTCTTAACATTGCCATTGCTTTTCTCTAGGAATGCCTTCTTTCTCTGCATCTGGTCTATGATGCAGCACAGGACTGATAAGAAGGAAGGGAGGAACATGGCTGTCTGTAAGAACTATAATGAATTCAAGCATCTTACCAAAGTTCTTCCATGCTTGCACAGCTGATCATTCATTTTCTGGTGGAGCATAGGCCTTACGCACTCTTTAGGAACCCATCTAGTATTTTACTTTCTTTGATCTCCAAGACTGATTAATGAAGCCAGCTCTCTTTCAGCCAGGGTTGAACAAAATACTATTAGCCCTCCATAACTTAGATATTGTGTTGCAACATCCCTTTTGGTAATGTCAGATCATAACCTGTGATATTATGAATAAATAACATTTTACTCTGTACACTATGAAATCCAGTCTGTATTTATTGCCTTTTTAACTGCCAGCCTCTAGAGTCATCTAGAATAAATGTATTGAATTTCCTTTAGGAAAAGTCTGGCTTTTGCATTCTGATTGTTGTTAATTCTAGCCTTCCTCTCTAGTGTGCATATAATACAGATTTGTAAGTTACAATAGAATAGAATAACAGAGTTGGAAGGGACCTTGGAGGTCTTCTAGTCCAACCCCCTGCCTAATGTGATAATAATGTGACATCAGCTAAAGAGAAGCCCTGCCTATTCCTTATACTTCATTATGTTGTTCCATCATGTACAGCGTGATATGAATTGGCAAAAAGAACATTGAGGGAGGGAGGAGCAGGACCTTTCTGGAACTAATAGTTCTGCCTTAGCAATTTTAACAATCAGTTGAACCATCAAAGCATTTTAGCCAGCATTGCTCACAAATGTGACACGAACTCAACACACTGATTTATAAAACAGAGATTCATTTGGTCAAAATCTCCCATCATCTCATGTATTTGTGTTATATTAGATATTATGGATTTGGGGCTTAGTCTTCTAGACTACCAGCATGGATTTATCCCATAGGGTTTCTGAACACTACATCCCTATCAAAGGCAGCAACTGGCTAGCTAGTTTCCTTAGTGATATGGAACAGCTGCACACAGCTATCAGGACTCTGCAGCCTGTTAGCTCTTAGAAAGCAAAGTTGTGAGCCATGGTATACTTTTCACTAACAGAAATATCAGAAATTAATATGACGTTCAGTTTAGTAGCTAATTGAATGAGTAGAAATACACGATAAAATAGGAGTGCTGGCTTTCTCTGCTAAGAAATGGAGATGAGCACACACTCCCTAAAATTGAAGTCTTTACCTTTACCTTACATGATCAGAACTCCTTCAATGCTTACTTCTTGTGGTTATAATTGTGATGCACTCCTTGTCACAGAATTACCATTGTCTACAATTTTCTCAGCCTTGGGAATTTAACTAGGAGGCTATTTAGACAATTGTCATCTCAGCATAACTGGAAGGCAATAAGGCAAGGAAGGCTGGTTTCTCTATCAATTAGGTCAATTACAAATGCTTGTAATCTTCCTAAGTCTGAACATTTCATTGGGTTACTGTCATTTTACTAATGATGTGGCCAATTTTTTAAACAGCAACTTGATAACAGTGACCTGAGAGCAACCTGATATATAAAAAACAAAACTAATAAAGGTTTTATACCATTTTGTCATATCTGCGAAAGTCTCAAGTATAAACATTTGCATATTAGATTATAATGGAAGCCATAGCACAAAGTCATTACAAAAATCTGAACTCTATTGATAATATTCATCTTGCTTTTAAAAAGAAGTACCCAAGAGACTCCAAAGTTGTGCTGTTCCAATGCTCCTTTTCTAAACTTGTGTCTTCAGAAGCAACCATGAAAATAGAACAACAGCTGTTTATTATCTAGTGACATATTTTATAAAACTCTGAATTGGATTAAGAGCATGGTTTCATGTTGGCATGGTTCTCATTCATCCTAGTATGGTTATTTTGAAGGCATTCTCTGCAGTGGTTTTGGTGCAGTGCTACAATGTCAATTGTAAACTGAATAAGACTCTTATGTCTCAAGGGTTTAACTCCATAATATGTTGCATAATAATAATAATGAATTTTAAATATTATAGTGCTTTTTAATATTTATATACATATAATTTCATTCATCTTAACAGCAGAGGTTGCAAGAAAAATCAGTACTCTTATCCCTCTTCTATTATAGATTGAAGACAAAGATAAACTTGGTTGCCTAGCAACAAATGTATCTGTGGCTGGAGAAAGATATGGACCAAAGATCTCCTGGCTTGTAGCTCTCTTTGCTAAACTACCATCATTATGGCAGAACTAATTGCTAACAGACATCCAATTATCAATGGCTGATTCCAAATGATTCACCAAATCACATTTCCAAGGTTGGCCTGCATACAACCACTATGTGCTAGAAACAAATATTAACACCAGCAGTTTTTCACTGCAGGATCAACCACTTATGAGGCAAGCAACTAAAGCAACTCAGTCTTCAAACTCAAGGTTGCATTAGCAGGATTTATTTATTTATGGTCTATGTCTTGCAGACATTGGATCTATGACAATCTTCTCTAAAGTGATGGTGTTGGTAAATGGTAAATGGTAATGTTCAGATGTGTCAGACTTCAATTCCTGGAATTCCCAGCCAGACTGCATATTAAAACACTTTCCACTTTTCTGATATCCCATTCAGTTTATAAATGGGGTATGTCACATCTGAAGTTAAAAAGGATAGACAGCAAGAACAACCAAGAAGCCAAACTCTAATACAGTGGGCCATCTTTGTTTTGGCTTAGATGCAGCCACCAGAATGCTAAACATCTGCAGCACGATTTATGGCCAAACATTTCATAATTGCTCCCCAGTCTACCTGTCCTTGCCTGGAGCGACTGAAGACTGTTGCATCATTCTGCTGTTGCAAGCAATCTTGAGAAGAAACAGCTATGGAAAAAGCCCATAACATTCCATAGTTGTCCTAAACAGCACTATCAAAGCATTTCCCCTCCTGCCTTCATCTCTGAATCTTAATCCAATAGCTTTACATGAATTTTCTAGGACAGACTGGGAAAGTGCGGGGTGTGGGTGTATGGGCTTCGGAGAGTAAAGTCTTGCCTGTGGAATCTGTGGTAATGGAGTTATCTCTCATGGAGGAGTCTGTTTGGTACAGTCTACCTCAGTCTCTGGACAACTCCAATAGGCAGAAAATGAGGTTCCAGGGCTGTTATCAGGACCAGCACAGATATACCTGTACCTGCGGCTTCAGTGTTCCTTAACTGCAGCTGTTCATTTCCAGCTCTTCCTCTTCTTATGCATTGCTTTAAAGAACATTCCACTTTCAGGCATGTAGAAAGAAAAGGGGAGAGAGAGGAAGGTTACCCGCAGTGTTGCCAAACTACATGGTATTGCTGGATTGGGGAAAAAAAGATGCATTTTCTTATGTGTGTGTATCCCCCCCTTCCCCATGAATTTGTGATAGACTTTCAGAGAATTAAAGGAAAGTATCTTTCATCTAGCTTTAAGGTAAATAAGTTTGCAAAAGGTGTCTATTAACTGCTTTGTTTTGCTTTGAAATTCAGGTTCCATTCCTTGGCTAGGCATTAGGCTACAGGACAGAAAGCAGTCTAACTCCAGTTGGTTGCTGCCATATTTTCTATCACTTGGCAAAGATTAACAGTTGATCTTATATGGAGATATTTCTCTGTTGCCAGACATATCTGATGTCATTTTCCTGTTTGATAAAAGAAGTTTGATTTAATAGATTCAATTAAAAGAATGTATAAGGAAATTTGGACATGGATGTAGTTATTGATAAAGGGCAGCTATTGTTTTCTTATGGAACATGCTAACTTTCCTTATGGAAAAGTTTAGTGTGAGCTGTGAAAAATGTGTAACTTATAGTAACAGCTATTCAGAATGATCTATAAATCCAGCTAGCCTACTTGTTTTGTGCATTAAAACTATTTCAAGACAATTTTAAGAAACATGCACCAGCTATTGATTATATTGATTATTAAATATGTATGCAAAGTAGATAAAGTTGAACATAAAAGACAATGTTTGTAATACTTTCTAGTGAAGCCTTAGGTTACATTAGCCTTCTCCAGCCTGTTGATTTCAAGATATATTGAGTCAGTGACTTCCAGAACTCTAGAAGTTGTTCCAGCATTCTAGTGTGTGACAGGCTATGAAAACTGCCTTCAGTTTACTGGCCTAAATGATTTCCCAACCAGTAAATAATGTTCCAGAGGCAAGGCCTGTTAGTGTCTGCAGACTTTGTGTCAATTCTAGAAACCTTGATTTATTATTATAATTATTGGCTGTTTTATATAAAACGTTTTTCAAGCCCAAGTTTTTATAGCCTCCAGTCCTCAAAACAATCTAGTAAGAATGAAAAATGATGTCTTGTTCAAGGCAATTAAGCAAATTTTGTGGTTCATCCAGGATTTGAATCCAGTCCTGTTAGCTCCAAGTCTAACATGTGCCTTGCATCATATTCCCTACCGTTCAATCACTTCCCTCTTGATTATACTCTTTTCCTTGTTACTGGGTTCCCTTCCTTCTTTGCATATGTTCCTAAATCACCAAAGCTTACTCAAAATCCATATTCAGAGACATCATCCTACAATTACTCATATTCATGATCCCCCAAATCATAATCTCAGGAAAATCCCATTACAAACACACAGAAATTGATTCATTTCCTTTGGGTCCACAGCAGCTGTTCTGCCTGTGAGACCTCCATAAACTGAAAGACTCATAAGACCACACTTAAAGATGATGTTTCCCCCCCAAAAAACTTTGCAAAAAGCTTACATTCAGAACAAATAAAGAATTACCACTCTTCTCTTCCAGCTGGAAGGAATGGACATTAGTTAATCAACATTCTGTGCTTTGTTTTAACATTGCATGGTTTTGCCTGAAACATGACATGAAGCATGGCACGTGCCTATTAGGATCTTCCCTCTTTCATCCAATACTGTTTTGTTTTGTGACTGCTTCCTTTTATTTTGCTCTAAAGCAGCACAGAAGACAGGGAATGATGATGTATACCTAGCAGAACACATGGCTGGAGAAACTGGAGCTGCATCTTCCTGGTAAGCAGACACCAATATGGCAGCCTAACTGGAGGAACCAAGTCTGCTAACCCCCATCTCTTCTGTTAGCTGCCCTGACACTGAGAAAGTGCAGATCATTGTTTATTGCTCTGCACCCTGGGCCTGACATTTAGACACTGCCAGGGCTCAGAGACGCTTGTTTTCTGGCTTAATTTATAGAATAGATTCATTTGTTGAGTCATTCTGCAACTTGATGCATTCTGTCAAGATAAAAGATACTTTTTATCCCTGTGATAAAAGGGGATGCGAGTGATGTCAAAATAAAAGAATGTTTTCTCGGCCGAATAAAAATTGAAGTTGACTAAAAACTTCTTCAGAAAGCTGGAGTTTGGAGTCTTTACCATTTATAGTGAAAATTATCAAATGGTTTTTCTCTCTTTCTCTCTCTCTCTCTCTCTCCCCCCCCACCCCAATCTTCACAAACACAATACTCGCAGTGAGTGTCACCTTGGCTGAGAATAGTTATTTCTAAGATAAGAGTTTAATGCTGTTACCCATATGTATGCACCAAGTTACATTTCATGCCCTTGCCCAGCTAATTTGACTTGCCAGATTTGCAAAGAAGAAATCTGCACAGCATGCTGTACTTGACCAAAAGGCACTCATCAACATGGGAAAAAAAGACGTTGCTTGGGAAACTTTTATAAAACATACACTGTGACACTCTGCTTTCGTGAACAATTCAAATTATTTTATCATTGAAAGGATGTGATAGAACTAAGAGGCATAAACAAGAGGGGGGAAATGATTAACCCAAATAATCAGAGAACTGAAATTAATCCCAAGTGTTGAAAGATTGAAAAGAAATGGGCCCCTTTCCTGGATCTACATGCTAGCTCATTTGCTTGCTATTCCCCTTACTTTAAAGGAGGATGATAATAATTTTTAAAAAAACACAAGATAAAGTTGACCTTTTAGGACATCTTTTTAAAATCTAAAACTCTGACACTATTGGATCAGCGAAGGGAGAAATTTACTAGGCAAGGAGAGAAAAGGGAGCATGTGATTTTTCTTCTTCTGATACTTGATAAGGGTAGGAATGTATGTTGTGTTGCCAATGCATCTGTTACAACGTAAGATCAGTCTGCTTAGGAAATGAACTGGAGAATCAACATGAAAAAAATAGAAATGTCAGAGTTTAGAGGAAGTGACATAGGTCCAGTCAAGAGCGCTTTGCAAATAGAAATCTTTAGGTACAATTTGTGACTACTCTAGACAGGGCTGGAAATATATCTAATCTGAAAAGATAAATGTCTTCTTCCAGTTAAAATAGATTAGGAGTTCATAGCCTGTGTGTTATTTTCTGATCCATAACCATACAACCAGACTAGACCACACAACTGCATAAGTCAATGAGTGTTATGTGTTATCATATTTAATGGCAAAACTGACGATTCTCAGTGGTACTGTTTTTCATGCTTTTTGGCTAAACTATGAAGCATCAAATGTTTTCACTTTTTAATACTGCCCAACCTGGAGATATCATTACATCCTTGGTCATGGGCAGCCTGTGGCTCTCTAGATGCAGTTACAAAGCAAAACCCACAATCTCTGTTTTGTCAACAGTCAACACATCAAAATAAAGATATGGTGCTGATTACTGAGCAGTGTAAAGTACCAGGATTGGTTGGTTGACTGCCCTTGATTTGTTTGGAATCTTGATTTGCTTGTATTATTACATTATTCTTGACATTAATTTTGCAATATAGTGGGGAATACAAAGTCTCATATTCTATGGGCAAGATTTGAATTGAAGATTTGAATATAATTCTGTTTTCCATCATACTACATAAAAAGCTATGCAAATAATGATCTTACTTGAGATCCAAACTAGGGAATGTTTTTATTAGTTCTTGAAAAAGCATCTTCTCCTCTGGGGATCTGTACAAAAACAATGTGTGTTTGCTTACTTCACCTTGGTCTGCATGAAAGGATTATGAAGTAGGGAGGTGTCAGCAGTCATTCTCTTTTTTTAAAAAGGGGGGATACATTCCATAGACCTGCCTTACAATGTGGAGAAGAAACAGAATGTTGGCAATAGCACAGTTTTACTTGCTGAGTTGGATCCATAAACTCCAAGAAAAAAAAGGAATGGATTAAACAGAACAGAGATTTTCAATGCTGTCTTAGAAGTTACAGTAGATGCCTCATAAATCTAAACAATTAGGAGATGCAATAAAGAGGCCCAGCCCAAGCATGTTTGGATATGAAACTGGAGCAAAAGGGACACAACCTTGCTCTCAGACAAAACTGGCACTTTTGGACAGCTGTGTGACTTTTGTCAGCAAGATAGCCTTAAAGTTGAAGGGAAGAGGCAGAAAATGACAGGCAAAAGTTAACAAGTTTTCAAAAGCATCAGGCATTTGGAACAACTAGATCTGGATAATCTAAAAGTGATGAGAACAAATCCAATAGATGATCCAAGTTTATTAATGCGATCTTGTCTCTCTGAAAGAAACATCGATCACATGTGATCTCATGAAATGTTATCTCCATAAGTTTTTAACATTTTTATTTGGGAAGGGATAAAATATTGGACTTTCTGTTGCAGCACAAAACATGGTGGTACACTATTGTATAGATTGTTGGTTTTGATTTTATAACAAATCAATTTTTATATGATTTCATGTGAAAGAACACTATGAATAATTTCTCGCTTTATCAGCAATTCTTTGGCGGTTTGTTCTCAGTACTTAAGTATAAGTAGACAAAGCTAGTTTAAAAGCAGAACACAATAAAAAAGAAAGTTCCATAATAACAAGCTACATTATAGTCTAGTTTACATAAGTATAGATATGATAGCTTCTATACTTCATCAAAGGGACTAATTATACAACTGATATTATTTTCCTGGTTTGTAGTTCCTTATTTTTTATTCATGACACTTCTGAATTGGCTGGAATTACTTATTGTGTAATTGTATGAGGGGAAAGGGTGTATTTTCTTTGATTTGTGCTACTTTTAAGATCATTACAGTCCCTGCTGTTTGTGTGGTTTTACATTTAATTTGTTTATGAGGGTTTTTTTGTATGGTATGCTGCTCACAATCCATTAGAGTTGGGCAGCTATAACACATTTAAATAAGTAAATAGGAAGTCCTGCTTTTTCTCTGCACATGTATATGACTTATATAGGGTGGAATAACTGAATACGTAGTTAGCATCTTTTTTGTTTTTAAACAAATTTTATTAATTTTACAGAAAACACAAACAAAACTAAAAGATCTTTTCTGAAGGTTGTCTGATTCTGGGTTGAAACTCTTCACACAGACACAAATTCAAACATCATATTCACTTTATATATCCTTCCATATCTTATTATCATTTTCTTTTTTTTATATATATATAAACCATTTTTATCAATTTTATAAAAACAATGCACAAGGCATAACAGCTTATAAGTTCTTTTCTAAGAAAAAATAATAAAAGAAGAAAACCTTTATATGCTGTTGACATTGTCATTTTATAATTTTGAGACCACAATTTCTGCCATTTCTCTAAATCAATCCCATATCCAAAATTCTTCCCCCAAACAATCATAGTTTCTTTAACTTGTTCTTCCTCTAATTTAATTCCCAGTAAATAACCATATAGTTTTTTAATCACCTTCTCATCAGTACCCATCAAAATCTTATCTAAATCAGTCTGTTTATCATAAAATCCCTCCTTTTTGGAATCTTCATCATATCTTGAATGTATTTGTGCATATGAAAACCAATTCATCTTTATACCTTGTTCCTCTAAGTTTTGGATCGATTTAAGTTCACCCTTTTCATTTAAAAGTTCCCCATATCTAACTGTTTGTTCCTTCTTATAAATTATAGGATAGGAAAATGCTTCAATGGTCGATAACCAAACTGGAATTTTCAAATAACATTGTCTTTTTATCTTCTCCCAATTCAACCACAAAGACTCCCGTACATAATGTCTTCTAAAATAACCCTGTGTTTTAGTTCCCTTATACCATAAAAAAGCATGCCAGCCCAGCAGCAAGTCATGCCCTTCTAATGTCAACAACCTATGTTTCCTTAATGTTATCCATTCTTTCACCCACATCAAACTTGCAGCTTGATAATACAATTCCCAATTAGGCAGGCCAAAACCTCCTCTAATTCTAGCATCTTGCAGAAGCTTTAACTTTATTCTCGCTTTTTTACCTTGCCATATAAACTTCAACATAATTTTATTTAAATCTTCAAAATAATCTTTTCCAAGCCTAATTGGTATTGTTTGAAACAAAAATAAAATTCTAGGTAGGATATTCATCTTAATTGTTGAAATTCTCCCTATTAATGACAATTGCAAGTTTTCCCACTTCTTCAAATCTGCAGTTATCTGTTGTTTAAGTCTAATATAATTATTCTCCTTTAATGTGCTACATCTTGTTGTCAAATATATCCCCAGATACTTAACCTTATTTGTAACTTGAATTTTCAAAAGGTCTGCCAATTCTTCTCTCTGTCTCGATAGCATATTCTTTGTCAAGATCTTTGTTTTGTCTTTATTTATTTTCAAACCAGCCACCTCTCCATATGCCTCTATCCTTTCCAATAACTTTGGAGCTGTTTCTAGCGGATCTTCCAAAATAAAAACTAAATCATCAGCAAAAGCTTGTAGCTTAAATTCTTCCTTCTTAATTTTCATACCTTTTATGTTTTTATCATCCCTAATATTTCTATTCAACACTTCCAAGGTCAACACAAATAACAAAGGAGATAGGGGGCATCCTTGTCTTGTGCCTTTCCTTATATTAATAAAATCTGTAAGTTCCCCCTCCATCATTACCCTTGCTGTCTGTTTATTATATATGGCTTCTATTGCTTGAATAAATTTTTTAGCAAAACCCATCTGCTCCAATAATAATAACATGAATCTCCAGTTCACGTTGTCAAATGCTTTTTGAGCATCTAGGAATATCAAAGCCATTTGTTTTTCTGGATGAGCCTCATAGTATTCCAAAGTGTCCAAAATTACTCTCATATTGTCTCTAATTACCATATGTGGTGGACCTGTGAGGATGCTAGAAAATATTGGACTATAATTCACATGTGGTTGGAAAAAATGACAAAGAAACATATAGACTTGAAACCGGAGATCTTCTTATTGGGAATTTTACCTGATATATATAGTAAAGATTTGAAATACCTGATTGTAAATGTATTAACAGCGGCTAGGATTGTGTTTGCTAAAAATTGGAAAAATGAGAAAATACCATTACAGGAAGAAATTATTAAGAAAATATTGGAATGTGCTGAGATGAGCAGATTGACATTTGAAATTAGAGAGCAAGAGGATAAACAATTTTATGAAATTTGGGATCTTTTTTATAAATGGCTAGATGATAAAATATGACAATAGAATATTTAGAATGTTAGAATGTTTTGCTATTTTGTTATTTGACATTATATTTATAAAAGGTTTTTTTTTTAAGGATTGATATGATATGAGGATAGGATTTGTTATAGAATAAATTGGTTTAAGGTATTGTTAGCTCATAAAGCATGAATGATTAAAAAGATAGTCAAAAACTTCTTTTTTTTAATGATATTGGGATATATAAGTTTGGATTGGCAATATGAGTTGTTATGTAACATAATTGTAATTGAGACTACAGAATGAATGCACAAAAATGATGAACCAACCGACACACTTGATGTATATATGAGAGTTGATGTTTTTATGTTTCGTTTGTTCTGTTTGTCTGTAGGAAATTAATAAAATCTTTTTCAAAAAAAAAAAAAAAGAAGAAAACCAATAGAACATAACAATTCCAAATTATAGTATCAATACTTTATCTATTTAACTTCATATCTTATGCCAGCTTCTCCTTTTCATCCAAATTATTTCTTGTTAATTAAAATTTTATTGCCTTTTTTTAATATACAAAATCCAAAAAAAAAAAAAACCATAACAAAACCTTTATATATCCTTTTATATCTTATTACCATTTTCAATAACATTCTTTGTCTGTTCTATTTCCAACTATTCATTCATCTTTTTTCTTTTACTATACTTCTCCTATACACCAATTGGAGTAACGTCTATAACTCATTACCCTAACTTAAAAGTACTTCATATAACAATTTTTCTTGGGATTCTGTTTAATAGATTCTAAAATTACACAATGAATTTTATACTCTAAATACACATATAAAAAACACAATCTTATGTACCCTCCAGAATCCCTCTTTTATCCTAAATTAAATTCACCCATTGTCTCTGAATAAACTTTTTTTCTTTAGATCTTGCTTCCCCCCATTGAGGCTTCTCCTCCCCCCCTTTCTCTCTTGTTTATTCTTCTCCTTGCCCTTTTTACCCCTTTGTCTCTCCTCCTCCCTTTTCTTACTCCCTTTCCTTTGCTTTCTAACCTTGCCTCCACCTTTCCGCTCATTTTTCTCTTTTTTGGTTGTTTTTATAATTCTTAAAATACCCTGTTTCTTATCCTTTTTCTCCTTCTCCCCGGAAAGAACCCATTGTTCATCAAAGATGGCTTCTTCTTCCTCTTCTTCTTTGTCCCAGTCCTTCTGCTGCGTAGTCAACTTTTCATAAGTACATAACGCCATTTCTAAAAATTGAAACAAAGTGCCCAAAGTATCTTCCTTTTTATATTTTTGATATTCAGTCTTTAGTTCATCCACAAACGATGCCATCATGAAAAGAGAAACTTTTCCCAAAACAACCACAAATTTTTTTAATCAAAAATATCAAAAAAAAATTCCAAAAATTTATACTTTTCTTCCTTCTTCTCTTTCTCTTTCTGGGGTTAATGTTTAATCAAAGAGGTCCAATTACCATATACCTTTCTTTGGGATTCTAGGCAATCTCCTCCTTTTTCAGCTTCTGCTCCAATTTTTTTTCCTCTCCCTTCCCACTTGCAACATCAATTTTAAATAATCAGAAATCCATACCTCTAATAAGGGTTTTCCAATTTCTTAAGTTTTTCAATGTCCAGGAACCCTTTTGTCCCTTAGCTTCAACTTTCAGAATAATTCACTTTCAATGTCCAATATGTCCAAACATATCTGCTATTTCCATGGGGTGGGAGAGTGAAGAAAAAAAAAAGTTCCCTTTAACAGCTTCTCCACCGCTTTCGATCTTCTTAGGGATACAATGTATCCTCCAGCAATTCAAACAGCTCAGTTCCAACAAATTTGAAAGATGTTACTTGACCCGGCTCAGACAGCACTTTCACTCTTCTTACTTCCTCCAGCGCAATCTTACCCGGTTGCTGGCTTCTTCGTGGCGGCCATTGCTGACCGCCGCTCCACTGCCTTGGGAAAAAGGGGTTTTTCCAGGACGAGGAGGGGGTCTGCGACACCCCCAACCCCCAGTCCGGCTCCCCTCTCTCTTCAGCTGTGGCTACAGGGCAGCCATATCCCCCTGACCCATCTGGATCGGGGGTACCTCGGCGGCTAGCACAGCAGGAATCGTGAGCAGTCGCGAATTCCTGCTGCCCCGAAGCCACGCGAAACCGGAAACCTGAATACGTAGTTAGCATCTTGAAGAACCAAAATCTCTTTCTCTCATAGATTTTCATGCTGTTTTACATAAGCATTTCTTACAATAGAAATAAATTTTAAACACTCTAAACATTAAATGGAGGGGTGTGACTATTTGTTGTAATGGAGATATAAGATATTAATTCTGCCTCTTTGTACTGTATATTAAGAGTCTCTATTTGAATTCTTTCCAGACCTTGTTGAAGCCCAGTATAGCTATACATAGGGGGAGAACCCACAGTAAGCCAGGCCAGCTGCTGTTAGGAGACCGATCAATGCTAATTTAACTGAAGAGTCTTCGTCAAAGATCTAATGCCAGTACCTTCTGCCAGCAGAATCTAAGGAGGCCTTGGCAGAGATGCATTTGAGCTATACATTTGCAACAGAGCTGAGGATTCAGAGCAGGAATATGAAAAAGTTAGACTGGACTGCTTCTAAAATTTGGGTATCCCCTTAAGCAGATCTGCTTATGGGGATACCCAAGTTTTAAAAATAAGCTAAGAACACTTCAATATGGGCATAAATATGATGGTTCTAGACCAGGGGTCTCCAACCTTGGCAACTTTCAGCCTGGAGGACTTCAACTCCCAGAATTCCCCAGCAAAGCTGGCTGGGGAATTCTGGAAATTGAAGTCCACCAGGCTGAAAGTTGCCAAGGTTGGAGACCCCTGTATTTAGACCAACAAAACAAGGATGTGGAGGACCTTGCTACTCTGTCTTTGTGTATTAGCTTTATGGATTAGCTCTTATCCTAAAGAAAGAAAGCCAATGGCCTTCTGGAAGAGACTAGCTAGCTCTGGACTGCAATCCAAGCCACACTTGCTGTCAGGAAATCTTGTTGAAGTAAGTGAGATGTTTTTTTCTAAATAAACATATATAAACAAAGCCTATTAGAGAGGAATGATGATAACAAAGGTCTTATCCCATTGCCACTGTTTTTAGACCCAGGTTAGTAGTGCAGCGTGCCTGCCAAGTTAGAGAGTCTTTGCTATAGCAGAAGAAAAACATCCCTGGTTTTCAGTTCAAGTCATAGATGGTACTGTATGTTTCTTTAAAGGAACTTAAAATTGAAGTTAGCTTTTTAGTCACTGAATTCTATAAATCCACTTGCATTTCTTACAAGTTTGTTCCCTCCCCTCAGAATGTTGGCTAAGCTGCGTGTCTCCAGAGCCATCTGTGGTGGGTGAGCAGCTTATCTCATTATCAGAACCCTCTTCTAAATATTATGACCAAACAGGATTCCAAGAACAACAGCCATCCTGTTGCACAGAGAATGCACAAAAGCTGATAAACAATTTACACACTATCAGCTCAGTGAGTTGGGTTTCTCTGGAAGGGCCTGCAAAACAGGCCTGATTTTGATGGCTAAGAATTCTTCTTCCAGTTAGAATGTAGGACAGCCAGTCCTGGCAGTGCAGGCTATACAAGCATCTTGCCCAGTTCATGAGGATTTCCATAAACTCAGACTGTCTTTGTATTGACAAGGATATTTGAACTTTGCCTTGGGAAAACCAGCCAGGAACTGAATTATGAAGAAGTGGGGGACTGTCTGTAATCAGAAGAATCTGGGCAATGAAGAGAAATAATGTAAAAACACAATGTTTAATTAGGCAACAAAAATGGAATATGAAAAGATTTACAAGCAATAATAAAGCTTTTAGAAAGTGGCAATTCAAAGTAAACTAGAATAAACTAGGAATCTCAGCTTATCACAATAAGCTTCCACATTGCCCTGTTCCCTCAAAAGACTTAACTGAAAAGGAGGATGTTGTGAATTAATAAAAGTGCTTGAATAAAGATTGTTGAAACCTTAAAGTAAAGTGCAGGGTTCTGGCCCTGCACTTCTGATTGGCCGATAATAGCGTATTCGGATTGGTCCGTTCAGGAGAATCTGATTGGCTATTAACGAGCCTTTCTCATTGGTTAAAAGAGCTAACGTTCCTGTGTTTTCATTGGCTAAATACCCAAGAGCTTGCCTATATAAAGGGGGCTGTTGTGGCCATTTTTAGATCTGTTGCACCATGTTAAATAAAGAGTTGAAGTTCACTGTTCATCGACTCGTCTCCACTTCTTGCGCCATGCACAGAACATAACAGAGGAAGGTTGTCATAAGAACAAGGAAAATGGATCAGATGTCACCTTTTTGGAGGACAACAAATCAGAAAACAGACTCCATAGGAAGGACTTGATTGAGATGGGCTAGAACAACAGAATCTTGCCAGCCTGATTATGCTTCTCCACTTCCTCTTATACCTTAATGAGTCAGGGACAAGTCATTCTGAGTCTCTTCTGAATACTCTGTCCTTCCCAAGACTTAAGTAATGCTTCTATCCTCTTTGTTTACATAATGGTTTCTGGGTATTGTTTTAGGAGTATCTCCTTTGTTCTCTACATAAATTGATCCAGTTAACTAAACATGAACAGATTATATTTATTCCCAAACTGAGACAATTTTTACCATGATTTGACTAACTCTACTCAGGTAAGCTATATGGTGGGAACATCACAAACAAACCACTTATTCTGTTTTATGTACCTAATTTTGCAAGAAAAAGAGTGCCCCAAAAATCCCTAGTTTGGAATCTGGGCAACAAGCTCATTGGTTGCATATCTCCTGTAAAAGCCTATGATGAAATCAAATGAGAAATCTATATCAGACTCCACTCCAGTCCAGCGTAGAAGATGGGGAAAGATGGCTGTCTTGTTTTCCCAATGCCTGACTACATGTTCCTGAGGCCAAGGATATACCCTGGATTTCTTTTTGTATGTTCTTTTTGATGTTCTCATGATGATTTCATGTATGTTATGATATCATCCCATCAGTGACATAAATTTTGTAGTTTACAATAAACACATGATAAGCTGAAGAACAGAGGACGGGGGTGTCAAACTTGTGATGACATGTCATCACGTGACGTATCACAACTTTTTCCCCTTTGCTAAAACAGAGGTGGGCATGGACAGCACATGATGCATCCAGCCTATAGACTATGAGTTTGTCATCCTGACATAGGGTAATCCTCATAATTTGAGCCATAATTTGAGCAATGGAATCGTGATGAACGTAACATTGCTTGTTCTACTGTTCCCTCACAGATGTTTTGTTCCTCATTCTACCCTAATGGGACTTATGCCCCTAATGGGAATTGTTTTGGTTGGGGAGACTTTATTGCTTGGTATACTTGGTTTACTTTATTCCGTTGCTTAGAGAATGTTTACTATTCAGGGAGCCTTCTCGGGCAAACTATTTAGATAATTGCGCTAATTGGAAAGTCAATGAAAGACTTTTCTGTGCCCCATCTGACACTTTTCTTCCAAAGCTAGAACTGAACACACATTTTGTGTTTTGTGCTGGAGTGCAGGCTCCCATTCCAATCCATTCCATCTTTAAATCTCTGAATTAATGTTATTTTATAAGGGAAAAGTGCTTGATTAAAAAAATTGTATAAAATTCTGTAATTTTTGGAAGTAAGTGGAGCAATGATTTTTTACTATCAGTAAACTGAGATGATTTGTGCTTGGAAGACATTAAGTGATCTCATGAAACTAAAATATACCACCACTAATTGTAAGGGATATGAAGAGATATTCCCTAGAATGGCAGTGCTGAAACAAATATGAAGAACTCATAAAAGAAGACAAAATAACTGTAGTTAACAATTTTCTATATTATTAATCCAGTGGTATTAATTATATCCAGAAACATCAGAGTTCTATTGTGGATATCTTCAGAACCTTTTACTTTAAAAAAATGTTATCTGTTAGTGATGTTTCCAGCAGTACAACATGCTGTTGTCTCTTTTTAGACAGATAAGCTCTACAAAGCCAAATGCTATAAAATGCTACAATGTAATTCAAGGAAATACAAAAAATGGAAGTGATCAAGCTTATTATGTATGGTTACTTTTTTCTTAATTGGTGGAACTACATACTGGAAATAATAGAATCCTGTGTATTCTGGTGAGAAACATAGACTAGAACAAGGGCCTTGGCAATTTTAAGACTTGTGGACTTCAACTCCCAGAATTCATGAGCTAACATGACTGAAGGAGGAATTCTGGGAGTTGAAGTCCACAAGTCTTAAAACTGTCAAGTTTGAAGACCCTTGGACTCAAAGAAGCAGAGCAAGTCCAGTTCATTCACATTGGGGGTGTTAAACTCAAGCCCCATGGGCTGGATCCGTCACACTGGGTGCTTAGATCTCGACTGTGGGGCCACCCTGAAAAAGCAAAGGACCAGCCTACAGTGCTTATGCCAGTGAAAATGGAGCTTGGGAGGGCTGCCTGCAGCCCTCCCAGGCTCTGTTTTTGGCCGCGATGGCTTTTGCATCTCTCTGCCAGCAAAAAGGGAGGGGCATGCAAGTTTTTGCTGGCAGAGGGCTGCAGAAGGATCCCCCCAGCCCCATCCAGGCCATGACAGTTGCCCCCAACACAAGTGACATTGAGCTGGCATGCCTGCCCTCATCATACCCCCTCTGCCCCCCATGGTCAAACACAACCATGATTTAGCCCTCAATGAAATTGAGTTTGACACGCCTGATTTAGATCATTTTTCAAATTTTAAATGCTTCTCAAAATCCATTATTTAGCTGCCATTTTTGTAAACCTGGTTATTGTTCACTTGAAGCCAAGATTGCCAAACAGAGGCTGTCATACTTTGGTTATGTCACAGGAGCTGACTCTCTGGGAATGATCATCAGAAAAAGGAAAAGAGGCTGCCTAAGCATCTTCTGTCTGGACGCTATAAAATATGATACTAAGATGACCATAGTGGATGTGAAGGAGGCAGTGTGAGACAGAAAGGCATAGAAAGTGCTAATCCATAAAGTAGCTGGTGATTGGATATGACTGAATGGCTGACAACAACAATGAGTTATTGTATCAATCTTTTAGAACCCAGCACTTGCCCACATGAGTGGAAAGTACAGACAGCATTTTCACATCACCTGTCACATCTCTACTAAATTAGGTTCATGCCCAACTCTAAACACTGTCAAAAACTATTGGACACAACTACCATTCTATTCACAACCTGTAACAGGTAAACTATTCATCATCACATTCAAAATTTCATACATTGCATTAAACAGCAACAGTTAGCACTTATATTCAGTAGTCTCAGTTGAAATGGGAAATATTTGGTATCTGGATAAAAAAGGCAAGAGAGGAACAACAATATCTCTGATAAAATTTCCTAAGCTATTTTCTAATCTTATATAGAGGAATGTGTCTTAAAGTTTCCACCTCACATTTCTCATATTTATTGGACTTGCTTAAATTTTCAAAACCTTGGGGAGGTGTCAAGGGTCAAACTGGAGGAAAAAGGTGGAGGAGGTTTAGTACTGCCTGAATATTGGACCTCCCATGAGGAAGATGGATTCAGGTGAAAAATTGAAAGGTGACATAAAATACCTCCACAGGAATAAATGTGCTTGTAATTATTTCTGCTTCCAGATGGACTTTTTTACGTGCACTGGCAATGTTTTGCTATAGTGATTTCACAGGGCATCCAGCTGTCATCATCATTTAGTCATCAGCCAATGTTTTATCTCACTTTCATCCATTTTTCCTCCTAAGTAGGATAATCTGTTTAGCTAGAAAGACCTGGAATAGAAACAGAATTTTGTATAACTACAATTGATTTCAAAAATCAGATATGCTTTATTGCATGTGCCCTTTGGCTTTATGGAATTCCGTGTGGTGGTGTTCTTATAATGAAAAAAGTGCATATCCATGAATCAAATGCACATGGTAATATGTGATGATCTTGCAACTAGCAATCTATAGTGTTCATGGATGTAGTTATTTGTACTTAGCATCTGCACTAGGAAGAGTAGCTATAGGAAGTTAATTTAAATTATTTTATTTAAATGATCTGTTGCAATATTTCTGAAAGTATGGTCTTAAGACTTCAGGAGTTCCCCAAGAACCTCTCAGGGACCAACAAAATAAAAAATATTTGCCAGTCTATATTGAAAAATAATACAGTGTTAAAATCCTATCAAGTGAACAAGTCAATTTCTTGCGAGTGAATTTGAAATTTCAGAGATGAAGATTGCAGTCTTCTATAATTTGAAATGCATTATGTTGAATGGAGTAAGACTAAGACTCTTGCATACAAGGTATCTGCATCAGTCCAAAATGTCTATGCATCCACATAAGTATCCATTGTTGTCCCTTTGGGGTGGTTAACTCTAGTTCTATTGTGGGAATTGGAAGAGCAGTGAAGCAACATGAAGCAGATATAGAATTTGTGGTAACTTATGACATCCATCTACTTTTGGGATCACCATAGTTATTGAGTTGCTATAATTTCTGCATCTTTGGATCCATGTTAATGAACTGAAGAGAAGTGCAGTGAAACATTTTTTAAAAAAAAATGATTGTGCAAAAAAAAGAAGAAGATCCACCCAAAGCATACAGCAAGAAGGAGAATAGAAGGGAGGTTACAATATAGATTCTGAGTTTTGTATTTTCTTGTTGGTCACCTGATGAGAGTATTGTTTGGCTTAACCAGATGTGATTAAGACAATCACGGCCTGTAGCAAACTACAGTTCCAGGGGTTTGGGGAGTATTTCAGGAATGGCCAGAGAACTGTGTTTGAAAACATATTTGCTTCCAAGCATAGATGTAAAAATAGGCTTTAGAATCTGCAGCAAATAAAACATTTTGTCAAAAGATGACGCTGTCACAATTACATACTGCCTTCATGATAGCTGATACAAGTAACATGTACGGTGACATCACATACATTTCATAATTTGCCCTATATCCTTTACTTACAAGTGCTCATAACAGTTACCATAGATAAAAATGCAGAGGATACCCTCTTCCTTCACTTCCTTCCAGTAAACCAAAATCCTGGGTCCACCTTTGTGCATGACACCATTCTAAACCCATATTTTTGTTTGCTATGTTATAAATGAGCTCATTATATTCATTCTCTTTTTTCTGAAGAGAGAACCTGAACTGAAACATAACTAGTGCTGGTATTCTACCAGTTCGGCCCAGTTCAGCTGAACTGGTAGTTCCGAGGATCATCTGTGAGCAAACCTGTTCGCTCTGATGATCAGCTGCTGGGCTCTCCCATCCACTCTGGCTCTATACTGATCTTTACTTCCTGGTTTTGAAGCTCAGCTGCTTTTCATGGCACAGTGGATTGCTGCGCACCAGCTGTTGGAAGACACAGGGAGAGTGCAGGATTGCAGGAGAAGTTCAGTATCAAACCTTCTGTGGCACATGAAATGTGCCCACCAAGCCACGCCCACAGAACCAATGGTAAAAAAAGTTGAATCCCACCACTGAACATAATCAACATCCATTCATGTCCAGTTTTTCTCAGAGTGTGATTTCTCCCATTTCCATTGTGATTTTATTCCCAAGAGCTTGTGCAGCTAGCATGAAACCAGTTCAAGATCAACTTGAGGTAGGTTTGCAAAAAGGAACTTCCATCCAGTTGAAGGGATGTGTGGGCTTAGGTTTCCTCTGCCCAGCTGCAATGCCACACAGGCACTCTGTCCTTTTCCTAGTCCTGGAAAAGAAGGCTATGTATTGGGACAGCTCCCTTGGCTTCTGTATACAGCTGCTTCATGTTTTAGAAATCCTTCCACATATTGCAGCCAGAGAGCTGTCTGTGAAGCCCTCCAACTGTGTCCTGCACAACTGTTGAAACTGAAATCTCAGTTCCACAGAGTTCTGAACCACAAGAAAATTTAGAACTAGATCTGGATGTAACAACTCAACTCACAAAGGTGCCACTCAAATATTATGCAAATCAAGGTTCAGTCTGAGAGTTGTTTATTGACCTTCATCTCATTTCTATCATTTTTCTTACTAGAAAATCACAGTTCTACTCTTTTATATATTCAGAGTATGTTTATTTTCAGTACTTCTTGCTATAACGTTGTGGGTAGTTCAGTAACATCCACCTTTACTAAATGTATACTACAAATTATACTATATTATCTTTATACTACATTAGTCACAAACAAAAACATTGAACTGGGGAAATTTTGTTTATAGATTATTTTTGAACTTCATCTACTTTGTAGTTATACTTCCTTTGTCCTTCTGAAAAGGTCTAGAAACCTTCCACCTTGTAGAAGATATAAGTAGATGCAATATTTATATTGTACCAAATAAAAATAAATGAATTTAATTAGGATTAAGATAGAAGAATATGGCAAAATGAAGAGAAGGCAGTTTTTTCTTCCCATGATTTGTAACCATTTAGCATTCCACAGTACTAAATAGAAAATCTGTTGGTGCATTAAATATATACACTGCCTTGAATTGACCAAAACTAAGGGCTTCAAAAAAATAAATAAGATTAAAAAAGTTTTTCGCACAGTAAAACTTGCAAAGCCAAGAATTCTTGAAGACAGCAAAAGTTCAAAGTTTAGATCTTAAAATACCTTTTATGATTGGATTGATGAACAATATATTTTATCCTGATTTCAAAATTCCCATTGATTTGTGATAAATCATTAGTACACAATGCTAACGTTTATTGACATTGTGAAGTATTTTAAAGCTGAGGTTTTATGTTACCTGCTGTTGATTTCAATTCTGGACAAGATCCTTGTTCATTTTTCTTGCTGTGACTTCTTCTATAGGGTGTGATTAGGTAAATATAGCATCAATATCTGCTATTCTAAAGAACAGCAGGGATTTATAAGTATGTAATTAGTTTCTAGCCCGATCAATCGTTAAAGGCTGTGCATGTAATTTAGCTCAGAAAGTAGTACAACAGAATAAGAAAAATAAGACAAGTATAAGGAAAACAAATACATCTATGAATCCAATGCCAGAGAACTTTTGATAATTTAACAGTGATGTCAAATGTTTTACTTTCTGATCTGAATGTTAAGATTTAGTTTAAATAAATATTTGTTTTAATCTCATAACATCTGTTCTTTCTTTTTCATCTCACTTATTTTCTGACAGTTCTACGAGCCTTACCAGATAGCCAGTGCACACTGTCACCCAAGCTGTGCTACCACATGTCTGCCTTAGCATTACACTGCCTTTTCCTTTCATTGCTGCTATGCCATTCATACTGCTGTGTTCTGCCCTCCTCTATAGGTGGGAAAGATGGGGTGTTTGCAGTCCACAACAATGAAAGCAGTTATAGTTATTGTAATACTGCAACCTCATTCCTCAGTGGTTGTCCTTGCCACTCTTGGCATGTTACACAGATAACATGTAACCATGTTACACATCTGAGCAAATAGAAGTTCTGAGACTGACCAAGACTCCCTTTCTCTCCCATGACAGAAAGACATGTTTAAAACAATTTGCTTCTTCCTCTCTCCATGATCTAACTCTGTGATCAAATGAGCTCTGAAAGAAAGGGGAAGTACAGCTGAATGACATTTTAACAGGATGGTGCCTCTGAAATAATCAGGAAAGAACACACAAATATTGGGCTACATATTGGTGGGTCAAGAGTCCTCCAAATTATATATTATGTAAACAGAGCATTTAATAGCATGATCAAACAACGAGGCTGAAAGATTTCATAACAGTTTCCCCTCAGTTTCCCCCTTAGATGAGATGAACTATATCAGGAAGGACTTCTCTATACTTTGTCTTTGCTTCCTTTTTTTTTAAATAGTTGGTTTCCAAGTCTAGCCTTCTTGCTCTCTTTGAGTTCCCCCTTGTACTCTTTGTTCTTTGTGTCACTCTCAATAGCAAGGATTGCATTAATTCTAGAAGAATTGCAAACAATATGCTATCGTATGTTTTGTGAGTACCATGGTCTGTGCTGTGATATACTGTGGTTTCTTCTGCTACATTATTCACATGAAAGGAACCAACCTGGACTAATTATATAACAAATAACATGTAGATGTGATTCGGGTAGTTTTCATTCAACCATTCAAAATTCCAGTGGCACTTACAAACCCTTTGCAACCAATCCATTCATTTATCATTGTCACAGTATTCCCATGGTCATGCCATCACCATCTGCACATGTTACATTTGGTGTGTGGCAAGCAGGGTTAATATATAAGGCTGAAGTAAAACCATAAGTCTCAATAATGGTGTGGTTTTTTTTAGCTTAGTGGCCATAGCATTTCACTTAATAATCAAAGGAGAGGTAAAGTTGTAAATTGCTAGTACTAATTGTAGCCATTAAGTGAGGACTACACATAGTAATCAATTACTTTAATAATCAATGATAATTATGGTGTATCATAACTCTCCATATTTTGTCTAAATCTACTTCTGG